>JAMPIV010001504.1:0-40272 GCA_024509875.1 Oreohelix idahoensis
GCGGCGGGGGGGCCGTGGGGGGGTAGCTAGGCGGTCAGGGCGGGCAAGGGGCGGGAGGGGCGGCGGGGGGCGCGGGCGGGGGCTGCAGGGGCGGGGCGGGGCGGGGGGGCGCAAGGGCTCGGTCCGGGGGGTGCCGCTCGACGAGGGGGGCCGCAGTTACGCGGGATAATGGGCGGGAGTCTGGCCGCGCGTATGGCCTGGGAGGCGGCCCGGGGGGGACAAGGGTGCCGATGGCCGGGGCTGAGCAGGGTGGCTCTCGTCGCCCCCGGGGGACCGCCGGTCGGGGTGGGGGGGGGGGGGCCGGGCTCCCGGAGGGCCCCGGCCCGCTTGACACACGGGGCCGTCGTCCGCCGGCGCCGGTGGGGGTGTGGAAAAGCAGGGGGTGGCGAGGGGGGTCCCGCAAGGGGCAAGGGGGCCCGGGGCCGCACCGCTCGATGGGAGGGGTGGGGAGGGGCAATGGCAGGGGCGCAGGGGGGCGGGGGGGTAACGAGGGAGGAGGGTGCCCCGTGGGGGGAGCCCGGGGGCCCTCTGGGGGGCAGGGAGCCCGCGGCGGGCCGGGGTGGCGGTGCCGGACGGCACGGGTGGCACCGGGGGAGCGGGGCGGCCCGGCTGTGCGGGGGGGGGGTGGGAGGGGGCCCCGTCGCGGCAGGGGGGGGACTGACGGGGGGCGGGGGCGGGGAGCGGGTCGCGCGGGGGCGTTTCGGGCGGTTGGGGTGACGCCGGCCAACTGGTTCGGGGTGGGTGGACGGACAACGCCCGTGGGTGGGGGGGGACTACTAGAAGTGGTGCCGGGCATACGGCGGTCGGTACGGGGGCGGGACGGGTTGAGGCCCGGGGGGATGGGGGCGGGGGCCGGCGGGCGTTCGGCGGGGGGGGGTTAGGTGTCGCGGCAAGGGGGCCCGAACTCGGGCGGGCGGTCGAGTGGAGGTGACAAGGGGGGGGGGGCAGGGGCATGGGACACGGCGCGGTGGGTCAGCCGGCAGAGCGGCGAGGTGGGTCTCGATGGGCGCAGGGGCTCGGGTCGGGGGGGGCCGGCCAGGAGTTCCAACGGGGGGGGGCCCCAGGCCCCAGGGGGCCACCTGCCGCCGGGGCATCGGAGCGGGTCGGGGCGGCTGGTCTGGCGGGCCACGGGGGGGGGGCGGACCGGGAAGATCGGGGGGGGACCGGGGGGGGTATAAGGCGGTGCGCCGGGGGCGCGGCGGGACGGGGGCCCGTCTGTGGCGGCGGCGGCGGGCGAGGTGGCGCGGGGCGGGCCAGGCCAGGCTGGGGGGCGGGGAGCGGCGGGTTAGGGGGGGCGGGTGGGAAGGGGCGGGGGGGCAGCGTCGGGGGGGGGGGGGGCGGGGGCGGGGGGGGGGGGGGGCGGGCGGGGGGGGAGCTGGGGCGGGGGGGGTGCGGGGGGGCGGGGGGGGGTGGGTGGGGCGGCGGGGGGCCGGGGGGCGAGTCCCCCGGGGCGCGGCCAGGGCGGGGGGGGCGGGGGGAGGTGTGCGGAGGGGGGGGGTACGGAATCGGGGGGCCTGGGCCTGAGGCGCCGGGGGGGGGGGGAGGGGGGGGGGCGCAGGCGGGCTGGCGGGGGGGGGGGGGGGCGAGGGGGGGGGGGGGGGGGGGCAGAGTGTGGAGGTGCGTCGAGGGGGGAGCGGGTGAGGGGGTGGGGGGCTGGGGGGGGGGACCACGGGGGTGGGGGGGGGGGGGGGGGCGGGGCGCGGGGGGGCGGGCGGGACGGGGGGGCGGCCGAGGGGGGGGTCGGGGGGCGAAACGCGCGCGACGGGGGCGCGGGGGGGGGGGGGAGTGGGGGGGGCGGGCGGGGGGCGGGGGGGCGTGGGGGGGGGGGGGGCGACGGTCGGGCGGTGGAGGAGGGGGGGGGGGGGGCGCTCATGCGGGGCGGTGCGTGTGGGGGACGGGGGGGGGGGGGTCGGGGGGGGGGGGGGGGGGCGGGAGCGGGGACGGAGGGGGTGTCCGGCGGGGGGGGGGGGGGGGGGGGGGGGGACCCGGGGGGGGAGCGCGGCGGGGGGAGACGGGGGGGGCGGGCGGCGTCGGGGGGGCGCGGCCGGGGGGGCAGGGGGGGCGGCTGGGAACCCGCGGGTAGGGGGTGGGCCGGGGGCGGGGCAGGGCGGAAGCGGGGGGGGGGCGGGTGCGGTGGGGGGGTCGGGGCGTGGGGGGGCCGCGGATCTGGGGGGCCGGGGGCGGGGGGAGCGGCGAGGGCGCCTGGTGTGGGAGCGAGGTTGGTGGCTGGGTAGGGCCGGGGGTGGGGCGGAGGGGGGGGGGGGGGGGGGAGGGGGGCGGGGGGGGGGGGGGGGGGGTGCGCAAGGGGGGGAGGGGGCGAGGGGGGGACCGGGGGCGGGGGGGGGGGGGGGGGGGGGGGGGGGGGGTGGCGTGGGGGGGGGGGGCGGGGGGGGGGGGGGGGGGTTGGGGGTGGCGCGGGGGGGGGGGGTGCGGGGGGGTGGGGGGGGGGGGGGGGGGGGGGGGGGGGGAGGCCGTCCGCTGGGGGGGGGGGGGCGGGGGGGGGGGTGGGGGGGGTGGTGTGGTGGGGGGCAGGGGGCGGCCGCCGGTTCGGCGAGGGGGGGGAGGCGGGGGTGGCTGGGCTGGGGGGCGCCCAGGAGGGGGGCGGGCCGGAGGGCGGGGTGGAGGAGGCGGGGGGGGTCACGCGCAAGGCGGGGGCGGCCGGAGACGTGGTCGAGCGGAGGGAGGGGGGGAGGCACGGGGGATGGGAAGGGGCAGGGGGCGCGCCGGACCGAACGCGGCCGGCCGGATGGAGGGCGGGGGCGCCGCGAGTCCACGGCGGGGGCGGGGGGGGGCGGGGGGAGTGCACAACCCCGGGGGCGGCGCCGGGGGGGCGGGGGGGTGGAGGGGCACGGGGAGGTGGGGCGAGCGGGGTCGGGAGGGGGGGGGAGGGAGCGGGGGGGGAACGGGGCTGGTGTGCGACACCTGGGCGGGGTGGGTGGGGGGGGCGGGGGGGCGAGTAGGTCGGGGGCGCGGCGATCTTTAGCAGGGGGAGCGTCCGGAGGGGGGGGCGAGGAGGGGGCGAGAGGGGCGCAGCGGGGCGGGGCGGGCGGTACCGCCGGCGCGGGAGGCGGCAGGGGAGTGGGTGGGGCAGGGGGGCCCCCAGCGCTCCCGCAGTCCCCGGGAGTAGAGGGGGAAGAGGAACGGGCTCGGGGTGCTTGGGCCGGTCCCGGAGGGGGGGGTCGGTGCGCCGGCCAACAAGGGGGGTCGGGGGAGAGATGCATGGGGGCGCGGGGGGACCCTGGGGGAGGTAGGGCGCGGGACCCGGAGGTGCCCCGTGCCCGGGCGGCGGGTCGGGGGGGGGGGCGTGCGTTTGGCCGCGTGGGGTGGCCCCGGCGTGCGGGCCCGGAAGGGGGGGGGAGGGGGGGGTCACGTGGGGGACACTCGGGGCTAGCGGCGCGGAGGGCGGCAGGGGGCGCCTGGGTAGCGCGCGCTCAGGGGGAGGGGGCGGGGGTAGTGGCGGGCTGGGGAGGGGTGGGGACCTCGCTGACGCGGGGGGGCGGGGGGCGCGCTTCCCGGGGCCGGCGCCGCAGGTCGGCGGGGGCGTGCACCGCCCGTGGCGCTACCAAAGGGGGAGGTGGGACGCAGGGAGGTGGGGAAGCCCGGCGGCGGCAGCGCGGTCAGGATGGGTGGCCGCGCGGTGGAGCAAGGGGGGCGGGGGGGGCGGGCGGGGTGGGTGCCCTGTGGGAACCTCGCGCCGGCACGGGGCGGGCCCTGGCGGGGCCGTCGGGGGGGCTGGGCCTATGAGACAGCGACCTACTAGGTGCTGGACTGGTAGGGGCGCGCAGGGGCAGGGGGGTGTGTCATTGCTGCCGGGGGGGTGCGGGCGGGACGGTGGGGACGGCGGGGGGTGAGCCATTCTCGGGATATTGCTAAATCCGACTCGGCGGGCTCAAGCGGCCGAGGGCGTGGCGGGCGGGCCGAACCGGGGCGGCTGCGGGGGGGGGTAGGGCCGTGGGTGGGTGCGTGGGGGGGGGTGGCGGGGCGGGCGCGGATTGCGGGTCGAGTGGGGTGTGTGGGGGTGGGGGGGGGGTGCGGGTGTGGGGGGGGCGGGGCGGTGCTGGGGGGGTGGGTGGGTGCTGGGGGTGGGTGGGGGCGGGGGGTTGGTCGTGAGGGGGCGGGGGTGGGGGGTGGGGGAGCGGGTTGGTGGGGGGCCGGGTCGGGGGGGGGTCCTACGTGGTAGGGTGGGCCGGTCTGGAGGGCGGGTGGGGGGGGGCGCGGGGGTGGAGGGTGGAGGGGGGGGGGGGGGGTGTGCGCGGGGTGGGGGGCGGGGTGGGGGCGGTGGGGCGGGTGCGGGGGGGGGGGGGGTGGGGGGGGGGGGGGGTGGGGGGGGGGCGCGGACAGGGTGGCCGGTCGCTGGGGGGAGGGGGGGCGCGGGGGTAGGGGGGGTGCGCGGCGGGGGGGCGGGGGGGGGCCGGAGGGGGGTGGCCCGGCCCCGGGGTTGGAGGCGGTGGGGGGGGCGGGGGGGGGGTGGGCCGCGGGCGTAGGCGGGGAGGGGGGCGGCGGGGGGATGGGGCATGGGGGGCGTGGTGGCTCGGGCGTGGGGGGGGCTGCGGTGGGGGAGCAGGGCGATGTGGGTCGGGGGGCGGGGGTGGGGGGGGGGGCGGTTCGGGTCGCCTGGGGGGGGGGGGGGCGGTGCGGCGTGGTGGATGGCCCGGGGGGGGCGGTCGGCCGGGGGGGCGTGGTGGCCGGGGGTGTCGGTCCGGGGGGTGGGGGGGGGGGGGTGGGAGTGGGCGCCGGGGGGGTGGGGCCGGGCCTGGGGGTGGGGGGGGGGCCGGCGGCCGCCGGGGGGGGGGGGGGGGGACGCCGCTGGGCGGCGATGGGGTAGGGGGCGATGGCGGGGGCGGGATGGCGGGGGGGGGCGAGGTGGCCTGGTAAGCTTTGGAGCGGTGCCGGGGCGGTCGGGGGTAGGGGGGGGGGTCCGGGGGGGGAGCCGCGGGTGGGCGGCGGGGGGGGTGGGCGCTGGGGGGGGGGGGGCCAGGGGCGCGGGGGCGGGCTCCCCGCGTGGGGCGGGGGGGAGGGGTGGGGGGGTGGGTTGTCGTCGGGGCGGGTGGCGCGCGGCGGGGGCGGGACGGGGGTTCGGCGTGAGAGCGGGCTCGGCTGGTGGGCGGGGGATGGGCCTCCGGGTCGCGGCTGGTGGGCGGGAGATTACGGGGGAGGGAAGCACTCAGGTGATGATGGCGGCCCTGCTACAGGGTGTGGGGGACGCCGACCGGGGACGGGGGGTGGGTGGGGGGGGGGGAGGGGTCGGGGGTGGGTACTTGGCCCATGGAATCCTCCCGCCCGGGGGCGGGGCCGTCTGGGGGGGGGTTCCGGGCAGGGGGGTGCGCGGGGCACGAGAGCGGGGGAGCGGTGGGGGGGGACGTGAGAGGGCGACGATGGGCCCGGGGGGGGGCGGGCAGGCGAGCCCCGAAGGGGTCGGAAGGCTGGCCCCCCCCCCCGCGCGCGAACGCTCAGGGGTACGTGGAGGGGGAGGTGGAGTGGGTTGGGAGCGGGGAGAGACTTGGAGGGGAGGCGTAGGTTGGTGAGCTAAGACGGGCGGGGACGGGCGGGGGGGTAAGGTAGTTAGGGGTATATTTTGTAGGGGGGCTGATGCGGGGGTGCCTGGAGGGGTCGCCGGCGGGGGGGTGGGTGTGGTGGGGGCCGACCCCGACGACCTTGCGGGGTAGGGCGGATTGGGTCGGGGGGGGGCGGGGGGCCACACGGGGGACGGGGGGGGGGGGGGGGGCGGGTGGGGGGGTGTTGGGTGCGCGGGGGTAATGTGTGGCAGAAGGTTGCGGGGTGGGAGGGGGGCTGGGGAAATAGGGGGGTGTTTTAGGTTTATGGGGGCGTGGAAGGGGGGGGGTGGCCTGGTATCAAGGGGACGGGGGCACAAGGGTGGGGGGGTGGTCGCGGGGGGCGGTTGGGGGTGGGGGTGTGTGGGGGGGGGGGGGTAGGGGGGGAGTTGGTGGGGTGTGTGGGGGGGGGGGGGGGGGGGGGGGGGGCTAGGGTGTGGGGTGGGGGGGGGGGAGGGGGGCGGGTTATGCGGTGGGGGGGGGGGGAAGGGGGGGGTTGAGGGTTGGGGCGGGGGCGGGGGGCGGGGGGGGTGGCGGGGCAGGGGGGGGGGGGGGGGGGGAAGGGGGGGGGGTGGGGCGGAAGGAGGCGGGGAGGGGGGGGGGGGGGGGGGGGGGGGGGGGGGGGGGGTGGGGAGGGCGGGGGGGGGGGGGGGGGGGGGGGGGTGGGGGGGGGGGGGGGGGGGGGAGGGGGTGGGGGGGGGGGGGTGGTGGTCCGGGCGTAGGGGAGGGGGGGAGATGCGGGAGCAGGGGGGGGGGGGCGGGGAGGGGGGGGTGGGGGGGGGTGTGGGGGGGGGGGGGGGTGAGGGGTGGGGGGGGGGGGGGTGGGGGGTGGGGGGGTGGGTTCCCGCTTTTCAGGGGGGGGGGGGGGTACCCCCCTGGGGGCACTAGGTGTGGCCCCCAGGACGGGGGGAGGGGTGGGGGGGGGGGGGTGGGGGTGGACCAGCGGCCGGGGGGGGGCGGGTGGGGCAGGGGGGGGGAGGGGGGGGGGGGGGGGGGGGGACAGGGGGGTTGGGGCGGGCACAGGGGAGGGGGTACACCCCCACCCCCACCCCCCGGGGGGGGTGCGGGCGGGCCGGGGGGGGGCAGTGGGGACCCGGGGGGGGGGGGGGGGGGGGGGGGGGTGGGGGGGGGGGGGGGGACCAGGCGGGGGGCATTGGGGGGTTGGGGGGGGGAGGTCCACGGCCCCCGGGGGGGTGCGGGCGGCCCAAGTGGGTAAACCTGGCGGGGGTGGGGCCTGCGGGGGGATGGGGGGGGGGGGGGGGCATGGGGCCGGGGGGCGGTGGGTCGGGTTGGGCTCGGTAAAAATAAAAGGGGTGGGGGGGGAGGGGTGGGGGGGGGGGGGGGGGAATAAAAATGGAACTCGGGGGCGGGATAATAGGGGCGCCGGGGCTACGGGCGGATCGGAGGGGAAAAGGAAGGGGGCTAAGGATTAGGGGCGGGGGGGGGGGGGTGGTAACGAAAAAAAAACAAAAAATAGGTAATAAAGGCGGGGGGGTATATATTATGGGGAGGGGGCAAATGGGGGGGGGGGAATGATGGGCAGGGGAATATGATAACGGGGGCTGGGGGTCGGCGGGGGGGGAATGGTCCTAGGGGGGGAGGTACGTAAAGGGGGAGGGTTGTTTAGGTAGGGGGAGGCCTCGGGCAGGGGGAGGGGGAGAGGGATGAAGGTGGTTGGTATATGGGGCAGGAGGGGGGCGGGGGGATTGGGGGCCTTACCACTCCAAAGTAATGCTAGTTAATATCTTCTTAGTACGGGGGATCTAGCATGCTATACGCTGGGGGCGGGTACCTGGAAGGGACCTTTACTCGGGGGGGGGGTATGGGGGGCCGGAGGGATTGGAGGCGGGCACGGGGTGGGGGGGGGGGGGCCATCGTAATACCCGGGGGCGCGGGGGGGTGGGAAAAGGGGGACGGGCGGGGGTGGCGGTATGGGCGCGCCGGTGGGGGGGGGCGGGGGGTCGTTGCCGGTTAGGGGTGCGGGGGGTTGTATTGGGGACTGGGCGGTTAGGAGATACAGGTGCCGCGGGCGGGGTGGGTGAGACGGTGGGGGGAATGGATGGGGGCGGGGGGCTAGGGGGTACCGGGGTTGGGTGGCAGGGTCGGAGATTTTGGGGTTTTCTTTTTGGGGTGGGTGTAAAGGGGGTCGGGTGTGCAAGGGTCGGTGGGCCGGGGACAGTGGGGGGGGAGGGGGGAGATGCAAGGGGGGGGGCGGAGTAGGAGGGGAGGAGGGGGGGGAGCAGGGGGGAGGCGGTCGGGGGGGTAAGGTACCCGGGTCGGGGGGGGGAGGGGGGCGGGGGCCGGAGGGTTGGGGGGGGGTATCAAGGGGGGGGGGGGGGGGGGGGCTAAGAGGTTCTTGGGCGGTGGGGCGGCCGGGCGGGGTGGGTGGTTGGGGGTCATGGTCGGGGGGGGGGGAACTTGGGCCTGCGGGGGGATGAGGGGGGGGGTGCGGGGAGGGGGGTAAGCGGGGGTGCCGGAGGGTGGGGGGGGGGGGGGGGGGGGGGGGGGGGGGTGGGGGGCGGGGGGTGGTAGGGCCGGGGCCGGTTGGGGGGTGGGGAGGGGGGGGGGGGGGGGGGGGAGGGGAGGCGGAGGTGGGGGTATTAAGGGCGATGGTGGCGGGGGTGTGGGGCGGGCTAAGCCACGGGGGGAGGGTCCGGGGGTCGGTTGGGGGCTAAAGAGGGGGGGTTTACCGAGGGGGGGGGTGGGGGGTAAGATTGGGGGGGGAGGCTCGGGGAGGGGTGGGAGCTATGGAGGCGGGTGAGGGGCGGCGGGGGCTTGAAGGGCGATGGTGGAGGGGGGGGCGGAGGGGGGGCGAGATGGGGGTTTATGGGGGGGGTGTAGGTGGGGGTGGGGGGGGCGGACGGGGGTTTGGGGGGGGGGCGTGGGGGGGGGCGGGAGGGGTGGGGTTTTGGGTTGGGGGGGTGGGGGGAGCGTGAGGGGGGGGGGTGTATTCGGGGGGGCGTGCCGGGGGTGAGTTTGCGGGGTGGGTGGTGTTGGGGTTGGGGTTTCTGGGGTTTTGGTTCGGGGGTGGTGGGGGGGGGGGGCTGAAGGGGGGGGGGTAGGTAGCTGGGGGGGACGGTTGGTTTTTTTTTTGGGGTTCCAGGTGGTCGGGGATTGGGGGGGTGTTGCTGGAGGTGGGTGGTTGGGGGGGGGGCGGGTTTCCTTTGGGGGTTTCCTTCGGGGGGGGGTGGGGGTTAGGGGCGTGGGTTGGGGCGTAGGAAGGCAAATTAAGTGTGGGTGGTTGTGGGGGTAGGGGGGGGGAGGGGGGGGAGGGGGGGAGGGGCGGGGTTGGTGGCGGCGGGGGTTGGGGGTGGGGGGACTAGTGGGGGTAAGTGGGGGGTGGGGGGGGGTGGGGGTTGGAGGGGGGGGAGTGGGGGTGGGACGGCGGGGCAACGTTAGGGGGTCAGGGTGGGGGGGGGAGGGGGGGGTTGGGGGTGGGGGGTTTGATTTTTTAAGTTTTTTGTTTGTTTGGGGTTGGGGTTGTTTTTGCTTTTGTTGGGGGTGGTGGGGTGTGTTGTTTTGGGGTTGGGTGGGTGGTAGAAGGTTTGTATTTTGTTTGTTAGTTGCTGATTTTTTCCTTCTTATTTTTCTTTTGTTTTTACAATGATATTTTTTTCGTTTTTTTTATTTATTTATTTATTTTATTTGAGTGTTCTTCATTAAGCTACAAAGGAAATGAGACATTCTGATTAAAGTGAAAGGAATTATCATGGGGTTCATAAACAAATTTGACATGTTGTATAAAATATTGTTAGGTTGGCTGTGAAACTTTCACATTTTGCATGTTTACTGCAGACAGGCTTAAAGATTCAGATGTAGAGGTTTATTGCAGTCATTTGGACGCTATTAAAAATGATATGAGCATAAGATTTAAAGACTTGCAAGAACTAATATATTCCTGAAATTGGGTGATTAATCCGTTTGAAACAGACGTGGAAACAAGTTAGTCAACATTTACAAGAAGAATTAATTGAGCTACAAATGACTTCGAGGCAAAAGCACGATTCGGTCAACTTACACACATTACGAAAAAAATTTTGATCCAGCAGAGGCTTGCGTATTCCCGTTTCTTTGGCGTGAAACTTAAATTGCTAATTACAGTTCGTTCCCAACGTCGTCAATTTGTTAGAGAAGGGGTTCAGTGCAGTAGTGTTGCTTTTACAAAAGCAACGAAACCGACTGCAGAATTTTTAACAGGATTTTATACAAACTTAGAACCAATTATTACAAAACTGGCTGAGTCACACCAAGCGCAAGGATCTCATTAAGCTTCATTGGTAAGTGAATTTTTTATATAATTATAGCACTAATTACACAAGACTAATAATAATTTTTTAGTTTTTTTCATGTTTAAGTGGTTACATAAGGAGAGGCTTAAATATTTGCGCACTTTGGACATATATGCAGATCATTAGTAGGCGCATTAAAATGATATATTATGAATGTTATAGAATTGTAAGAACTAATTTTATATCCATTTTCTCCGCCAATTTGTAATCAAGGATAATGAACATGTGGTATATATAATTCCGTACTTAAACACATAAAATTTAATATAACTCCGCATTTATAAAAGTGCTTTCTCTCTTTCTTTATATTATAAGAAATATAACATTAACATTAACTGCATTGCTTTTTTAAAGTAAGGTGGAATATAGTTAGATATGTTGTGTGTGGTGTAACTGTGTGTTTTGTGTAGACACGTAAAGAGCAAAGGGGTGCTTAAAAGGATGGGGGGCATTTTTAAATATTAGTTGTCAAAAGGGGGCTATTTGCTAGTATCAGGGTTGAGAAAACACTGATCTACAGTGGTAGATAATAGGGCAAGGAATCAAGCTTGATATTGGGCTGCAAAAGAGCGAGAAGCTCAGCAGCTATCTAGTTAAACAACAGATAAACAACCTGGAAGATTTATAACATACTTGACAAAAGAAAAGTAGAATATTGGTTAACCTGAATGAAATATACGAGGAGCGTTCAGAAAGTAATGCGCCACATCGTTTTTCTCATCTAATAATGAAAGATAGAATCATGAAATTTTGCACACTTTAAATATGGCATGTGCCAATTGTGTGCACTAAATTGCACCGCAACCGCCAAATAATACGGGCTGCCCTAAAACCGTTGAAATAGAGCGTGTTAGCAAACTTGCGTTATAAACAGCGGAATTGTTGATAGAATTTCTCGTTGCAGAGAAGGAAACTGTTGTGAAACATTCACAAGCGTCTCTGTGATGTCTACGGAAGTTTTGCAGTCGACAGGAGTACAGTCAGTCCGCTGGGTTCAGAGAATCAAAGAATCAGGAAGTGGAGATACGGAGCTGCTTGATCGGCCGCGCTGTGGACGTCCTGCCACGCCACCAACGCAGAAATGTTGAAATGCACTGAGGGCATTATTCTTACTGATAGGCGAATCACTACTCAACAATTGGCCTTACAGCTGTCAGTCAGCATTGGTAGTGCAAATGCAGTTATAAAAACTCTCGGATTTTCTAAGGTTTGCGCAAGATGGGTTCCTCGAAGTTTCACAAATGACCACCGATTTCAAAGGAAAGCAATTTTTCTTCTGAATTGTTGGAGCGTTTCAATGCTGATGGAGAGAACTTTTTGGCTAAGATCGTTACAGGTGACGAAACCTGGGCACATCATTTTGAACCTGAGACAAAAAGACAGTCAATGGAGTGGCATCATCCGCAATCACCACGAAGAAAGAAATTCAAGACAATTCCTTCAGCTGGAAAGGTCATGATCACTGTCTTTTGGGACATTGAAGGTGTGATTCTTGTGGACGTTATGCCAAGAGGAGAGACAATCAATTCGCAAAGCTTACATTAAGACATTGAAAAAACTCAATCAACGTTTTGGGGTCAGAGTTCGGCCGCACAAGAATCCAGCAGGACCTCCTTCTCCTTCACGACAATTGCGCGCCCTCACACAAGGTCTGGCAACAGGGGAAGCAATCACCAAATTGCGGTTGGACTGTACCACCCTATATATCCCGATTTGGCACCCTCTGATTTTTCATCTATTTGGACCACTTAAAGATGCACTCCGTGGGACAAGGTTTGAAGATGATGAACGGAGTGATTCATGCAGCGAAGAAATGGCTACATGATCAAGACAAAATCTGGTACGGGCTAGGAATACATGCCACTTGTTTCGCGCTGGCATAAACCGTACAAGTGAATTGATGGCAGGGATTATGTTGAAATAATACCGATGTTTACATGACAAAACTCCATGTATATTTTGTACTAAGTGTATAAATTTTCATGCTTTTTTAATAAACAGCTCTGAGAAAAACGAATGTGGTGCATTACTTACTGAACGCCCCTCGTATATATAGCATTAGCATATAATGTTCATATTTCATGTGATACAGTGTGTTTTCTTTCAATTATTGTAGTTTATTTTTTGGGAGCAGCCGTAGGCGTGTTTGTTGAGGTGTGTGCCTTCTTGTGGCGAGGCAACGCTCTTCTTAATCTAGACTGGAAGTCATTAGGTTAACTATTAGAACGCCTTGCCATTCATACCTACGTGACCTTTGGCAACATTAGTGCAGTGTTGATAAATAACTAAGACCTAAACAGATTAGTAATTTCTCTCATCTATAGTTTATAGTTCCTTATTTGTAGCTTGAGATAGATAGTTTCACCAATGGACAGCATTTTAAAAGCTGCGTCCAAACTGGGTGGTTTGGATTTTAAAGACTGGTCCTTCATTGCACACGTGACAACTCCATCAGTGCACCGATCGAGCCTCCATTAGATCACACAAGGAGGATCTCAGCACAGTGCACGACCTTCATAGCTCCGGCGAGAACCCCAATGTGTGTATATAGGAAACGCACAGTCTATAAATATTTTTGTGGTGAGGTAGGTTTTTAATTTTTTTTTTTTTTAAATGTTGCCAGGGCACGAACGGCCTGATAGGCCTAGCTCTGTTACGATTTTCAACTGCTGAGGATTTTTTTTACGTGCGCACGCGTGCACATGGGGACCTTATCCGAGAAGGCTAGGCATTCCGATCTCACTATTCCAGTGAGGACCAGTACAGTTAGACATCTATTAAGTCGACCACTGGTTCTGAAAATAACGTTCCATAAATTAAAATTCCCTCACACCTGGGAATTCGAACCCGCTTGTTTTATAAATGTTTTTCCCTTAAATTGGAGACTACCTGTGTGTTTTCTATATTAAAATCATGTCTAATAAACACTAAGAGGAAAGAATTGTGACAGACGACAAGAAAGTGAGCAGATTGTGCAGGAATTAATTGGGTCGATCTCTTCTCTCTCCGGCAGTAGTCAGTTACATTTGTTGTGAGTATTGATTACTTGAGGGAATTTTCAGTGGTCGGCACATTTTCTTTCTCTGCTGTCAAGGAGATATTTGGTATTTTCAAATCATCGTACACTCCCAACAGTAATAAGTCGTCGTTTGTTTGCCCGCTTTTCCTTGTTAAGAGTAGGCGGATGATGCAACTTAACCGGCAATCCTGTTGGTAGACATTCTGGTATACCAGACGTTGGGCGCGTGTTTCACACGGGGAAAACGCCTGCAAAAGTGACTTTATCGCTGATAAGACTAGTGTGACGTCTTAACCAGATGGTAATAACGAAGAACTGTTTGTTCCCACCCCCCCACAAGGACGGACTAATTATCGATAATTATCAGTCGGACACACCTGAGTGGAAATGCTTTGTTATAGTTCCGGGCAGATGTAAGAAGTTATGTGTAATTATTGACGAGAAATATTCGAATGTCACGATTGCATATATGGAGGAAATGTGCACTTTAACAATCACAGACATAATTTTCCTAGTGAGAAACATTTTGAATTACCCCACCAAAACACACATGGTTTTTGAAACGATTGGTAGGCATACGAAAGATAGGAATAACACAATTCCTGATTAGACCCTACCTAAATCGTAACAAAGTACTGCAGGAACCGAAAGGTTTAATATAACCGGACACTTTAGTCAATTTAGAAACACTGTGAAAATTTACCTCACGCCAAGAAGACAACCAGACCTTGACAGAGTTAAGAATAGCAGCAGATTTCATTTATCAGACCGGACATTGTTTGAGCATCTTGAGGACTTAGAGACCAGCAAAACTCTAACATTTTAACATGGAATACCGGAATCTGAGGAAACTGTAACACAAAGTCAAAGTAGGAACTTATTGCTAAAATAACAACACCCCAGACCACGTGTAAGAAGCATCGTCAAGCTGCCTTAAACTATTTCTCTGAGCCAGCAGTCTGTGAGCCTAAAGATCGGCGTAAGTTGTACATTTTAAATTCTATATTTTGCATTATTAACATGTGAACTAATTTGTATATATTGACATGTGAATATTAATATGTGAAAATTGCTATTGGATGTCGACGCCATTTGAGGCTGGCAACCTCAGCATATAGAATGATTATTTCATGAACCTCCATTGCAAGGGCTGGAGACAGCTTTATGCGAGTTTCTTACAGAGAACTAAAAGCAGAGGTAGTCCCAAATTCCATATGGAGCAGGAAGTGAAGGATGAAAGAAATGATGTACATACTTATTATTATTATTAACATTTTCAACCGGTGTAGATGTAAATGTAATCATTCTTCTTCTTCTTCTTCCAGGTCCTTAGCCACCGGACCGACAAAGCAGTTCGTGGCCAGGTAAGGCCTAGAACCACCCCTTAGGGCAACAAGAAATTAAATTTGTTGTTTCGTTACGCAGAATGGCGTTTATTGGTCAACAAAAAAATAAATCAATTGTTGTTTCCGTAATCAGAGCGGCTGGCAAGCGGGTGATCAGCCCGCTGTGAAATGTAAACATATTCACTCTAACAGTAATGAAAGTTTTCAACCTATTCAACCAATGTAAACGTAAATATAAATCAATTCAACCTAAATGTAAAGAATTTTTTTCCGCTCAATGGGATTAATATTAATTCTCTGCGAGGGTAACAGTGCTGAGATAGATGGGATAGTGGAATAGAAAGAGGGAGACACATTAGTATGTGTCGGCAAACGCAATACTCAAGAGTGTATTTGTTCCCTTCTTTTCTGACACTAGTTGGTGGTACCATTTGAGGGCACTATCTCTGGAACAAGTGAGGGTATAAGTGGCCTGAAATCGACGCTAGACACCATCATCAGACGGGTCTTAGAGACGCGAGACCAGCTTGGTAGTTACTCCATGACACTTCTTAGAAACGTGTGCTACAACTTTCAAACTTGACCAGTGACGAGTGTGGAATCAGTCATCCATCTACAAAGAACCAAACATCAGCCGGAGCAGAAAAGACAAAATCATTGGAAGCTCAGTAGAAACATAAAAGATGCCTAGTGAACTATCCAATTTTTAACGCCACAACATCACCCAGTGATGATAACTTTTTTCTATAATGAATTATTCATTTTTTAAAACTGTTAAAATATAATTGATTATTAAATTTGTTACTTGTATAAAAGACAAATCTAAAGTTGATTAAATCATTTTGAATGTATAGAATCCGTATGTCTCAGACCAATTTCTTTAAATACACTTAAACAGAGCTACACAATAATAATAAGAGGGAAATTTCGCTGAAATTCAACTCAGCTGGGGGTTTGAACGAGCTAACGAATTATAAGAAAACCCTATCCTTCACAAAAGTTGACGGCAGATACAAGAGTTAAACATTTGCTCTGGCTTCATGCAGCATTGTTCTCGCTTTTCTGAATATCTTGTGAACAGCCCCCTTGAGGTAGAAGCACCATTGTCCTTCTACCTATAACTCTGCCAAGAGTAATCTTGTGATGAAGGTAGACACCTTTGAAGAACCACATTTTTTTTTTCTAACCAGCGGCACTCGAGCTTTCCAGCCCTTTTGGCCCAATGACATATCATTGCGAGGCTGGGTGGTCAGTGGACTTTCCTTCCAACCCGGTCAGGAGCTTCGGCCCCTTCCCATCCACAGAGTGTTTATGTGCAGGAGCCGTTCAGGTTAGTTCAGTCAAATAATCCCGTAGTAAACATTCCTTCAAATCACTGACGCCCGGGCGTGAACCTTGGAAAACCTGGTCCGCCAGCTACAACGTTGTAGCCATTACACCAGAGCAGCTCCCGAAGACCCACAATTAGTTACTCTTGAGTTTTGGCCACTGTTGGACCACTTACTGTAGAGCTAAGGGAGGCAACCCGTGGACAAGATACTGTATATAAAGAAGATCCGTGGTGAAACTGCTCACTTACTTGGCATGGCATTGAAATAGATGAGTTAAAAGAAATAAGAGGAGGAAGACGATTAAGAGAAAAGTAAGAGGAAAATTGAAAAGAAAGTGGACACAATTAGATAAGGAGACAAACAAGGAAAAAAATGACGAAGAATAAGATTCAGAAGAAGAAATGGGGGAAAATGAGTAAAAAGAAGGGAGGAAAAAAAAAAAAAGTAACATAAAGAGAACAAGAGAAAAAGAGCAGGAAAAAGAAATGATAGAAGAAGAAAAGAAATAAGGAAAGCAAGAAGAGGAGAATTAATTCTCCCCCGAAGGAAGAAGAGTAAGAAGAAGAAACAGAGGAAGGAATAAGAAGATGAGGAGGAAGAAGAAGAGACCGACGAAGAGGAGGAAATAAAACAACGAAAAGAGAATGAAGATCAACATAAATCGGAGGACGAAGAAGAGGCGGCGCAATAACGTAAAGAAGAAGCCAACAGGAATACGATTACGAAAAAAGGAGAAAATAGAAGACTAAGAAGGCAAAGACAAAGAAGAAGGAAGCAGGAGGAGAAGAAGAAGAAGAAGAAGAAGATATGGATGTCTAGTATTCCAGATTTGCCACATTTCATTGGTTATTAAACTTTGTTTGTGAAAGTGACAATAGTTGAAGTACAGAAAAGTTATTGTAATGCTTCGACGGTGGGTGGCCAGAGTTACTGTACAAAAAATACGCATAGGCAGGACGTTGGCCTAATGTTTACAGTGAATCTTCTCACAGAAGAAAATGAGAACGGATTACGCGTTTCAAGAAAAGAACTGCCCCCCGGAGAACTTGGGAGTAATTCGGGAAACAACAGGGAAAATTACTTGCAGTACTGTGGAAAAAAAAATCTCCCCAGTTCTAACAAATTTTCCATGGCAATTTGTCACAGAGTTAAAGCCACACCAACAATCCCCCTACCCCCTCCTGCAATAAATAAATAAAAAATTATAATAACCCGTATGACCAATTTTGGACCAATTGACACATTTCATGAGAATCTGGATTAGATGTGAAAGTACGATCTCCAGCAGTGATAAGTCCGTCGTGTCTGTGCGTTTATCCATTCATCTATCTTCCTTCTTTCCATCCAACCACTCATCCATCTTTCGTCCGTCGTGAAATATCCAACCATTAATTCTTCATCTATTGGAAGTAAACTGATTATTATTTGGTTTCCTTCTTGCAAATGAACAGAAAGACATAGGACCTCACTTAAATGAATTCAATGCTTTCAGTTTAGGATTCAAAATGTATTGAGAGAGACACAATTTTAAATAGTACCCAGCGGTAAATGGGTACCTGACTCTGATCTTCAGTTAGGGAAGGCAAAGGCAGCAAGAAAAGGAACTGGTCACCCATCGCTAAAGCTGACCCTAGTATAGTGAGTCTCTAACACTTCACTTCCATACGGCAGTATCTGCTATGGGAGTGGCTAAGAGGTAGCTTCCACCTCTAATTCTGCAGGTACCGGGTTCGGTTCCCAGTACAGGGAACATATTTGATGGAAATATTTTCAGAACCAGTGGGTCCTACTGATGTCATACTCCTCCCTGATCTCCCTGGGTAGTGAGATCTCCCTGGATATTGAGATCTCCCTGGGTAGTGAGATCTCCCTGGGTAGTGAGATCGGATGTCTAGCTTTCTCGGATAAGGGTGAACAAAATAGGAGATCCCGTATGCAAGTTGCACACGTTAAAAGTCCCTCGGCAGTTGGAAATCGTAAAGAGTAGGCCATATGTCCGCTGCCCCGGCAACATTTACAAAAATTTGGAAAAACCTACCCGCCATAACAATATTTATAGAATGTGTGATTCCTGTATACTTACATTGGGATTCTCGCCGGCGCTACCGAGTTCGTGCTGAGATCCTCCTTGTGTGATCTAAGGGAGGGGATCGGAGTACTTATTGAGTTTTTCGTGAGCAATGAAAATGGTTCTTAAAACCAAAACCAAACCAAACTTTTTTCCCCCTCCACTTCATCACCTAAAGATCGACCCAAAAATCCCGTACGATCTACCCAAAGACTACGATCGACCGGTTAAAGACCTCCTTAGTCTAAGGTTTCCTGGAGGAGGTGGAGGAGAAAGGTATGTGATTGCAAGTTCTTCTCTTATGAAATCTAAGATTTCAACTTTCGCCAGTGTCTGAAAATATGAATTATTAATACATGTGTAGGACATGATGTAAAATCCGTGTAACAAGAAGCAGAGCAAGAAAGAAGAAAGTGTATTATTATTGTTATTATTCCCCATATAATCATAATCATAACCCTCCACTCCCCAAGGAGCATAGGCCTTCAACAAACACATGCCAAGTCCTCCTGTCACGTGCCATCATCTCAAGTTCTTTCCACGTTCTCCTCATCATTTTTACCTCTGTTTCCAGCTCTCTTCTCCATGTGCTTCTTGGTCCACCTCTGCCTCTCTTGCCCTGGGGGTTCCAGAACAAGGACTGCCTTGTAATGCTATCAAACAGGTTTCCTCAATGTGTGTCCTATCCATCGCCATCGTCTTCTTCTCATCTCTTGTTCCACTGGTACTTGTCTGGTTCTTGTCATTAGTCCACGTTGGTAACCTTGTCATTCCATTTTAATCCTTCTTTTAACTTTAATACGTGTAATGGTAGTGGTAATAATAAGAATGAACGTCGTAATAATAATTTTGAAAAAGTAAAGAACGAAAACGAAAAGGGAGAAGAAAGTCAGAAGAAAACAAAAGAAGAACAAAAACTTATTAAAAAGGAGACAATGGTAATATAAAACTGTAACGTAATAATCTTCAACTCAAATATCAAGATAGTCTTATCGTACGGCTCAGAAACTAGTCAACAACAATGACAACCAGAAAAATACAGGACTGCGTAAATTGGTGCTGGCGAGGAATAGATGGGTTGAATTGTTTTTGTGACAAGATCACCAATGTGGAAATGATGGAAAAAAAACTGGACAAACTACCAGTGTAACTTCTTCTTCTTTGTATTTCACTTTCAGGACGTCCACGTGTTCTAAAAAAGAAAAGCAGTTATCAGCTTGAGGATGTTGGTATCTCTGTAGAGTTTTTCCAGGAATGTTACAGGTGATGGTCATATGCGCTTTCTCTGTACTGTCTCTGTACCCTATGTTTGAAGCAGATGTTAAACACTAGTGTAACTTCTTCTTTGTTCACTTTCAGACGTCCACGTGTTCAAAGGAAGCAGTTATCAGCTTGAGGTTGTATCTCCGTAGAGTTTTTCCAGGAATGTTACAGGGGATGGTCATATGCATTTTCTATGTACCGTCTCTGTACCGTATCTTTGAAGCAGATGGTCAACACCAGTGGAACAAGAGGTGAAGAGAATGCGCTGGAGTTAGATTTGACACATATAGAGACTTGACTTGACTTGACTTTGATCCACTGTCACTGAGCGTCAGCTCTTGGTGACCTATACATATAGAGAAAACCAGTTGATAACATTACGAGGAAGTTTTTGTTCTGGAACCTCCAGGGTACGAGAAGTTAGAGGGAGAGACCGAATAAAAGGAAGGAGAAGGGAACTGGATAATGGCATGAGGGGTGGTAGGGAACAGGACGGCTTACAGAGCATTTGTTGAAGGCCTATGCTCCAAGGGGAGCTGATAGGCAATCCTATATATAAAATCCCACCTTCTTCTGTCAGTGCGTAACGATAAGGGATGCAACTTTGGTTGAAGTTAGACATTAATTGTATTGTTTCCCTTATATGTAATAGTAACATATACCAAAGAAGAATGCGCAAATGACAGTGTAAATGAACAGTTTGTTTATACTGTATGGAAAGAAGTCAACAACATAACTGATAAACAGTACATGAACTGGAGACAGGAAGATGCGGAGATCTATGATTTAAGTTGTACCAGATTAAAACAACAGAAAATCATTAAGCTCATCTGTCATGTTCAGACTTTTAACATCAGACGTAAAACAATATTTGGGTTTTTAAAAATACTTTTGAATAAGTAAAATTGCCGTTAGGTATTGATGCTTTTGAATTTAATTCCCGCCTTATGACGGGCTTTTACACTAGTATATGAAGAAGAAGCAGCAGAAGCAAAAAGCTAGTCCCACAGTAAATACAATTTTCTGTTTCTTGTCATCTCCGTTGTTCCATTGCACTTGTCTGTTTCTTGTCCATCTCTTGTTCCATTGGCACTTGTCACTGTTTCTTGTCATCTCCTTGTTTCCACTGGCACATTGTACTGTTTCTTGTCCTCTTATTGTTCACCATTGGCACTTGTCTGTTCTCTAGTCATCTCTTGTTCCACTGCGACTTGTCCCTGTTTCTTGTCATCAATCCTCTGCTCCTCTGTGCCACTTGTCCTGTTTCTCAACAACTCATCTATCCTGCTTGGAAGTTCATCCGGCACTTGATCTGTTTCTTGTCATTCACTCTTCACTGCACTTGTCTGTTTCATGTGCATCCTCCCTTCCCAGCTTGCCACTATGTCTGATCTATCTTGTTCATCTAAGCTCTTGTTCCACTGGCACTTCAAGAGGAATGTCGGTTTTTCTTCTTCTATTCTCTTCTCACCTCTTGTTCCACTGGCACTTGTCTGTTTCTTGTCATACTCTTCTGCTTTCCAACTGGCACTTTGTCTGTTCTTGTCATCTCTTGCCTCAACTGGCACTCTGTTCTGTTTCTTAGTCATCCTCTTGCTCAACTGGCACTTGATCTGTTTACTTGTCCATCTCTGCTTCACTGGCACTTGTCTGTTTTCTATGTCATCTCTTGTTCCCATCTGGCAACTAGTGTCTGTTTCTTGTCATCCCTTGTCCACTGTCAACTAAAATGTCTGATTCTTGTCATCTCATGTTTCCACTAGGCACTTGTCTGTTTCTTTTCTCACACTCCCTTGTTCCACTGGCAACTTGCCTGTTCCTATCTTTCGCCACCTCTGTGTTTCCAGCTGCTGGCCATTGTCTGCGTTTCTGTCATTCTCTTGTGCCACACTGCCAATATGTTCATTGTCTCTGTTTCATTTCTGTCACCTCTATGTGTACCACTGGCGCTACCTGTGCGTCTGTTTTCGTCTTCTCACCTCTTGTTGGCACCACGGGACTTCGTCTAGTTTTCGTGTCCACTAAATGTTATCGCAGAGAGATTTTATGATTTAATATATTTCTAATTAATCTTTATTCTTTAGCATTTCTCTATTCTACTCGCGTCTTCTTATATCTTTATTATCGAGCTCTTTTATATCCCTTTTCCTGTTTTTCGCCATTACTTTTTTGCGATTGTGAAAAAGAGATAAACACATACTCTCCACGTTAACTCGCCCCATTCATACCTTCTTCCCTGTCTCTTTCTTATTTAGAAAACGCACTGCTACTGTGCCGTAAGCTAAGTCCCTAGAAGAGACTGAATAGTGTAAATTTGCGTTCTCGACAGACTATGATGCCAGAACGATCGTCCCACATTTCATCAGACTCACGCATTTAGGTAGTTTTCCTCGTGATTAGGCTGTCGATTATGAAACGCATGCCATATTCTCGACTGATTACTAGCAATTTAATTAATATTTATTTACAGCTGCATGAGTATTTTTTAAGCTAGAAATAATAATTTATTCTGCTTTCCACTGTAACGCAGTAACTAGAGAATATAACAGACTTATAATTTAATCCCTCTGCACAGGAAAATCTAACTAGTGAAAATAAATTAGGCGATTACCACTTAAATCACTCACAAAATACTAGATATAATATTACCCCAACAAACAGAACTACGGTTATCACCACGAAACTATAATTTATTTACTAGATAGGTATTCTAGAAGCTCGGCAAAAAATTGACGAGAAAACTAAGAAACTTCGCTATACAAGCTTATTTCTCTAGCACGAGCGATCCGTCTACTGCAACTTAGGAGTACTGAATGCCTGAAGTCTAACTACTGGGGTTTAATATATGAAAACGGACAAAGGATGCACGCCATTCTTAAAAACCCGAAATAGCGTCCGTCTTAACACTTTCACATTAACTCAGGCGCCAGCAATAAAACTGCCAGTGCTTCGTTCTAAAAACACCTACAGCTGCTACCTCTGGTCATTTCCCAGCGATGCATGTTGGCGCCTTCTCACACCTAACACCGAGAAACTTAACCAAGAGCGCCGTGTCAGATGAAAATGTTAGACGATATGTCTGCCATCCCATGTCTGTCGAGACGAATTTCACACTATTCGGTCTACTCAAGGACTTAGCTAAACAGCATTAAAAATGCGTTGCTAAATAAGAAAAGAGACAGGTGAAGGTATGAATGGGATAGTTTTATTTTCGCAATCAAACGAATGCGAAAAAAAGAAAGGATAAAAGAGCGATAATAAAGTAGAAGACACGGGTAGAATAAAGAAAAGATATAGAAATTTATTAATCATAAATCTCTCTGCGACAGTATCTCTCCCTTATCCATATCCAGTGCCCCCACTGCGGGTTCTCTTGATGCTAGACTGTTAGCTCTCTCATTACCGGGACAGTAGATCCGCACCAGTTCCTGAAGATTCGACGCTTCTATCAATATTTTCCATAATAAATACATAAGTAATGAGTCATTTTTACAGCTGCGTTATACACACTCATACAGTGGGACATTCTGGGTTTATCCTTCGTCATCACCACCATCATCATCATCATCAGGTGCTATCTTCAATTCGAAGGCCGGCTGCAATTGATCTCCAACGTCTTCTGTTTCTTGTCTTGATGGTTCACTCTGATAGACTATTTCCTGTCCGTCTCTTGATGTTATCTTTCCACTTAAAACACTGTCTTCCTCTTGCACGTTTGCCTTCGACTCTGCCTTCTTTTATGGTCTTCAATAAGGTGTTATGACTTTTTACGTGGCCAAAATATCTTAGCTGTCTAATTTTTATCTCCTTCATTAATTCTTTTTTAATTCCTAGGTTTTATAGGATTTCTTTGTTTTCTTCTCTTCCCATTAGACGTGCCACACTCTTCTATATATCCACATCTCAAGGGCCTTAATTTCCTTTGTCGGCTATCACAATAGATTTTAAAAATGTATGCCTTCAGTTTAAGCTTCCAAATTTATTGAAAGACACAACTTTTAATAGTACCTAAGGCTAGACTGAGTAAACATTTTCAGATGTGTCTAAAGTTTTCCAGAGGGGATGGAAGGGAATCACATGTGATTCCCTAATGCGAGTTCTACCCTTATGAAATCCAACATTTCAATTTTCGTCAGTGTCTGAAAACATGAATCAATACATATGCACGACATGAAATCTGGTGCTTGTCTCATTCTTGTCATCATCAGTTTCCGGTTGCTGACCTCGTCGTACCACTTAAATTCTTCTATTCTACGCAAGCGCCCATTTATGAAAGTCTGTGGCTTTTCCGGCTGTTGTCCTTCCATGTTTCAGGGCTATACAGTAGAACTGACTTGGGTTGAAAATTCTGATTTTTGTGTTGGACTTGATTTCCTTTAATCTTCATATATTTCTTGATGTAATTAAAGCTCCCATTTCCTTTTGTAAGTGGGTGATAGTTTTGGTGATAACTTTTTTTTTGCGTATAGTTTTGGGCTGTACGCGAGATACCCTCATTGTGACAATGAGATACATGGTCGGGTTGCTGTCGATTAGATCCAGATATGCGATGGTCCAGGCGGAAGCCTATATGCTGAAAACCACCGACAAAAGATACACCCTACATCGGAACATAGCTGACATAAAAGGAGCAAGAATAAAGAGAGGGGTGTCATGGATAGCACAGGCAGAAGCTACGGTTGAAAGCATATACAAAAAGGAAGAATGGAGTCAGTTAGGGGACAACTGGACACGCTACCAGCAGGTCAACATTAGCCTTGGCAGGGAGTGCAGAGCTTGGGGCAATGGAAAAGCAGAGCTGGAAATAATCATGGCAGAGATGATGATGCCATTGTGTACACTGACTCTCAGCTCATGTTTCGGAAGGTCCAGAATGGGTGGTTACGACAGGAATGGAAAACATCCATAGAAGCCTTGAATCTTCTGGAATTGGTGTGGATCTACTGTCCTGCTTATGCAGGGGTATGCGGCGATGAGAGAGATGACAGACTAGCATCGAGAGCACCCATAGTGGGGACATTAGATATGGATAACGGAAAGATATTAAGGACAATTAATGATCACCTGTTAGAGAATGACACTGCAATAGATGAATCAGCAATGCTATGACTATTGGAATTCCGCATCAAACGTAAGACTAGTAGGGATGGACGTATGACAGGATCGCATCCGTCGCATGTACAACAAACGCGCTACAAGAATAATTAGCATTCATACCCTTCAATATTAGCTGAGGGAGACTGAGCCCCTATGGGTTTGCCCGGAGTGCAGTGATATAGATTCTGACCAACAGAAGGAAGGGGGGGGGGGTCCCGTTACACGCCCACTGAGGCATATTGAGAAAATAGTGTTAGGCCCATGTTTTCTTGATCATCGGCACACTAGGGGTGATGTGGTCATCATCACGTCTGCCGCCTTACCCTTCTCAGAGTTGCTCTGGTACCCAATTCATGAGGCTGGGTCGACCCCGGAGCCGTTTGCGGTCTAAAAAATCCAACCTCAACTGGGGATCCAACCATGCACCAACGAGCTAGGAAACCAGTGCACTAACCACTAAGCTTCCGCGGTTCCCAACGAAAGGGGGGGGGGGGGGGGGGGGGGGGGGGGGGGGGCGATTACATTCACCAATTTTTTATTCCTTGCTTTTCCATTACTTTTCATCAGTAGTGTCATTTCTTTTTTCAATTTCTTACTATTCCTTCGTTTTTCCTTTATACTTAATCGAATGGGAAAACATTGGTCACTAAGTCAGACTTTATTTCAAGGTCAATGTGCTCTTTAATGTTGATTTATTACCTCACACATTTTTTTTTAAAAGCCCGGTTTGTTAAAGACCATATCGTCCTGTCGTACAGTCCAATGCGGTCCGGCCAGTTTGGCAATACAATCAGCAATAACCAAGTATATTCGATTCATCTCAGTCCAGGCAGCTAAGTGTGAGATTTATTAAGTCTGAGATACCTAAGACGGATAGACAATCAATAAACAAACAGGAAGATCACCTGAGGTCCCAGTGGTATGGATTTACAGAAGAGTGTTAAGGGTACCATGGACATGTGAAACAAAAATGGCCGATGAAGAATGTCCTCAAGGGGCTAGCGTGGAAAGAAAGTTCTGAATAGCCAGTCCATTTTTACTGAGCACAGTAAAGAAGGGAATAGTTGCACAATATTGTGATTCATACATTCGTTACCATCTAGTTCCCTAGAGAGTATACGTCTTTGACTAATACATGAGAAGACTTTCTGACCTGTGCTGTTAGCTCAAGGTTTTTCCATGTCATTTATCTCCTACACATGTGAGTCTAACCCCTTTTCCGTATGTGTGTGAGTTTTTTATTTCTCCGTCTGTTTCTATTATCAAGCGAGATTCTACAGCGTCATTTGAACAGTCACTTCTTAGTTTTCTTTAAATTGTTCCCACCTAAAGGTAAAGGTTGTCCTATAGCAAATATTGCAGTTGAGAAGTGAAGTGTTAGAGACTTAATTATACAGCATCGAGAGGTAAGAGGGTGATCAGTTCCTTTCCAAGCAGCCTTTTCCTTCCCTAGCTCAAAAGTAAAGCCAGGTAATCATTTACAGCTGGGGTTGATACCGTGAATCAAACCCGGCACCTGTGCCACGATAGACCAGCGCCCCAACCACTCTGTCAATTGGACACTCTTGTCCACTCCTATCCCAACAAATGTATGTGAAAAAAAAGATAAAGACAACTGAATGCCAGTTTTTAACATAAGATGTTAAGTCACATTAACATTTTAGCTAAAAGAGAGATTCGGCCTGACTGACACAAGACTTCATATCGGCAACAATTTTAGCTGTTTACTGTAACTTCATTGTATTGTCAATTTTACATTTTATTCTAATTTTCTATTTTGTTTCAGAAAAAAGCAAAAAACAAAAACGTGTTAGTCAGCCGGCAGTTATTGCTCTAGTGGGAACCGCGCTGGTGTAGTGGTTACCAAATTGCGCTGGCTACCGGCTGACCCAGGATCAAACCCGGGCGAGCACATTTGAAGATTTTCGTCGACCGGGATTTGGACTGGATTAACTCGAGCCCTGGCGAGGACATTTGAAAGAGTGTCGTCGACCAGGGACTGGCGGCTCCTGAGCCGACCCAGCTCTAATGGGTACCTCCGAAATCGGCGAGTATCTGCCTGAATGGCGAGGGATTCCTGTCTCTGTACAAGAAAAAAAAATGGATACTCACGTAAAAATCAGTCTCAGGTTAGACATACTAACCTGAGATTTCGCCTCGAGTAATAGCGGGCGTACGCAAATAAAAAAAAATTTGCTCTAATTCTGACATTTGTGTCATGTGCATCAAATAGAACTAAATGAGGATACACAAATGTAAAAATAAGAAACAACCTGTCAATCACTGTATTGAAGAAGGACAACATTGCAATGCTGCCAGCAGTTAACTCAACGTGTGTCCTTTTGTTTTGGTTTTAAGTATTATCTTCATTGCACGCGGACAACATCATCAGTGTTCCAATCTCCTTCCTTAGACCATACAAGGAGAATTTCAGCACAGTGCACGAACTCCGTAGCACCGGCGAGAATCCCAATGTGTGTATATAGGAATCACACATTCTATAAATATTCGTATGGTAGGTTTCCTAATTTTTAAATTATTTTCTTTTTTGGGCTAGGGCAGCACCCGTGTGGCCTACGCTACGATTTTCAACTGCCGAGGGATTTTTAACGTGCGCAACGTGCACACGGGGCCTCCTGTTTTTCGCCCTTATCCAAGACGGTAAGGCATCCGATCTCACTATCCATGAGACCAGGGAGAGTATGACATCATTAGGACCACTGGTTCTGGAAACAAAATATTTTCATAAATTAATTTCCCTCTACTGGGAATCGAACCCAGTTCCTTTAGAATTCGAGGCGGACGCCACACTTCTTAGCCACTCCGACCTCTCTGTGTTTCTTTACCAACGCCAATGTATTTTCCTCACATCTGATTAAGATATTGTAATAGCAATTAAAATGATCATGAGACAAATGATTCAGGATACTTGAGTAACGCGCCACTGAAGAAAGTAACAATAAACCTGAAAAACAGCATTGCGTTACGGAACCACAAAGAGAGACGTTACTCTACGGTAATCAACACGACATAGGACAAGAGGTAATATAAGATAGATACACAAACCATGACAATTTTGCTGCTGTTGTTGGGTTTTGCAAGTTAGTTTTTATTTACAACATCTCCATTAGACATGTGGGGAATGATCGACTTATACACAGCTGGTAGATTTAGTAAGACTAAAATGTGGTGTGACTCCGTTTATTCAAACAGACGTACGAGGTACAGCAAATATCAGATACATCACTCTGTGTATTAAAACGTCACTGTGAAACATGGGCAGCTTGACAGAGATGTATGCCATCCCGTGATCTTTTCTCTTTGTACATCCGAACATCAAGAGAGGTAGTATTCATTCATTTATTCATAACCCTCGCTCCCCAAGGAGCACAGGCCTTCAACAAACACAACCCAAGTCCTCCTGTCACGTGCCATCATCTCATGTTCTTTCCACGTTCTCTTCGTCATTTTCCCCTCGGTTTCCAGTTCTCTTTTCCGTGTGCTTCTTGGTCTACCTCTGCCTCTCTTTCCCTAGGGGTTACAGAACAAGGACTACCTTGTAATGCTATCAACAGGTTTCCTCAGTGTGTGTCCTATCCATCGCCATCATTTTCTTCTCATCTCTTGTTCCACTGGCACTTGTCTGGTTCTTGTCATCAGTTCCACATTGGTAACCTTGTCATTCCATTTTAATCGTTATATTCTACGCAAGCACCCATTTATGAATGTAGCTTTTTGGTTGTTGTTTTTGTTGTTCTCCATGTTTCAGAGCCATTTTATAGTACTGACTTGACATTTGAGTTGAAGATTCTCGCGCCATACATTGTAAGAACTGCTTGATACACGAACCAGTCAGAAGGTACCTTATGCAGTGTTTGCAAATAACGTACTAGCCTAACAATGGAGTCTCGAAATCTGTGTAACAGGGTTTTAGTAGGAATTTAACTACAGCTTTAGGAAAAAGTACTACCGAGAAGAGGTCATAACTACGATATTGGAGATGTTGCTCTGCACGCCTGTGCAGAGACTTTTACGACCAGTAATATATTAAGAGAGAAATCTCTGGTTGAATGCACCGAGGGTTCAGGTTAGTCCATAATTTTGTTGTTTAGAATACGCATAGAATAAAATGCACTTAGGAAAGTAAAAGACTATTAGCAGCTATGAAGATGTAGAATAATACGGGGCGTGTTTTAAGCTTGAGATGAAGAAAATCGCTCCAGGAATAACGTAGATACATTAAATCTTAGTTTTCCTTATTTGCACACCTAGGCAGATTTTACAAACATTTTTGGGATGCAGATACTAGCGAGCAGGGAAGCCCCTCGGACGCTCGACCTCGCACTATAAATAAACGCGTGTTCTGAAGAAAATAGGCCATAGTATTTTGAAAATCACAGTGAGTGGTAAAGCAAGTGTTAATGCGGATTGCCTTTGCCTTTTGTATCTGAGAGCAGACTAATAGATACCCTTTAAGAGCTCGACTGTGTGTGCCTGATAGTAAGAAAGAAAGTATATATATATATATATATATATATATATATATATATATATATATATATATATATATATATATATATATATATATATATATTTTTTTTTTTTTTAATGGATTAATTACAGTGTGTGTTAGAAAGTGTGTAGAACGTGTTTGAACTACTGTGTAATTTTCTGGAGGCAAAAGCCAAGCTTGTAAAAATATTCAAATCGATTGAGAATGGTAGCAAGGTTGTGTCTATAATTTTAGAAAAGCATTTAAAGAATTATTTCTTGATGGAATGGATCACACACCAGGAACATGAGGGAGGATGACAGGAATTGTTTTACTGCATTGATTAAGATATCACTTGGTATTTCTTTCACAAAACCTAATAACTTTATGGAGGCGAATCATGGACAAATAGCTCTAACTAAGGATTTGAAGGAAAATTGTATTCACAGTGAACTGAATTGTATTAATGCTGACTTGATTGACATGTGCGTCTACCTGCACTCTGTCGTCTGAAAACTATCTCTCATCTCCTACTTCTGTGATAAAGAGATAGAGATAGGCAATATAGTGGTGAAATTAAATATATTTTCAGGTTACATCCTGCAATTACCTGTCATCTTTAGGAGCCAGACTCCACTAGAGGATTCAGAGGTGCGAGTGCCCTTTAATGATATAGGGCCGGTCACCCAGATCCTAAGACCTGGACGAGACAGTCTTCTTGCCAGACCCAAGGTGGAACAGACTACCAAATCAAGACCTCAAGATGTAGCAAAGTTAGATTTTGCAGGGGAGGTTATGATGGTATCCTAAAAGAATGAAATCCGTGTATGTATTAACCGTGTGAGGTCAAGCACATGTAGGCCCTGTCTCTATAATTGATGATGATGAATTATGTGCAGGGAACCTAACGCTACCTCCCTAGATCTCACACGGTCCCTATTTTGTATCTAGTGTCTGGTGTATGATGTACCTAGTGTCTAGGGGAGAAATGAAATGATGGTACACAACACAAAACTCTTTAAGTTTCTATGAGGAAATGAATCAAAACCTGTGGTTAAGTTTTTCTTTAAATTTGATAATTTTTTGGACAATTTATTTTGCCTGTCCAGTCCTATCTTTTGGACAGGTCTTTGAAAATGAGGACAAGATAGTTTACAGAAAAGATCAACTAAAAATGTGTGTAGTTGCAGAAATATCGATATCACATCACACGCCCAAGCTCCTGCTGTTATCTCTTGACAGCATACATGAATTGTCGGAGACTTCTTGGCGTTATCGTCACTGCTCAGGTTTCCTGTTACCAGCTGGCAACAGGAAATAAAACCTCTGCAACAAAAGGACACTCTGGGCTTTTATATCTGATCACTTTTGATATTATTTATTTCCCTACTGTGATGTGGGGTCAGCCTCGCGTGCATTTCAGGTGCACTCGCCCCTAGTTTTTCATGACTCCCACCTTGCTGTGACCACATATCAGGTCCCTATGGCAGATACGCCACTGTACATTTACATAGTTTTCCTCAATAATATAATGTGGGGTAACCACATTTCCTTTTATATATTTTTCTCTTCTTTTTCTTTTTAAATATAAATGCTTCAGGCATGTTGAACAGTGTTCACGGAACACAGAGGCTTACTAACATATTTCTAATGCAATAATATTCAAACATAATCATGACAACAATCATCAGTTAGATACATTTCAAAGTGAGGACTCAACAATGTCTGCTCCCGGCACGTCCTTCACTTTTACCCAATAGCAGTATCTAACTTTGGTAATGGGATTAAACATATTAAATTCATAAAGCATTCTTACCACAAATATCAAGAAATATAAACAAATGACGCTGACTTGCAAAGAAGTGGCCTCCGTTTCTTCTGCTCCGTCCAGACTGTGAAATACTTATTTAGTTATTTAATTTACTTTTAAATTTATCACAGCTGTTCTCAGCGTATCTGAATAAAAGTTTTGTTCAACTGGCAATGAATAATGAAAGCTTTTTGCTAATATTTAGTAGCACTGGCCAATCGAAAGCTTGCGACTACCAGAATTCAAATGCAGTTTTTGAAAAACAAAACAATTCCAAACATACTCTGCGTCTGGTAGTCGATTGGCCAGTCTGCTTTAGTTATGCCAATACAAAAAGATGTTTCGTTTTAAATTACATTTTCCTACCGCTCCCCTTTCCCTATTATACTCTTTTTACCCAAGCGAATTTGAATTTCCTCAATGCCTCTCTTCTAAGCTCGCGTCCCCACTACCATTATAAAAAACAAGCAGGAACGACAGTCTGTCTGGTCGAGCGTCCGTAGACATTTAGTATTTTCTCAATAACTTGGCAAATTCTAGGACTACCATATTATTTAAAACAGATTCTTGCTCAGTGGAATCTAAGCTATACTACAATATGATTTTTATGGTCAGATTCATATTGGTTTAGATTTTCAATTTTTGTCATAGTCAATCGTCAAATAAATATTTTACACAAGACCGCCTTCTTTTCCTCTCTTTCATCTCGCTAGCATGTATTTTTCAAATAACTAACTTGTTTTTGTGACGTCAGAAATATTACCGCGAGGAGGCAATAAAATTGTCTGCGTGTTTTGCCTATGTTGGCTTTGTCGCAGAGTGTATATATGCATGGCAGAATGTGTCAAGCGAAGCGGGGTGTTGGCGTGGCGGGTTAAGAATTGGCGTTAATAATTTGTATTGTATCGTGTAACACTACCAAAAAATGTAAGGATTACTACTAAATTTTGCGTTAAAGTTGACAGAATACGTTAATTCAGATAGTTATTTTGCGGCACACTTCCGCAAAATCGTTAATTATAAGTCTTGGCTGCAGTGTGTATGCAGCAGATCTGGCAAAATGTTAAATGTTGGTAGTACGTTTTCGAAACCGAAACTAAAACGCGTGTTAGATTTTTACCGTGGGATCGTTCTATAGGCTTTAGCACTGCACAAAATTCAGCGCTATGCTGGCGTGTGAGAGGATCACCGTCAGACACAATAGGGCGGGTTTATTTATTATCATTTTATGACTAAAATCCTACTGAAATGAGCGATTATTCTCGTCGATTTTACTACACAAGATAAGTAGCAACATAAGGCTAATGTACAGTTTATCACAGCATCACCACAAACTAGATAGTCTATGATGAATAAACAGTGCATTTTCGCTAGGCTAACGTCCTAGTCAGTGGTTACTTACTTGCAAGAACTGTGAAGAATATAAAATAAATCATAAAGTACAGACAGTCTACAACTACAGTGATTTCAGCCTAGAAAGGGGAACGTTCATACACAGTTAAGAGACTGTAAATAATTTTAATAATTTGCAAGTGTTTTTATTTATTTAATCTTGTAATCAACTTTTGAATTCAGTGAAAGATTTTCACAAGAAAAGAAAACGTGTAAAAATAAATTGTAAATATTTGCCAGCAGACTTACTTAAATTCTTTAAGTTAAGTTACAGTTCCTGTTGGTAGATAATTAAGTTATTACCCCTAGCAGAGTTATTAATAATAATAATAATACAATTAACAGAGGAGGATCTGGAGAGGGAACACATAGGGACTTAGAGTAATACATTACCATCTTCTCTGGAACTTATACAGTTTGATCCTATCTTTGATGTCTATACACCCTTACTCTTTCAGAGAAGGGGGTATTTCTTATAAGACCAGACTCTTATCTGGCACTATCCTGGTATCACCTGATACAACTTTGTGTCCAGGATACTAAATAATTTCAATAACATCTACCCTCTCGCGACACTGGTGTCTCAGTCCCGGATTTCATGTACCACGCTGGGGTCTTTTCTTTGAGACATTCAGTCTTATAGTAGTACTTACACCATTTGAGTTAGTAGTAGGAGTAAAATTTAATAATAAAATAAATTTTAATAAAACTAAAACTAAATAAAGCCCTTTGTAGTACCATTGAGTACAAACTAAAATTGTGGTGACTGGATACACTGACAGTGGTCTTTTAATTAATTGGTGTTGTTAGATTTGTAATTGGTCTTAGAGTATAAGTGTCTGCAAGTTATTATCGTATGAGTATGGCAGACTAGGTAAAGTTTGGATCTGCTACAGTGCAGTCGGCAAAGGAGTTTGGGTTAAGTGGGGATGTACTTATTAAATATGTCACTACTGAATGTGATAAATACATAGAAAGGGAAGATAAGAAGTTGGAAACAGAAAGGAAACTGCAAATAGAAGCTGGTAAGGAAGCTAAAAGTTGCAAATAGAAGCTGATAAGGAAGCTAAGCAATTGCAAATAGAAGCGGATAGTAAAGCTAAAAAAATAGAAGCTGATAGGGAAGCTAAGAAACTAGAAGCTGAAGCTACGAGATTGCAAATAGAAGCTGAGGAGAGAAAGCAGGCTGCTGAAAGGGGGGCTGATGAAAAGAGGTTGCAAAGGGAATATGAGTTAAGATTGAAAGAGCTTGAACTTCAAGGAAATGTTACTGGCAATGGAAGTAGTCCAACCACCTCTGACACTAGTGCAAGTCAAGGTCCCTCAAATGGAGCCATGAACTTTCACTTGGATCCATTTGTGGAGAAAGAGGATGAAATTGAGTCTTATCTAAGTAGCTATGAGAGGTTAGCCACTAACTATGGCTCAGAGAAAGAGAAATGGAGCCTTAAGTTATCACAAGGGCTGAGAGGAGTTTCTTATGATGTTTATGCAAAACTTGGAAAAGAAGACCAGGAAGATTATGAAATCTTGAAGCAGGAATTGCTGGTTCGATATGAAAAGAACTCAGAATTTTATAGGAAGAAATTCAGAACTGCTAAGTTACTTTCTGGAGAAACCTACCACCAATTCTGTGCAAGACTAGAAACCTACTTGGAGAAGTGGACTGCTCAAGGAAAATGTCAAGACCTAAAGGAAATGGTCATGATGGAGCAAGTGAGAGAGTCTTTGCCTCCAGACATGAGAAAATTTCTTATGGAACAAGGCGCAGAGAGATTGGGGGAGATTTTAACAGTTGCTGAAAGATATCAAGCGGATCAGTCAGAAATAGCTGGAGTTAAGAGGAAGCAAGGAGAAAGTAGTAGGCCACCACAAAATCAGAATAAGTTTGACAATAGGGACCAACAACACAGATACAAACAAGGTTATGACAAACTAAATATGACCATAGAGACAGGAACCCTCAGGTACAAGATAAGAAATACTACAGACAGGGAGATAAGTAGTGCAAAATTTGCAAAATGAACAACCACAATACTAGGGACTGTAGGAAGAAAAATCCTCCATATCTCGCTGCATGCCTCGCAACAGGGAACAAGGGAAAGAAGGAACTGTCCACCAGTCAGACTGACCTTTATCACCCCCCTGTGTGTGAAGAAGTAGCTTGTAATGGTACTACTATTATGTGCCTTTATGATACAGGATTGGATTTTGACTCAGTCGTGAGTTCTACCCTGGTGCACCCTGACCAATATACCACAGAAACTGTGGAGATACAAGGAGCAACCAAGGATATAGCAACCATAACACTTCCCACAGCTAGGATCAATGTCAGGACTCGCTATGTGGAAGGAGTGATTAGAGCAGCAGTAATAAAGGAACCAATCTACCCTCTAATATTGGGGTGTAGATATGTGTTTTTGGAAATCCCAAACGACCTGTGATCATGGCAGCAGTACAGACTAGGTCACAGTCTAGGAAGGAGGAAGACAGCCCTATAAACACTCACCCAGAGGAGATGAAGAAGGCTCATGCTGAAGATAGCTCATTAAAGCCTTGTTTTCGAAAACTGCCAAAAAGCCATAACCCCCCAAATAAAGGAGAATTTTATATGAAGAACGGATTGCTTTATAGAAAAGCTGGAACAGGATCCAATGACCATGGACAGTTGGTACTGCCCTCTTTATATAGGGAAAAGGTTATGGAGATAGGACATGCAATACCCTTTAGTGGACATATGGGAATTAGCGCCACGGGACAACGAATAGCATGTCACTATTTCTGGCCAGGGATTACGGGGGATATAAAAAGATATGTAAAATCCTACCCAGAATGTCAAAGGGTAGCTCCAAAGCACTGGACTGGCACCTGCAACTCTTGGAGAAATGCCAATCATGGGAACTCCATTTGAAAGAGTTGCGGTGGATATTGTTGGACCTCTCACACGAACCAAGAGGAGAAACAGCTATATTCTTACTCTGGTGGACACTTATTCTATGTGGGGAGAGGCGGTAGCCATGTCATCAATAGATTCAAAACATATGGCAGAGGCGTTACGTACAATATTCACTAGGTTAGGTTTTCTCCACCAAATCTTGACTGATAATGGCTCTCAGTTCAAGGGAAGACTAACTGAGGAAGTGTCACAGAGAGTTTTATGATCAATAAATGTTCTATATTCTCTTCTTTTTCTACCCGTGTCCTCTATTTTACTATCGCTCTTTTATCCTTTTCCTGTATTTTTTGCATTTGTTCGTTTGCGAAAAATATTTTCTTTCCCATTCTCACTTTACCGTTTTTCTTTCTCATACTGATACGCATTCTATTATGCAGATGTCAGTGCTGCAGGACGATAGAACGTGTGAATACTCGTCTAGGCAGACAGAGATAGCAGACATGCGTCTGTACTTTTCTCATGTCACGGGCGTTTCGTCAGGCTAGTTCCCGGTTAGGTGTGGAAACTGCCATCTAATGAGACATACCGTCTAGCATTTTCACCTGACACTAACGTTTCTCTCGAAGTGAAGTGTGATATGACACTCAGGCAGCGCTCTGGAATGAGACATATAGTCTGGGTTTTTTCCGTGACACTCACGCTCCACGGCCAGTTTTTGGCGTAAGGTGCGAAGACGCACGTTTTGGCAGTTATGAGCTAGCATCTATAGTACGCAGGTGTTAAGGAAAGGGGAGGCTATTGCGTGGTGTTTGGATAAAATAGCACATCATCCTTTGTCCGGTTTCATAGGTATTAACCAGAGTTTGAAACTAGATTTTTCATTCTTACTCCAAATCTGCAGTAGACATAGATCGCCAGGCTAGAAGAAATATCTTGTGTATTGAAAAGTCTTTAGTTTCTGGGCAATTTTGCCGAGTTCTAGACTACTATTATATTGAATGATTCTAGTTCGTGGTATTAATCTGTATTTCTTGTGCGGTGTAGTATATTTAATATATTAAATATCTAGTATTTTGTGAAGTGTTTTTTTTAAAGTGTTAAATCGCCTATATTCATTTTCACTAGTTTTTTTTGTGCAGAGAGAATTAAAAATATAGTCTGTATTATTTTTTCTAGTCACGTGTTTCAGTGGGAAAGCAGAATTTAAGTATAATTTCTAGCTTAAAACCCATGTAGCTATAAGGGGAATTAAATTTAAACTGCTAAATAATCAGACGGGAAATATATTTTAAATTAACTTATAACTGAAATGCTACATCAGTGAGTACTGACGGGATACGTATGTATTTCCTAATTCATGGTGATTGATTTTATGTATATAAACTTATTTTCCGGAAGTTTTAAATTGATAAGTTCAAGCTAGTAACGCTTGCAGTTTAAAAATGTAAGTTATAAACGAGTACCTAGTATGTATAATTATTTTATATGTGTTTTTTTCCTTTATTCAGTGAATACTGGGTTTAACCCAAACTTGCCAGCGTTAAGTACTGACGAGTGATATCTGTGAAGAACTAAAACATTTTCCTTAAAAGCCTTGGTGCAATAATCTTTACAAGTACTCTAAAGGGTTAAATGAAAATAACAGGCCTATCGCGCCATATTTAAATTCTTCCTGAGAAACAACTCAAGTACATTTTTTAGCCTGTGTGTGGCAAGTAACATATTAACGTCAGTAAACATTCCGACGGAGTTTTGACTAGGGTGGGGTGACCAAATAAAGTCCTAACCAGAAAAAAAAAAGACCCCGATCTGACATTCCTCATTTCTAGAAACTCAAAGCTTATTGTGGGTACCACTTTTGCTCGTTGTTAATGTTTCGTGCCTGGACAAATTTAAAAATGTGACCCTAAACAAGACATCCGAAAAATAAGCACATCCAAGGAATCGTTTCCCTGAAGCAGAGAATTCAACCCGTCTTTTAGGAAACTGGGGATTTCTTGGCCAAAGACTGCCATTGACGATTCTTATGTGAAATGTACCCTAAAATGTGTTTCCAGAAGTGGCTATCAAAGCTGTGAGTATGAAACAAAATGCACTTGATCACGGCTGAATGAATAGAGTGAATGCAGGACTGTGTGATTTCTTTATTGTTGTAATTGGGCCCCCATTTTGCTGTCTTAACTTTCTTTATGCAAGTATTGCTAACCTTATTTCCCTTAGAATAGCCCAGAGATAACAAGTCTGTCCCATCTACCTTCAAAAGGGAAAATATTAGACCCAAATCATATGTATCTGTGACTCTTTGGGCTATCATCTTTCTCCTAACGGGACTGTGGGCTAAACATCGAGGGAAGATCATAACTGCGGGTCTATCCTTTCTTGTAGCAATTCCTTGATTTTTATGACTATTTGTATATGCTTGATGTAATATTTTATGTTGTGATAGAATTTTATTACGAGAATTAAAATGTCTCGAGAACTTAATCAGCGCGTATGGTCAGCTTCGTTCCAAATTTTCTGTATAATCCACTTTTATAGTTTCCCACGTCAGTACGTCTAACTGTCGTCTTTGTAATGTGCGTGCACGTATGATAGAACTCGTGAGTGGATAAGTACAATATATAATGTAATATAGATATGTGTTTAGACTGTCTGACGCCTCTAAATCTGTCGTAGAAGATAGGTGAAAGAGAGAAGATTTCTCGATTTCAGAGACAGCCTCTATCACAGTCTACCATCTCACTCGTGGAACTCTATTGCTATTACTATCTCTCACTGTGACTATCACTTATTCAAATCTAATCAGAAGGGACCAACCCAAGTCTTAATTCTCCTATCAAAAATCTACGACAGGAAGTATACAGGATCTTCCAAGCCAGGCAGTTTCACTGTAGTCCCTATCACGCCCAATGGAACGGGCAGGTAGAAAGATTCAATGGAACTCTTATTTCTATTCTGCGGAAACTGGCACATAAAAAACCTGATACGTGGAATCACTACTTACCCGCTGCATTATTTGCTTACCGGGAAGTCCCACATAGCTCAACAGGTATGGCTCCGGCAACGTTGTTATTTGGCCGCCCATAAAAGGTCCATTAGAAGCCTTAATGAGGACATGGACAGATGAGAAAGCAGAAGAGGCTGTAACCTCATCATACCAGTATGTGAACGAGTTGACATCTCGCTTAAAAACTGGCTGGAAATTAGCAAATGATAACCTGAGGAAAGCCAGAAGGAAACATGCTGCGTATTATAATAAGAAGGCGAAGGATAGAGAGTAAGCTGTTGGGGAGAAGGTGCTTCTTCTATTACCCGGCAGTAGCAACAAACTTCAAATAGGATGGCAGGGCCCATACAACGTTCTAGAAAAGCTATCTAGAACCGATTACAAGATAGACAAAAAGGGAAAGGAAAAAGTCTATCATGTGAATCTGCTCAAGAAATATCATGATAGACATACCTTGGAAGCAGCACATTTAATGACCCTGGCCATAGCTACTGAAATGAAGAATGAACCTCTCACCTCATATGAATACCCCTTAAGAACCTGTGAAACTCCTGCACAGGTAAAAGTCAGTAACCACTTGACAAAAGGGCAGAGGGAGCAGATTCAAAAAGTTTTGGAAAAACATACAGACGTGTTAACGGACAAACCGGTGCATACAAACTTGTTGGAATATGACATGAGATTATGTTGGGTTCAGTTCTACTTGTAAAGATGGTAACCGTAAGCCAGTGGAAGGCGTCACCGGTCCAGCTCAAATACGCGAATGGTAGTAAACAACAAACGTCAGAAAATGTTCCTTAAAATGAACTCCAACAAGTATAGTTCAACGGGTTAACAATTGGCTGCACACAAGTCGGCGATGACAGTACATATGTTTTTATTAACATGACACCAACGAAGTGGAACAAGACAATCATAGTTACAGATGCGAAGATCATACGTCGAAATGTTGATAATATTGTTAACCGTAGATTCTCTAACAGTCAAGTTCTTTTATATTCCAGTGACTAAGGATCACTTCCGTTACCATATAACAGACATGGTATTAACGTCCGTTGACCTTCTCCCAAGGACGTTTATTAAGGCAAACGGATTCATTCTCCAGAATAAAATCTTCCATATCATACTTCACAATCCCAGACTTTCTCCATACATCCCGTTATATAGTATATAGTTTTCAAACAAAGTCATACACGATAATACGAACAGGTTAGAGATTCCAGCTGACTAACCTCTCCCATTCTATGCCACGCTTCTGGCATTGTTGTAACAGCATATTAAAACATGTGCATAAGGTAATCAATAACTTCTTCCACTCGTAGGAATCCTTCTTCTACGATACGAATCCTAAAGGCTATCGACTCTGTAGGTCCATTCTAGGAATGACACATTCCCGCTAGACTATTATGAGAGCGGCCTTTCAATACAGCATATAATAATAAGTGGGGCGATAACTTACGTGATATTACTGCTATTGGTTTCGACCTGAAGACCAATACAGATCACTAGAATAAATGGCTTCCATAAACATGCCAAGGAATACTAACATATTATATCAATCACGGACATAAGCCAAGTCCATGTTGCCCCTTCAAATCATGACGTCAGAAACTACTCAACTAGGTTACCCGTGCGTCCCAAAGCAACTCACACTGCTTTGTGCACGTCAGTGCGCGAATCATTCGACCGCACAAATAATATAACTATATCAAGACTGGTGCGTACATTTGGCAGGACCGAAGACTACCCCCTTAGGTAATAAATGTACGTAACAGATTACTAGACCCAACACCGATCTGTATGAAAGTCTATTCAATTCCTTTCGCCAAAGAACAAGCTTTAAAGGGAGAGATAGAGTACTTATTGCAAGAAGGTATCATCTCCCTTAGTGAATCTCCTTATAGCTCCAGCGTGGTTTTGCTGAGGAAACTCTCTGGGGAACATAGACTCTGTATTGATTATAGGAAATTGAATGTTGTCACAGAGTCACAGGTGGATCCATTACCGGACACCAATCAGCTGTTTGCCCGGTTAAATAAGGTAAAATATTTCTCTAAGGTGGATTTAAGTTAAGGGTATTACCAGATTCCCGTCAAGCCTGAGATAAGACCATTGCTGGCTTTTAGCACCTCGGAGGGGCACTATGAATTCAATATGTTGCCTTTTGGATTGAAGAATCCCCCGAAGTGTTTTCTCCAGGATGATGAGAAATTATTGGATCCCCTGCAAAAACCCAGCTATCACAAATTTCTTGGATGACATCCTCATAGCCACAGAAAACATTTGAGGAACATCTATCCCTTTCTGGAAAATGTTATTGGATAGACTCAGAGAGGCAAATTTGAGCCGCTCGCCCTACTAAATGTTGTATTGGTTGCCAGGAATTGGAATTTTTGGGGCACACAGTATATCAGGGTAATATGACCCCTGACCCCAAGAATTTAGAAAAACTGCAGAGAGCACCAAGACCACAAACCAAGAAAGATGTGAGATACTTTGTCTCATTGTGTGAGTTTTAAACCAGAAAATCCATCAAAAAATTTTCAACAGTGGTGTTCTCCTCCTGACTGACTTAACCAAGACATGCAAGACAACAAAATAGAATGTTCCGCGGAATGTGAGCACGCGTATAGCAGAGCTGAAGCAGAAAATCACCAGTAGGCATATACAGAACCTTCCCAGATGGAGTCAAGAAATTGTGGTTAGGACG
>JAMPIV010001505.1:0-112020 GCA_024509875.1 Oreohelix idahoensis
ACATATTGGGGGGTGAGGGGGGGGGAAAACAGCTATATAAAGGGGCTATCGGGGGGGGGGGTGGGGGGAACAGGGGGGGCAAGTAACTTCAAAATACAACCTGAGTCCCGGCACAATCAACCCTATCTCAACAATGAGGGGGCCCCCCCTACCCCCCAACGACACACCCCCCAGAAAAACATAGCCACCCAAAAAACCCCCAAACATACAGCGCAAATCTGTACCCCCAAACCTCCTAATAGCCCCACACACCCGGGGGGGGGGGGGGGGGGGGGGGGGGGGGGGGGGGGGGGGGGCCCCCCCACCACAACCTGCCCCACAGCCGTCTGCGCGAGTATACACCTTCGCGACGTTGAACCTAAGTACACCCACATTACTCATCACAACACTACACGTCTTGCTCAGCCCCACCTACACAAATATAATTACATTATACTCAACAAGCTCGTATGTTCTACAGATATATGTGTATATAAGCACAGGATGACTACTCTCTACAAATCATAACGACATAATAATGGATAACTACTCTTGCACATATGTCATAAATCTCTAACCCATTTTCGTCGAGCAGAGGTAGAGCGTCTGCATAGCTTCAGGAACTCACTTCTTTCTTACTTACAACAAGAACAAACACACGCTAATTCTATTCACTCAACAACCTATTATGTCTGTCCTAATTACTTTTCACTGGCACTGGTTACGCGGAGAAAGTAGTACTCTGAGCGAGTAAGTCGGACCGGGTCCTATAGCTTCCTCACTCTTCTAAAACAGTAATCTCAAAGATCGCGCTCTCTGTACAGACTACTACATCTAAGACAACATTCTTCTCCTTAATAGAATGAGCGACGCTCTGACGAGCCACACACACAGAATACGACCTCGACGAGCGTGTAGCGTGTTTTGTGGAATCAACATCACAATTCTACACATCTCGCGTACACTATTGCCCAAACCATCTCTGCGTCGCTATCGAGTCCACCCAAGTCATCACTCTAGGCAGACAAATAGATCTGCAATTAGTCATACACACAGATTTAATGCTGTTGTCATTACACACAGCAAGTAATTAACAAGTTGTCTCCACTGAGAGATCAATACCAAAAAGCATCACGTATATTATTGACAAAGACCTCAAATAACACTATCTTCTATGCGCTTTCGCACAGATTCAACCAATAGACGAGTAAACGTAAGATATAAGGCCTTAAACTAAGGTGAACATTTTGTCTACACTACTAATACCCTCCAACATCAATAAATACAATCTCGAGCGTACTCACATTCTCTTAACCTTATGCTAAAGCCTATCACACAGCGCACAACGTAAGACACAAATTTACAACCAAACAACTATTAACATTACAAATAACGCCTATTAGGGCGCGACTCAACATATTCAACATTGAAACAGCACCTTACACACAACACTAGTGACCGCGCCATAAAATCCCACCCCAAAAACAAAACCATCACCCACACTATTACTCCCCCACGAGCTTAACTAGTGTTTTTCTTTTTTGCCATAGAGGGGGGTTTTGGTTTCTGTCTCTGAGTTGGGGTTGTAGGATATAATATTAACCCTAAGAAAGGAGGAGCGAGGTTGACATGAAAAAACAAACACAATACCCAGATATTTTTCCACAGAGTCTTAATACCCTTAAAAAGACACAGACATATATCCTTAAAGAACCAGAGTATTTAACACAAAATACGAATATAAAAACAGAATAAAACATACGTTTGGGGGTGACTGTTGCTTTTCAGAAGTTTGTTATGAGAAGGCTTCACCAACGTTTTTTTTCAGAGACTCGCCGGTCCAGGTCTGGTTAAAAAATGAAGAACATGGCTAAAACAATTCGTGAATTAAGACAATGACTTTCCAATAAAAGTAGTCCGAGCGTATGAATTTCGTGATGGAGCCAGAATGGTTGTGCCGTAGAGATACTGTTTTCAGAAATAGTTTCCCGCGCAACGCTCGTCATGGTTTGGTCGATAAAAACTTATCATAAACGTATGACAGGAAAAACAAGACCCCCCGACCTGGTTTGAAACAGATCAATGACCCGCACAAAAAACATCAACGATAAAGTTTTCTCGTTCAAGTCCACTCATACACCAGTTAATTATATTGTATGTTTCAAACAACATAACAAGCTAAAAAACGTGAGAACCCTTGATCGCCAACATTATGAGAAGCACTGTGTAAATATTGTGAGAAATTCAAAAAAAAATTGCAGATTCCTGACAAGAATTAGATTCAACGTTCCTCAAGATGAAACGAGAGCAAGCAGTAATACAAACATTCCACGAAGGAAAAACATCACAGCAATCAAGAAGGTTAAAGAAGGGAAAACACACTCACCAATACGAGAATAACTTAAATGCAGAGATGTAGTAAATTATGAACGTGTGTGTTTATGACGGAGGGTTTAAAAGAAAAAAAAAAACTACGTGTGGTTTTGAGTTTATTAAACCAAGGCATGAGCAAAAGGGGAGAGAGATAGAGATGAAGAGAAAGAGAGACAAACAGAGAAAGAACGGGAGACAGAGAGAGAGAGAAAGTTTAGAGAGAAAAGAAAGAAAAAAGAAAGACAGCTTTAGAGAGAGAGGGAGAGGAGGGAGAAGAGAGAGTAAAACTTCTAGGATGTAAACAATCAGTTTAGGACGGGGGGGGGAGCAGAGAGAACAAACGGAGCATGGGGAGACGAGAGGGGTGGTGGAAGGTAGAGAGGGCGCGGGTAGAATGGCGAGAGACGGGGATACAGTGTTATGGCGGGGGAGGGGATTGAGTTACATGAGAACATACAAAAAGGGGGGGAGCCACTCGAGGGATGAAAGTGGGGTGGAGAGAGGGATGACGGAAGCGAAGAAAGAGAGGAGAGACAAACAGAGGAAGAAAGAACAGAGAGAAGAGAGAGAGGAGAGAGAGAGAGAGAGAGAGAGAGAGAGAAAGAGAGAGAGAAGAACAAAGAGCTGGAGAAAGAAAGGGGGAGAGAGGGAGAGTTAGAGAGAGAGAGAATAAAAATACATATTGTAACAAACAGCTGATAGAGAGAGAGAAGAGATACAGAAGAGAGAGAGAGAAGGAGAGAGAGAGTGAGAATAAACACAGTCCTATATGTTATACACATCAGTTAAATAAGACACAGTAACAATTAAGAAAGAAAAGTAGATGAAAAGAAAGAGAGGAGAGAAAAAGAGCGAGAAGAATAGAGAGACAAACAGAGAAAGAAAGACAGGAGAGAGAGAGTTACGAGACGAGAGAGAATGAAAGTACATATAATGTAACAAACAGCTGAGAGAGGGAGAGAGAGGGAGAGAAAGAGAGAGGGAGAGAGATAGAAAGAGAGAGGGAGAGAGAGAGGGAGAAGTTGAGAGCGATGAAGAGAAAGAGAGAGAGAAAAAGAAAAAGAACAGAAAGAAAGAGAGAGAGAAGCAGAGAGAGAGAGAGAGAGAGGGAGAGAGAGCAGAGAGAAGTAGAGAGAGTTAGAGAGAGAGAGAGAGAATAAAACACACAGACTCATTAGTTTAGCTGGCTGTATTAGATGAAAGTAAATAATTTTTGTTTAGAACAGAATCAGAATGGTCCCTCCGCGCAGGACAGTGACAAGAAAAGATAGTCGAGTTTAAAAAATTTGGACGCGCTCAACGAAATCAAACGACAAAATTTTCCCTTTCAGTTAAAATAACGGAGATTTAAGTACTAACGTATTTGGTAGCTTGTCCCCATAGCAAGGAGTTTTTTCTTTGTGTAGCTAATGGTAAGTTCTAAATATTCTTTTTCAAATGTGATAAAAAGTGTTTAAATTAATTTTTGAGGCGTTATCACGATTTCCTGTCTTTTTTATAAAATTGTATATGTTAACACAAATAAGCCTCAACAAAAATGAACAAAACACTTGTCTAACAGAAGGTGAGAAAAATAATGGAAAAGACTTGTTTCCTAGTCCAGAAGCGGCTTAAGTCTTATAAAAAATATGTTATGTCAAGAGTAAATCTAATACAAACTTTAGGGAAAGATCCTGAGTTAAACACACAGACTACAAAAAATAACAAAACAGATATTGCGGCTTACAGAATATCTTTTTAACATGACCTAACAAACGATGAAAACAAAAACTGAAGGCATTTTTTTAAAGTTAGGATTTAAGGTCCCTCCTAACGAATACACTTATAATATCTTTAAGAGAAACATACTCATAATATAGAGTACCTCGAATAACACACAACACACACACACACACACACTACACCGAGCATTTAGACCTTTGTGTATGGTCTTATGTCTTCCACAGTGTCCCTGTTAAGAAAAATCAATACGCCATACAAACAACAAACGGCCGAGATATTTCAAACATAGAAATAACAACATATATCTTACCATTCTACAACGACGTTTCTTAGCTCATCAAGTTTTTTTCTGTATTAAGCTATTCACTTTATTTCAAAAATACTTTGTTTGATACTCTACTTTTACTTTTATCTTTTTTGTAAACCACTTATGCATATTTAAAATGATGTGGTCGGCAAAGTAAAAAAGTTGTCAAAGAGAAAATAAGAGAGAAGAAAATGGCATGGAAACAATACTTAGGAGCTAAAAACACAACAGGACAAATGGAAAAATATAGAGAATATGTGACACTCAGAACAGAAGCAAAGAACAAAGTGCTAGCAGCAAAACAGAAGTCCTGGGAAGAATTTGGAGAAAAGCTAGAAAAAGATGCACAAGAAAACCAGAAATTGATCTATAAGACCCTAAAGAACATGAGGAAAGAAAAACAATGCCCTCTCAAATTTATAAAGGACAAGCAAGGCAAATTGCTTACTGCCCCGAAGGAAGTAATGGAAAGATGGAAAGAATATTTCTCAGAACTCCTGGATGGTGAGCATGATGAAGCATCAGAAATGATAACCACTGACACAAAAGAGAAAACCGATGATGGTTAATATGACATAAAGATGGAAGAACTGAGGGCAGCACTAGAGAAAAATCAAGATGGGCAAAGCAGCAGGGCATGATGGTATAACACCAGAAATGGTTAAGTACATGGGAGCATCAGGCGACCTGTTACTCTTAAGGGTCCTACAGGCAGCATGGTGCAACAAGACCATACCAAAGGATTGGGAGATTGCCATCATAACACCAATTTTCAAAAAGGGTGACAATCGACAATGTGGAAACCATAGAGGCATATCCCTTCTCAGTGTCCCTGGTAAAATCTACTCTAGAATCCTAGAGCAGAGACACCGACGCCTAGCTGAGCCACAATTGGATGAGGTCCAGTGCGGATTCCGAGCAAACCGAAGTACTCAAGACCTAATCTTCACACTCAGACAGCTGAGTGAAAAAGGCCCTTGAGTATAAGAGTGAGATCCATCTTTGTTTCATAGATCTGGAAAAGGCGTTTGACAGGGTCCCCTGGAGCAAACTTTGGGACTGTTTGGCAAGGAAGAATATTCCAGCACCTCTGATTCATGCTATACAGAGCTTCTACAAGTCTTGCAGAAATTATGTGAGGACAGCAAACCATAAGTCAGAAGAGTTCAGGACCACCACTGGTGTAAGACAAGGTGATATCCTATCACCTTACCTGTTCATACTCCTTATGGACGATGTCATCAAGGCATGTAAGGAGAGAACAAGAAAGTATTCAGTGGGGTCCTGGAAGATGAGACAGGTCTATATTTTGGAGCTGGCATTTGCTGATGATGTTGCACTGATTGCTAAATCAGAGGCACATCTCCAATCCAACCTGCAAGTCTGGAAGGAAGAGCTGGAGAAGAGAGGGATGGTCATAAGCAGCTCTAAAACAAAATCCATGGTGATATCACGAGAAGAAAAAAAACATCAGATTAAGTTGGGAGAACAGGTCCTGGAGCAGGTCGACCACTTTAAATATCTCGGAGCTATTATAGACCGAAAGGGAGGCATCAAAGAAGAGTTGGCCACTCGAAAAGCAGCGGCTGGGAGACTTTTTCAGGCCATAAATCGTGGATTCCTCAGCAAGAAAGAGGTTGGTAAGAAAACGAAGATGGCTGTATACCGCTCCACCTATGTCCCAGTCTTGACATATGGATGCGAGTCGTGGGCAATGACTACAAAACACAAAAGCCAGAAACAAAACAAAGAAATGAGGCATCTGAGGAAAATACATGAAGTAACAAGAAGAGACATGGTCCGCAACCAGACGATCCGTCAAGGCCTAAAATCCCATCCTACAAATTGAGTGTGTAGCTGAATGTCAGTACGCGAATGGTAGAATGATTCGATAAAGTTGACAGGTTGGTAGTACATCACTCATACTCACACTGTTCGAATTCAAGAAGTACTGGAACTACGGTGGTCTTTTTATAACATTTAATGGGACGCACACTTGGACAGTACGTGTATGGTTACAGGAACAAATGTCGACATAGACAGCATAATGTTGATCACAGGAATATCATCTTAAGTTAGCATTCATGCTTGGCAAATATCATAATGGAGCATTCGTAAATAAGCATTCAGAGTTCCATCATGTAAATCATCTGGCTTTACTGACTGGGCACGTCAGACCATAACCAATATATAGGAGGCTCCTAGACCTAACCTCGTCTAGTGAATATCCCTTCACGTAAAGTTCAATATATATATTTTCCATAAAGATATAGGAATCCCAGACATGGGTTCTCACATGTAGCAGTGATCTCTTGGTTCATCGAGCGATAGTACAGGCATCCCTTTTTCTCACTCGATAAATACAAAGTATATGAATTTCAACATGGCTGTTCTTCTCTCGTGAGTTTCACTCACTATAGGACCCAGACCAAAATTGGTCATTCGTTAAATGTCCTCATTTCTTCATAGCTTCTCTCATAGAGGTGGTTGAATAATATCATACAATCTAGTGTTGATACATAGGAATGTCGTCTTCCTTTGAATAAATATTCTTTTCAAAAGTACCACTGTGCACCTGTTTATCGACAACGATGGCGAAGCCCAAGTTCATAATAAATTGTGGTTTTACCTTTCTATGCGAAATATAACTTTGCCATTCCTTGGCAAAAGAGAATAAACACTGGGGTAAAGTACATACAACATGTCTAAATGACTACACTTTTCCCCATCTACTTATAGATCATTTTTTTCGGCGATAGGCCGGCTACAACAAAATTCGACATCCAGACAGGATGACAGCCATGAATCACACCCCTTGCTAGCGATACTTCCGCTGCATAGCCTTTGACCTTTTCTAGCGACAACCAACATAGTTCGACTTAGAAATGTAAAGATATCCATATATAAGACAGACTCGTCCTACTCATACAAACACTACGTATAAATTCAGGCCATAGATATACTGAAGCAAGAACAATCTATTCCTACCCAGCCAAAGAATAAATCGCAGTAGGCCTAGACTCGTCCGCGGAGTCCGATCGAAGATGACGGAACTACTTTCAAGGGAAGTAACTCAAAAATGACTTCTCCTTAAGCACTTAAAAAGGAAATACTTTGATTACAAAATATTTGCGAACATAATAAGTATATAAATGTATTATATTGCAAGATAGTAAAAATTGCCCTTTACAGTCTTACCACACCTCCCGGGGAAAAAAAAAAAATTTTTTTTTTTTTAAATACATCTAGGAGCAACGTAGAATAGGCTCACAACGCAAGAATACTGCGCAGATGAAAATATCAGGAATACTATAATTCCTAATATGACCGGTGAGAATATATCTCAAAATCTGAGAGAAATTGTTTCTCTACGAATAAATGTTTCCAGGAAGGTGTGATGTACGTATAATACAATTCTGGTAATTATACAATGCATACCAAAAATTCACACTATAATCTTAAATTTATGATTTATGCAGAAACAATCATCAAAGAACAGCGGTGAATAAACATCAATAAACCGCTAAGTAGCGATACCATCATTCTATTATTAAATTACAAATGTGTATCTTAGTAAAGAAACAAAAAATAACTGTTGTAAAGTTATACATATTAAAAAGATCCAATATTTAACAGTTAAGTGGCATCATGTGGGCATCTGGACAGAATGTCCGCCATCACATTTTCTGAACCACGGATAGCTCGTACCGAAAAAATGAAAAGGTTGAAGAGCGATTGCGTATCGAGTTGATCTCGAGCTCTTCAAGTTCTTACTTTGGATAGCCGTAAGAGCTTTTTGGTCAGTTTCCACTACGAAATGCGCGCCCATAAGGAATCTTTGGAGTTTGAGAATTGACCAAACCATTGCCAATAATTCACGGTCTAAAACCGAGTAATTCCTTTCTGCAGCATTAAGTTTTCTGGATATATACATTACAGGATGCAGAGTTCCAGAGTACTCTTGCATTAGTGCCGCTCCAATCCCAGTGGATGAAGCGTCACTACACGAAGAACAAATGTCTTTTATCTGTTGTAGGTAACACTAAAATAGGTGGTGATGAAAACATAGTTTTGATCTTCTCTAGTGAAGATTGGCATTCATGAGACCAGTGAACCATGTTAGGCGACCCTTTCTTTAATAGTGTAGAGAGAGGTGCCATGATAGAGGACAGATTCGGAATGAAACGTCCATAAAATTGTATGAGACCTAAAAGACTTCGCACTTGCTTTTTAGTCCTAGGGATAGAGATGTTAAGTATCTTAGTGATATTATGGTCTTCTGTCTTCAAGAAACCGTGACCTACTCGATGGCCTAAGAAAGCAATTTCGCTAAAGCCAATACAAGCTTTAGATGGTTTTGCTGTCAGGTTATACTCACGCAGAGTTGATAATAATTCAACTAACCCTGAATAGTGATCTTCCCAAGTATCGCTGAAAAGACAGATGTCGTCTAGATAAGCAATGACATCTGACCGATACGATAGGATTCGACGCATCATGCGTACAAATGTAGCTGGTGCTTCATAAGGCCGAAAGGCATAAAATTCCATTGGAAAAGGCCTCTGGGAGTAGAGAAAGCGGTAAGAGGTTTGGCGCGTTCGGATAATGGAACTTGCCAATATCCTTTAGACAAATCAAGTTTAGTGAAAAAATGCGATTTAGAAAGACGAGTAAGTAACTCTTCTAGTAAAGGCATAGGTTCAGCATCGAACTTCGTAACTTGATTCAATTTGCGATAGTCAACGCAAAGACGTATGTTATTGTCTTTTTTTCGAACAATAACCATCGGCGAAGAATATGCAGAAGTGGATGGTTCGATTATTTGTAAATCTATCATTTCATCCAACTCCTTTTCAACCTGTGTTTGGAAATGTATAGGGATAGGATAAGGCCTAACCCTAATTGGAGTATGTTCAGTTAGAACAATGTCATGCTCAATGACATGAGTTTGTCCAGGGATGTCAGTGAGGACATCCTGAAATGTTTGTAACATAGACGAAACTTGTCGCCGTTCTCCTAGAGACAAATCAGGAGAAACAGTAACGTCTTTCCATGATTCACTAGAATGAAGTGGGATCATTGGAAGCGGAAGATTAACATCCGAAAAACTTGTTTCCTCATCCTGTGTTACAGACAGTGATGAGTAATGACCATGTTTGACATGAGAATCGTCCGTTGCCTGGAAAATAGGCTGTAGATAGTCAGGACGTTCATGGAACTCCGTAAGCATATTGATGTGGAAGGTTTTATGCTTCCCGTTAATATCGACGATGTAGTCAACATCTGAAATTTTCGATATTATATCGTACGGACCTTTCCAACTAATAAGGAGTCTATTTTCACGACAAGGTAGCAAAACAAATGCTTTGTCACCAGGACAAAGTTGTCGTAAAGTTCTCTTCTTATTAGCAAATTGTCTTGCCTTCTGCTTAGCAAATTCAGAAGAGGACGTTTGCCAATTTTTGCATGCTTCGATAATCTTTTGTCTCAGCGCGATGACATACTCGTAAGAAGATTTTGTGTCATCGTCAATATTGTCAGCTGTTATAAGATCATGCAGCAAAGACATTGGGCCGCGCGGTCGCGCGCCAAAGACAAGTTCAAAAGGAGAAAACCCTGTATGTTCATTGGGGACCTCTCTGTACGCGAAGAGGGCCGCGGGTAAAACCCTATCCCAATCTTGAGGATGATCCTCAGTTATCTTCCCTAATAAGTTCTTAAGTGTTCTATTTAGTCGCTCGACCATCCCATTGGACATAGGATGATAGATAGATGCTACTCAAAGATCTCTCTATCTGTAGAGTAGACATTACTTGAGACATGGTATCCGATATCAGTTGGGTGCCATGATCTGATAATATTTCTCCGGGGAATCCCAGCCGAGAAAATATAAGCCAAAGAGCATCTGCAATGTCAGCGGTAGTAATGCTCTTTAGAGGGATAGCCTCTGGCCAACGTGTGCACATGTCTACACACGTTAAGATAAACTGATGTCCTCTAGCAGATTTGATCTTGAATGGACCAATGATGTTGATGTCTATCGCCATTTTCTGGAATGGACGAATAGGAATATCTGCAGCCTGAATAGGCGCAGCATGACGAGGACCTTTGGATTTGACTTCTTGACATACTTTACAGGATCGACAATAGATCCGTATGTCCTTGTTCACAAAAGGCCAAAAGAAAGCCGCAAGAACTCTTGACTTTGTACGGGAAAAACCCATGTGACCAGCACACTGAGAGTCGTGTGCATGTTGTAAGATCTTAACTCTCAAATTCTTGGGTACAAGAATCTGAGAATGACTTGACTTAGTGGAGTCTTGCACCATACGTACAAGTACGCCATTCTTCATTGTAATCCAAGATTTACAATTTGAATCTTTATTCGGATCACCTTTCGTTACAAGAGTGAAGAATTTCTTAAGAGTCGGATCTTCTTCTTGTTGTTTTATAAACGAGTCACGAGAAAATTACCAAGGGATCATCTTGGTTATGCACTTCATATATCTTCAACAGATGAAGTTTCAGGCATATTGAGAGCTTGAGCTCTAGTGACTACTGCATTAGCAGATTGCATATTTTGATTTTCCCAAACGGAAATTTGCTCCGGAGTGCATTCTTTGACTCCGTGAATGCGACCGATGATAAGATCAGCGATCGGATTCGGCAAAAGACATGCGTGTACATCTCCTGTGAAGAAAGGAGTAGCAATCCTAATGATAGCGGTAGAGTATTTCTCTATGGTGCCGCCAAATGTTACGCATTTGACTACTTTGCCTGTAGAATGAGAAGGATCTATGAGTGACTGCCTAACCCCAATAGTTGTGCATCCAGAATCAAAAAGTACTGAGACTGGATTGTCATTTACTAAACCTTTGTGTAAGACAAGAGAACCTCTCCCATCATGCGCGATTGACGCAGGAAGAGCGGGAAGAGGATGCCCACAGCTTAAAGTAGACACTGTGGTTGGCTCAAATAATGTTTTTGCATTGGGGGCACTGAGATGCTCTCCCAAAATCAAAAGCGGCACATGCCATATTATTAGAGTCATCATTATCTTTATTTTGTTTATAGGCTTCGTGGGACTCTTGCTGTGCAGAGTTCGCCTGGTAATGAGCTTTATTTTTTTTTGAATTGTGCTCTACCTCTGTTATTATTGCCTCTGTACTTATCATTGTTTCCACTATTATAACCCCTACTCGGGTTTGAATCATAGCTCCTTTGGTTACTATCATCATATTCATTATAATGAGTATCTCTGTAATTATGATCTTGTTGTCTCCATGAAGGAAAACTTGGATAGTTCCTAGAATGACTTCCTTTGCGAAAGTTCCTGTAATTATGACCACCCCTGAATCGAGGGCTGTCAGCTCTTCTCCAGGTATTCGAAGAAGAACCCTGAAATGATTGGTTACCTTGGTTCTGATAACTGTAATAGTTACCTTTTTTTTTATTAAACTTTTTTGAGGGTCCTTGGAATTTGTGAGAGTGATTAGGGTTGTATGGTGTTGCAGAAGCAACTGGCATACCTTCTTTAACCTTACTGTTGCTAATAGCTACGTCCGGATGTGCAGTGACGTATTGGGTACAATACTGTTCCATTTCTTTTAGAGACTTAGGTTTACGCCCATGTAAGAATTCGAGGAAAGGTTTATTTATACTTGACATAATCTTGTCTCTGAGTATCAAGTCCATAAGGGCTTCATAAGTCTTTTCTGTTTTGGATAGCTCAATCCAACGATCAAATGTAGGACGTGTCCTTGCAATGAATTCTGAGAATTCTACACCTGCCTCAGGCACCATTGTCTTAAACAACTTCCGATAACCCTCTTCAGACAACTGATACTTCTTTAATAAGGCTGCCCTAATAACATCATAGTTATCTTTGTCAGCCTCTTCAACCAAACTTAAACTAGTCAGAGAATCACCTTTCAGATTTTCTGATAACTGGTTAGCATATTGTGATTTGTCCACATTATGTGCTCGACACGAGCGTTCAAATCTATTTAGCCAGAATGTTATGTCATCACTGGAAGGGTTGAACGCTGGTACCTTGACCTTGTAAGTAAAGGGTTTACCATTACCACCAGATGCTTGATTACCATCACTTATGTTTGTTAACTTTAACTTTTCTAACTCAAATGCTAAAAGTTCTTTTTTGTGTTCATGCCCTCTTATTGCTTTTTTCTCTTCTGCTTCAGCTTCTCTTTTTATTTTTTTTTCTTCCGCAGCAGATTTTATTTTTTTCTCTTCTGCTTCAGCTTCTCTTTGTAATCTTTTTTCTTCTGCAGCAGCTTGTAATTTTTTCTCTTCTGCAGCAGCTTGTAATTTTTTCTCTTCTGCAGCAGCTTGTAATTTTTTCTCTTCTGCAGCAGCTTCATCTTTTCTTTTCTCTTTTTCCATTTCCATCTGGAATCTTTTTTCATCAGTCTGTATCAGCAATTTCTTTTGTTCTTACTCTCTTTTTAATTTTTTTTCCTCAGCTTCTAATCTTTTCTCCTCAATCAATGCTTTTCTTTCTTCAGCAGCTAATGCTTTGTCATATTGAGCAACTGCCCATTCTTCTAATTGCTGACCAGTCTTATCAAGAGCCTTGCCTTGTGTGATAAAATAATCTAATGTAGACATCTTGTCTAATAAGATCAGTAATTTGCAAAAGTAAATAAATTCACTTTCTTAGTCTTAATCAAAGACCTTGTATGATAACTTTTGAACCTGTGGAAAATAGTACTTAACTATCCCAATCACTGTGGGAAACAAGCCTTACAAAGGTCTTGTATAAATCCTTATATAATAACAGCTATAAGTTGCTGGTTCACTCTATAATATAAGTGCAGTGCACCAGAAATAGTGTTTTATATCATCAACTGTGTACCTTTAGTAATAGCAATTAACTATCAGTTGATTCTTGTACATCAATTTATATGATCAACTATATTTTAAATAGTGTATGTCGATCAGGCACAAAACAAAACAGTTATACAGGAGAACATGAAAACATTTGCGGAAATGAAATAAATCAAATGGGAAAAACAATAAAAGATAAACCGCAAGAGGATAACAAATACAAATAACGCCACAGTATATAAATATAAATTGAGAATAGAACTGAAAGATAGAATAGGGTAGACCAACAAATTACAAACAAATAAAAAAAAACTAAAGAACAGAGGAATATTACAAAAACAACAATGAGTACAGTCTTCACAGCTAACACTAATAGCAACAGCTGTCGCAGCAAATTTTCAATCAAGAAAATTGCACCTATAGAAACGCACACATCAGACCCTCTATTACGTGGGATACACTGCTGTGTGACACCGCCCAACCAAAACAACAACCCGCTGGATACAAACAAATATCACATATAAATATTTAAACATAAATACATAATTGCATAAATAGTATGGCAATATGATGTAAATAGAGTGTTGCAGAAAGAATGTGTTGTAAAGAAGGCTCAGTTACACTGCCTAATAGTACAGTACTGTGGTACTTTATTAAACAAATACTTCTGGTCTAATTATTTTAAATTCAACACAGAAATAGAAGCTCCATCGTTGATGTGAATGATAACAATCGATGTAGGACTTCTCAGTTCAATAACATTTCCTTTCGCAAACACTGTCAAATATTCTCCAGTCCTGATGTGTAATGTTCTATGTTTCAACCAAGCTTGCTGTGTAACACTGTCAGTTGTATGGCAAATGTCCAACGAACCAAATGTCAACAAACGCTGACCTAGTTACCGCATACTGTCGACAGGACAGGTCACGCTGACATCACTGTAGAGTTGTACTGCTGATGTATTTGTGTGTCGTAACAGACCCCAAGGAACGTCTGGTCTCAGTAGTTTACTTCTCAATATGGTCACTGTGCAGGTTGACCCAGGAAGCTGGCACACCAGTTGTTAAACTCTGTTTAGTTGTTAACTCGTACTGGCTACTAGTTGTTGAATCACGCTTTATTTGTTAAATGACGTGAATGTCCACCAGTTGATAAATGTAGATGTTGGGACTGGTGTAGTAAAGTGTAACGATTGTCAACTCATTAAACCCAGCACAGTTTTGGTCATACAGGTCATCTTGTCCTGGAACGTGATGAGGCTCCGACAAGAATGTGAGTGTAGACAATGAGTGTGTATCTGAATGTCAGTACGCGAATGGTAGAATGATTCGATAGAGTTGACAGGTTGGTAGTACATCACTCATACTCACACTGTTCGAATTCAAGAAGTACTGGAACTACGGTGGTCTTTTTATAACATTTAATGGGACGCACACTTGGACAGTACGTGTATGGTTACAGGAACAAATGTCGACATAGACAGCATAATGTTGATCACAGGAATATCATCTAAAGTTAGCATTCATGCTTGGCAAATATCATAATGGAGCATTCGTAAATAAGCATTCAGAGTTCCATCATGTAAATCATCTGGCTTTACTGACTGGGCACGTCAGACCATAACCAATATATAGGAAGGCTCCTAGACCTAACCTCGTCTAGTGAATATCCCTTCACGTAAAGTTCAATATATATATTTTCCATAAAGATATAGGAATCCCAGACATGGGTTCTCACATGTAGCAGTGATCTCTTGGTTCATCGAGCGATAGTACAGGCATCCCTTTTTCTCACTCGATAAATACAAAGTATATGAATTTCAACATGGCTGTTCTTCTCTCGCCCTGTCCTGAGTCGAAAAATAGTTGTCTGTCCCTGCCGGTCGAGAGTGTGATAGTCGTCTTTGGGTTGGTTCTGTTCTCTTCTGATAGTCTGGATAGCTCTCTTTTTCTCAAAGTATGTGACTTCATTATCTTCTTGTTCACATTCTCCTCCCCTTTTTTGCAAGTTTATCTGCCTTTTCATTTCCGGGTACACCACAATGAGATGGTACCCACTGAAGTATGGTTCTCTTTTTGGCAGCTACCTTGTTTAGTTCATTTCTCAGATGCGGGAGTTTACCACCCTTGAGAGCTTGCAGGACAGACAGTGCATCTGTGAGGATGACTACCTGGTGGCAGTCAGAGTTGGTGTTATAAATCATATTTGCAGCTTGCTCTAGAGCTTGAACCTCAGCTGTATAGTTGGAACAGAATTTACCAGTGGGAATGTGCCTAGTCTCATAGTGGTTGTCAGGATATGAGATAAAGATACCGGCACCTCCATTCCTAACAGCATTAGTTGCTGATCCATCTGTATAGGCATGTATCCATGATTGATCGGGATAGCTTTCTTGGATCATACTCAATGTAGCAGTTCGTTTTTGCAGATCATTATACTCACATCCACTTGTGAGACCACTGACTGTTGTATTAATTTGGAGGGCACTGCTGGCCTGCTCCCATGGTACAGGGTATAGGGTGGGCTTCAGTGGTGTTGTCTTCATGGATAGGTCTTCTTGATGCTGTCTTATAAGTCTTTTCCCCCGATGCACAAAGCTGCTACGCTTTAGACGTCCCAATGCCAGATCATCTAGTCTTGCCTTCATTGGGTGCATTGGCATACTGTTGTACTTTTCCATCTGGATCATGGTTTTTGTGTCTCTTCTATGGGACAATGTCTGTAATCCAGCAACCTTCTGCATCTCTGTTATTGGTGTAGTTTTCATGGCTCCTGTAATGAGCCTGAGAGCTTGATTTTGCACCTTGTCCAAAGACTGCAGATGTGAGTTAGCAGCTGATGACCATGCTGCTGAGCTAAACTCTAAGTGTGGTCTTATTACTCCATTATAAATCTTCTTTAGATTTCGTTCATTTGCTCCCCAGTTGGTACCTGCTAATTTTCTGAGTATGCCTAGTCGTCTTCGGGCCTTTCCTTCTGCATTTTCAATATGCTTATTCCATGTAAGCCTTTGGTCAAATGTCACCCCAAGATAGGTGGGGTAGCTTTCTTCCTTGATCACGGTTGTCCCTAGGTGTATGTTAGCTGATTTGTCCTTGGGGGCGAGGGAGAACAGTGTTGTGGAGGTTTTGTCTGTGTTTATTGTGATAAGCCATTTCTCTGCCCATGACACTAGCATGTCTGCTGCCCGCTGCATTCTATAATTTGCTGTGGTGACATTTTCATCAGCGCACCAGAGTACTAGGTCATCTGCATATAAGGCAGCTTTAACTCCTGCAGGGAGATCTTTCACCAGGTCATTGATGTAAACAAGGAAGAGTGTTGGGGAAATTACTCCTCCTTGAGGTACCCCCTGATGGAGCAACACTTTTCTGCTCTGCAGACCGTCAAGAGTGACTCTAGTTCTCCTGTTATGCAAGTATGACTGGATCCATTTCATCATGTTGCCTTGGATTCCACTTCTCCTAAGTTTTGCAATGAGGCCATCTTTCCACACCTTGTCAAAGGCCTGCTTGAAGTCGACCCAGATCGTTAGGACCTTTTTCTTCTCCTGGAAGGCATCTTCTATTGCTTGAGACAAGTAAGTAACTTGGTCTTCTATACTGTAGCATTCTCTAAATCCAGCTTGTTCCGGCACCAGGATCTGCTCAGACTCTAAATACCATTTCAATCTGTGGTTGACTATTCGCTCCATAGTCTTCCCAACACAGCTTGTGAGACTGATTGGCCGGTAACTTGCAGCCTCGGTCTTACATTTCCCTTTCTTTAGTATGGGTATTGTGATGGCTTCTCTCCATACTTGGGGTACCGTTCCTTTCAACCAGCTGTGGTTGAATATCTCAAGCAGTTTTGTCTTTGCTGCTGAGCTCAGATTTACTAGCATTTCGTTGCTGATTTTGTCTGGGCCGGGTGACTTTTGAAACTTAAGCTTGGAAATAGCCTTCTGTAGTTCTCCTAGTGTGATGGGTTCCCTCATTGGGGCAGGAGTATCTGTCTGTCCCATGGTTGCCAGTATTTCTTTTCTTATCTCTCTCTGATGGTCTATGTTAATGGGTAAGTTGCTTTCTGAACTGTATCTTCTAGCAAACAAGTCTGCAGCTTGTTTTCCTCTGAAAAGTTTGCCACCTTCATCCAATGTGATAGTCTGCCTTGGTGAGGAATGCTCTTCATTTAGAGACTTGACTAATCTCCAAAGTTTCCTGCCGTCTTTCTCAAGGTTCAGCGATGCCGTTTTAGTTCTCCAGCTTTTCCGCTTTTCTTCTAGCTTTGTTCTCTGAAACTCTGCTACAGCCTTTTTCCATTTGTTGTGAGTTTCAAGTGAAGGCTGAGACTCTGCGTCCTTTCTAGCCTTGTCCATAGCTTCCTGACGTTCTTGGAGTGTGCTGGACCAGTATGGTATGTAGTTACGCCGGCATCCTTTGGGAATGGTTTCTTTTGCAGCTTGTAGTATGCATCTGTTGAAGTCTTTTACCACTTCATTAATGTCTCTGTTCTGTACCTTGAGGGTAGACAGCAGCGTGTTCACCTGATGCCTGAATAAACCCCAGTTGGCTTTTTTGTAGTTCCATCTTGTAATGGCTGGGCCTGTACTGAGAGTGGCACTCTGGACAGTAAGAAAGATTGGGCGATGGTCGCTTCCCCCTAGTTGGTCTCCTACTTCTCTACTAATAGATCCAGCTATATCTGGTGTGGAGAAGGCAAGATCTGGTGTTGAGGTTGTGTGCCATCCTCTGGAGTAGAAGGTAGGAGTATCTGTGGCATTATTGACTAGGATTAGGGAGTGATCATCTTGCCAAGTTTCAACCTCTTCACCTCTGTGATCCAGATGGTTATAGCCCCAGCTCTGGGAGTGGCTATTAAAGTCTCCAACTGCTATAAAGTTGGTGGCTGGTACCTGTATAGAGCTGAGACTCAGGGGTTTGTTGTTCGGACAGTAATAGTTCAGGAGTTTATTTCCATCTTGTCTACCTTTATCTGCAGCAGCTGATATTCTGCTCCATCCATGAAGGTTTTCCTTTCGTGTGCAGGAATGTTATTCCTTACAAGAGTAAGTACTCCTCCTTTTCGTCTATCTTGTCTGTCGGATCTGAAGCATTGATATCCCCTTATTTTAAAGGTTTGATCTGCTTTCAAGTGAGTCTCTTGGATACAGCAAACACTGACTTGCTTCTCATACAAGATGTTTTCCAGCTCTGTCTTTTTGCTGTATCCAGCCTGCTTGCTGTTCACTCCCTCTGCATTCCAGTGCATCATGACAAGTGGCACTCTGGGTTTCTCTTTTTCTGTTTTGTTTTGGTCAGTAGTTCTCCTCCGCCGTCTGTTGACTCCACAAGACGGTCTAGAGGGTCCTCCAGTAGCTGAGGGTGGGCTCTGTCGAGGCTCAGAGCCCGGCACTGCACCTGCCTGGTGGAGCTCCACAGGGCGAGCACCAGAACGAGATTTATTTGACGGTGTACTCTCCATAGAAAAAAAAAAGCGAGTTGCATGATACTGTGGTTTCCGGTGCGCCTTCTGGCCCAGTATCTACGACTTTAGCACCTGTTCAACGGGAGAGTGGGCTCATCCCTAATCTGTTTATGTTCCCAGTAGTAGACTATTCGCAAGCAGCCTGGGGGTGTCACTGCTCTGCGCGGACCTTGTTTACCGAGGCGGCGTCCGAGCTCGTATGGTGAAAATATGGTTGCGTTATCTTCAAAATAGCCCTGTCTTTCCCGTGGCTTTTCTGCCATCCTGCAACTTTGAGTTAGGGAGTTCTGAGCTCCAGTCTCTTTCCCAGGCATTTTATCCTGGCCTGGCACGCATACAGAGGACCCCACTTCTGGTTCTAAGTTAGCAGTTGGGGATAGGTGGGGTAGCACACTGTGCATTCCCCGTCATCCAGGGGGCTCTCCAACTATGCAGAGCTTGCACAATGCTGTGCTCTGGTTCTGGGCTCTCCCAAGGAATCCTCACGTCCTGCACAGAGCCACTTCCCGATACCCACCACCTGCCAACCCTCCATTGTAGAAATCTCCTGCATGCGGCCATCCAGTCAAGAGCCAGTATTAAGTCTGGTGCCCAAGTGATCCCCCCAAGCTCAGTGTGCAATGCTGGGTTCTCATCATGCTGCAACACAGGAGGGATTGTGATGCTCAGCCATCTCTCTCAATTCTGCACCGATAAGTGACATCGGGGACTTAACTTTGCCTCAGTACTGGGAGGCCCCGTTTCCGGGTACACCACACACAGCCAATTGAGGCAACGGTCGCCATGGGCGTGATAGACGACAAACAGTGAAGAATGAGGCAAGAAAGCATTTAACCCATGAAGTGGGGGTGGATTGGTGCAGACCAGAGCATGTACCACTCGCCGGTGGGTTCTGCATCTACACCTATAGGGTTCCCCCCACTCCTCAGCCCATTTAGTCTGGCCCCTCACCCAGGACCTGTCCGGCTTGGGTGACCCTGCCAGGAGTAAAACTCCCGCCGGCATAGCTCCCGGGATCATTGAGGCGCTCAAGCTCTCCAACCACGGCAAGGTAGGCTTATTCAGGCCATAGATATACTGAAGCAAGAACAATCTATTCCTACCCAGCCAAAGAATAAATCGCAGTAGGCCTAGACTCGACCGCGGAGTCCGATCGAAGATGACGGAACTACTTTCAAGGGAAGTAACTCAAAAATGACTTCTCCTTAAGCACTTAAAAAGGAAATACTTTGATTACAAAATATTTGCGAACATAATAAGTATATAAATGTATTATATTGCAAGATAGTAAAAATTGCCCTTTACAATCGGCTACCACGACAAGCATGGGAAACAAAGAGCCAGGGATCCAGACCTCCAGGACGACCCAGAGTCCGCTGGGAGGACAACATTAGACAATCTTTGAAGGACCGAGGACTAGAATGGAACCAGGCCAGGAAGAAGACAGCTGATAGAATGGTCTGGCGCTCTCTCTTCCAAACCTCTACACCTCACGGTAGAAGGGGAACGACTAAGTAAGTAAGTAAGTAAGTATTTCCTTTAATAACAGACTAAACAATAAGACTAGTTATAAGGAAGAGTAGGCGTGTGTATACCTATAAGTCTGTGTTTTATTCTCTTTCTCTTTCTCTCTCTCTCTTTCTCTCTTCATCTCTCTCTTCCTCTCTCTTTCTTTCTCTCTCTCTCTCTCTCTCTCTCTCTCTCTCATTACATGTATTTAATTTTATTTATGTGTGCCTAACGTCTTTTTGTTCATCTTTTCACAGATGGAGTCAATTCAACGACGGGGCTATGCCTGTTTACACTGCCAGTCTGTTTTCAAGCGAGGTCATGATCTCACTCGGCATATGGCTACAGCACACGACCGCCACAATCATGAGTGCGCTTTCTGTGGTTTAGTATTTACCAGACCTGATACGCTGAAACGTCACATAGAGAATAAACATAGACCCGTTTCCAGCATGGAACAGACAGACACCTCAGTGGCACAAACCAACATAACATGTAGCAGATGTGGGGAGACTTTCACCCGCCGCGCCGACCTATCAAGACACAGCAAGAGCAGGCACTCGCTGACTCTACTAGTATGTGAGGTCTGCAATAAAAACTTTACCCGCCTTGACAATTTGCGCATCCACAAAAAACACCAACACACCTCTTCAACAGCAGCAGACACCGCAGCAACACCGCAGAACCCACCAATACCACCGCACCATAATGACCGCGCCTTATCATCAGGTGTAACAACAGACTCAACGCACCAACAGACACCACCAACCGGTGCCATAACAGACTCAGTATCTATGGCGGCCTCTACCACCACAACAACTTCCACACTACCAAGAGCCCCCTATTCAACAAGTCCCACCCCATCTCACCCACCAAAAACAGGTCAGATCAAGAAACGCCCCATGACCAGTACCCAAACCCATATCAAAAAACCCCGCTTGACGTCTGAAGAAGACAGTTTAGGTGACTTACCAGCTGACATTAAAGAAATATATACACAGAATTGGAGTGCGATTAAAACACATACAAACAACCACAAATATTTATCGACTTTCACTTTTTTCCATAATAGCCAAAGAATTGAATGGGAAAGTCTTTTGCTTCCTGTCTTTACACGACAGTCAAAACGATTCAAGATTAACTTCAGTCACCACGTAGTTTTGAGAAACAGAGAAACAAACGAATTAAGATTATTTCATGCCTCAAATAATAATAGTTGTGTGTTAGACCAACCCCACTTAGTCAAAAATCTTACAGATTTCAAATCTTTTGTCTCAAACTTACACGACAGCGATATTATCACAAACGCACAATTAAACAGACCCAATACAAAATATTATGTTGAAGCAATCCCGTCCACATCCTTCTATCTATATCATATTCAAGACCACTCAATCACTTGAACAAACACCACAACAAAGTAGACAAATACACATTCCTAGACGTCCTCAACACACAACAGGCACAGGGTGGGAAAATATCTGATTCAGAGCACACAATTCCTCCATCTACACATACGAACAACACCGCAACGCCCTTTCTTACTTTTACATAAAACGACAGGTACATCCCGACAACGTCACCACATCACACCTCAACATTTAAACTGTCTGTACGCACAACACCTCTATTTCTTACGACGTGACGACAATGTGACGACAATGTGACGACACATATCCCTCAAGGTCTGGCCTGTACCCCTGTGCTATTTTTATTGTAAATATTGTAACAAAACAAACTGTGACATACATCTACCTATATAAATATGTATTATTTACAAATGTTTGATAACGTTACCATGTACACTATATAATTATATATTCATTTGATAAAAAATTACTGCATAATGTACATTTTGTAAAAATACTGTACATATATCCGCCTGTTAAAAAATACTATATATTACCATGTATGTTTTTGCTACTTCAAAAACACTATTGAATATAAAATAAAAACTATATTAACTAAAACGCTTTTTTGTTACCTATATCGTCCGTTGTATGTCTCAATGTTCGTATGTCTCAATATATCGTCTAATTGTTCGTATAACTATGCGTATAACTGTTGTATGTCTAAATGTATATGTCAATAAATATCGTCTTCCTATTGTCTAAATATATCTCCCTGTTATATGTATATATCGTCTAACTATCGTCTTCCTATTGTCTAAATATATCTCCCTATTATATGTATATATCGTCTAACTATCGTCTTCCTATTGTCTAAAAGTCTAAATATATCGTCTTCTTATTATCTAAGTCTATCGTCTAACTGTTCGTATAACTGTTGTAAAATATGTCTATATGTAAAATAAACAATACACAACAATACCGTGACGCACTTTCGATGGTAGACCTAGTACAGGTCTCTAACACTTCGCTCCCATATATATATTGTATATACAACAATTAAAATACACGCACACAAAAACCCATACCCCAACACACCCCACTATACATCATCATCCTCCCCCTCGCACAAAAACAATACCCGCTTCCTTAAAAAATCCATTAGTAACCTAAGCCCCCGTTATCGATTTTTATATTTTCCTCTTTACTCAAGTATTCTTTTAAAAGAGATCATTAACTATATACTTCTATCTAACACTTCACTCCTGCGTCATACATACAACCACCAGCTACACCAGCTACACCCCAGCACACACCCATGAGTTCACACCCCAAAAAAGCAATACCCGTTCCCTTAAAAAAACCCTTAGTAACCTAAGCCACCATCACCACAGATGCATCCTGACAACGTCACCACATCTCTGTATATATGAATGTATATATGTATGTATATATGTCTAAACAAACACACCCAACATCACACAAAAATCCACCCTAACCCACCCCGCCAGCTACATCGTCACCCACGCCAGCCCTAAAAAGGCATTTCAAAAACCCTCTTAGTAACCCAACATTATCGATTTTTTAAATTTTCCGTCATTATCGATTTTTAATATATATTGTCTAAGTATTTTGTATACACAACACCATTATCGTATATTACTATATAAAAAGTCATACGTCTGATCGTCAGAGGAAGCCCCGCCGCTAAAATATATCGCTATATAAAAAGTCATGCGCCGCCGCCGCCTGAAACACCGCCTGAAATCGATCGAGTATTTTGCTATATAAAAGTCACACGCCGCCGCCTGAATTCGACCTAAGTCCGCCATTGTATACTACTCACGGTCGTGTACCCATTTACAGCTTGGTAGGCTGGAGCATGACGCTACCTGGTTCCACACCCGGTAACTTTGCCTCAAGAAGCAAGCGCTCTAACTACTTTTTCACTCGGACGCTTATTTCCTAGTAACCATTTTCCCTTTTCACTCATTATTGTCACGGGATTGCCTCCCCTTGCTTTGCAGGAGTGGTCCACTAATGGTCACAACGCAAACGTATCTAGAAGTAGGTCGTCCAAAATATCTATCTTCTCGCAAGATTACTCTTGGCAAAGATCTAGATAGGAGATGAATGATGTTGCTACAGTATGGGAGCTTTCACAAGATATTCACAGAAGTCAAGAACAAACGCTGCTTAAGGGCTGAGCAAATTTGTTAACTTATTATCTGGTCCGTCGCCTTTTGTGAAGGGGTTATGCAATGATTCTGGCCCGTCAAGCCCCCAGTTGGAGAAATCCAATGAATGCCCTCTTATAATTAATGGCTCTATATCTATAGATATGTGGTTATCAAGAAAATCGGCTCATGCGTTGGCTTTCGTACAAATAAACTTAATCAACTATTATTGTTTAGTTTAAAATAACATACAACAAATTTAATAGTCAATTAGTTCAACGTTAAAGTAAGGATTAAATGGGGTGAAAGTTATAGTACATTTGTCCTCATTGAGGTTTTGGTAGGGCGTTAATAATGTCCGTATATTTGCTGTAGCCTCTTATATAACACTTAGCTCCAGATGAGTCCTGCAGCTGTGGTTTTCATCACTTCTTTTGGTGATGAGTACACTTCTCCACATAATTCATCCACTGTAGGCGGTTGGTGGTGATACTCTTCTCTCACACTAGTGGCGTAGGAACTTCAGTACTTAAGTATGATGTCTTGTAACCACGAACTGTGACAAATTATAAAGAAACAAATGCCTTAGTATATTTGTTCTCCGCAAACTAACAGGCCCATTTTCATGCGCTCCACCCACGAATGTTAACCTCTCAGAAGAATTAAATTCACGAGCACACTATGTAACTCAAGGAATTTGATGAAAATTGACCAACATCCTTCTGGGTGTCAAATAGGAAATTGCATCTGGAGTGCATGGATAATGATTTGCCTGAATTACAATTAAAAAAGATATATAAATTTCACATGATTCTATACACTTTAGGCACATGTGATGTATCATCACTCAATACTCGTCGCTACTCCCGTCGGGGTCTGGGGTCGCTCTTTTGTCGAGTTTCTCGCACGACTAGTCAGAAACAATCACCAACTCTTGCAGTAGTGGTTCATGCATATACTATTTTCATATGTTGAGATTGCCAGCCTCATATATAACCACTTAGCAAGAAACCTGTAAAATGTACATTAGTAAATGAATTGTTTACACTTACCCCAAAATTTTGGGAATACACACTTCTCCTGGCATAGATTAGAATGGACCCACAGCCCTGTATTTAGATGCTGTTCGAATCACTTAAGTCTGAGAAATTCCTTTTATGATGGGTGAAATCTATAATTCCTCCTATAACGGGTGAGAATCTTGGTCTGGAAATCTATAATTCCTCTTATGACGGGTGAGACACTTGGTCTGGAAATCTATAATTCCTCTTATGACGGCTAAAATATTTGGTCAGGAAATCTATAATTCCTCTTATGACGGGTGAGACACTTGGTCTGGAAATCTATAATTTCTCTTATGACGGGTAAAACACTTGGTCTGGAAATCTATAATTCCTCTTATGACACCTTGTGAAAAAATTCCCAAGTTTCCAGTCTTGTTTTAAAATTGCGGGTTTAGTTGTACTTCCAAAGTTGCCCAATACTCGATCTGGTACTTATAGTTGTGGAATGATAAGTCCTATCCTCTTTCCTCTGGCTTGTAAGAGGTGTTTAGTTGACTCTGCGATGCAGTCTGTCTGTGTGCTGTGACTCCGAGTTTGTTAGATTATATCTCCCAATCCTTAGTTTCAAATCCCAGCTGTGTTTTCGCCGAAAGTTCCAATCAAATCATAGTAGATTCTGGAGAACCAATCCAATCTATCTAGCACTGTTTGGGTGGGGAAGTTTATCATTACTCATCCCACGCATATTTGAAAATATTAAATTTAATATACACGCGTGGCCTCTTACACAGTGATGTCATATCGTTACCTAAGACTTCCGGCGCACCTCTGTTTATCACCTTTATCTGCGTGCCTCCGCCAGAAAGATGTCTGGTCAGACCGTATTGTCTTTTTTCGTCGTATCACATACCGGCTTGTGTCAACATGATCAACAGCTTTCCAGTGGGGTCAAATGTTTGACCGCCCCGTTTCCACAGGTTAGGCGATAAAATATTATCGCTGGCCGGGTCACCAAACCTGGCGAATCGTAACAACAGTCTGGGAGTGGAGTGTGAAACAATAAGATACGCATTACTCCCGTAGCAAATACTGCCATAGGGGAGTGGCGTGTTAGAGAATTCACCATGCTATGCCCAGCATAGAGCAAAATAGTGAAAATAACGAATGAAAAGGCATGATTTATGCCAAATAAAAGCGATGAGTGAGAAAAATAAGAAAAATGAAAGGATACTGCCGGAGGGCTGAAGGTGTGAGAGATCACACAAAAGAGTATGTTCAGACGTTTTGTCACAATTATGGAGCATGAAACCACGACTGTAGCTGGTCCCCTTGCAGTAAGTCTGCACAAAGGCTTTGGATGCTCTTGTAGCAGAGGTTTCTGTGACAATGTGTGTTACATGATGAGGTTGCCAACCCTTATTTAAAGGCTAGTGTACTTAGTTATTTTAAGGACTATCTTAATTGTACACGGACTACTCCATCAGTGCTCCTATCTCCTCCCTTAGAACACACAAGGAGGAACTCAGCATCTTGCCAGGGCAAACGGCCTGACTCGAGGCGGATGCAATACCTCTTAGCCACGCCGACTCCCCAGTGTACTTATTATGTTTTATTATATCACCAGTTTAAATGCTAATTTTAATTCGTAGGCAGAAAAATTAATATATTCATATTGTAAATTTTTAACACGTATTTATATTGTGTATTTCTTGTACATAATATTAATTTGCTTTTTGTTCAGAAATGTTTTTTTTTAAAGGTCACATGCCAATTTTCTGTACCCTGTGAAATAACAAGATTTTCGTTTGTTCTATCCACTCTCCGCCGCTCTGCTTTGCTCCTCCTCTTTCACTCTTTCTTTCCTGGCAACCCCCGCCCCTTTCTTTTCATTTATCTTATCTACTATGTTTCTCTTTCTTTCTTCACTTCCTATGCTTCCTCTCTCATTTACCCACCATTTGTTTATACTGACTCTTAATGCCTTCCTTCTCTCTGTTATCTTTCTCTCTTTCTCTCTCTCTCTCTCTCTCTCTCTCTCTCTCTCTCTCTCTCTCCCCCCATTCCTGTAGCAACAGCATTCTTCCTTTTCCTCTCTCTTCATTCCTCTCGTTTATTCATCTCTCTCATCACCTTCCGTCTCAGCCACCTCTTCCACCATTTCCTTCTATTTTGACACGCTCAATTTTTTTTAAACGATAATCGACATACAGCATCTATGAAAACCCCCATCAACCGGAAATATACCTACTTCTGGGGCAAGACAGATCGCCATAATATTGGGCAATAGTCTTTCCTCCGGGAAAAGTTTGTTTTTGTGACCTGATGAAGTCCTTGTTGACCAAGTAATTTATCGTCATTATTACGTTTCAATTTCCCAGAAGCATAGACAAACGTATACTTAGTCTTCCAGTCACGTGTCATCAGATCAACATTTTTCCATATCTTCCTCAGAATTATCATTTCTTTTTCCAGTTCTCTTCTCCATTTGTTTTTCCTCTTCCTTCTAACTACTATCCTGGGATTTCCAGAACAAGGACTGCATTGTAATGCAATCAGTTAGTTTAATCATTGTGTGTCCTAACCATCGCCAACGTCTTCGTCTAATCTCTTATTCCACTGCCACTCATATTCTTTAATTTTTGTTTTGTAATTCATTGTAACTGCTAGAACTACTCTTTAAGTTAAAATAACATTTTCCCAGTTCTCCGACACAATTTTGTGTCTGTTATTTTTTTCAAAAGAAAAATATAAAACTCGTACATCTTCACTTTGTACATCTTCACATTGTGCATCTTCACAATTTAGCTCTTCTGAAACGTTTGGAGAACAATGGAACCTTGGTTGTAGCAGAGGGCTACGTTTTTGAGTTCGAAAGACGGGGGTACCTCAAAGCTGGAGCCTTTGTACCAGAAGTGGTCCTTGAACATCCAGATCTGGTGAAGTCCTTGTCGGAAGAATTCGTGCACGCTGGAAGTGAAGTCGTTCTGGCGTTTACGGTAACCCAAACAGTCATGTTTAACCCTATCATCATTATCACTATCAACATCATTTCTCCTTCCGCTCATTATGAAGCATGAACCACCACTGCATTTTGTCCCCTAGTTGGAAGCCGGCACCAAATTATGCATGGAGTATCGAAATGATGGTTTCTGTAGCAATATGTTTTAGAATGATGAGATTGCCAGTCAGTGGCGTCACTAGGGGGGTGCGGGGGGTACGGACCGCACAGGGTGACACCATCAAAGGGGGGTGCACCAAAATGACTGTCTATAATTTGTTGTGCAGTGTTTCAGCAGAAATATATTATTTTTTATAAAAATATCCCTGTAGGTAGTTACAACTACAACAACATTTTTCGTAAGTCCATCTTACATGTACTGTATCAGTATACGTACAAGGCTAAAACTCTATGCTAATTTTTACTATTTTTTTTATTTTTCATTATGAAACTCTTTCTCTGCTCTTGTTAAAATATATTTTTCTGTTGTCTGGGTTCCAGTAATCTTCTCGTCTCTGTTGCCATGTTTGTTTTCTTCCTCCATATGTCTGCCTGCACTCTTTACGCTGTGATGTTGTGTATTTCTTATTACTATTGTTAAATTAGTATTCGTTATTTATTACTACTGTTAAATTTCTATTTGTCATTACTGCTGTTCATTTGTTATTTCTTATTACTGTGATGGGGCCGAAAAGGAGACGCCCGCCCCCTACCTGTTTCTAGGCAGATTTATCGCCCATATTTTCGATGTGCGCGAAGCATGCTTGGATGTAAATTATTCAAGATTGATGAAAATGCCATAATAATGCATTTAAATTAAGTTGTGGTGTAGAATTGTGTTATATTAAATAGGTGTAGGTTTTATTTGTGTTTTCATGCATTCTAGAGCAAAATATCGCGAGTGTTGTTTAAGTAGCGCATTACTGCGCGCGCGGAGTAAGTTGAGTGGTTAGGCCAGGGTTTATAAAAGGGGTAGAAGCGGCGAAACTGGTCTAATGTTGAGACAGCCGCCCAGTGAGAACAGACGAAGAAGACAGACAAAGCCAAGCTGTAAATGCCTTGAGCACGTGAGTTAATTTAAATTAGAATTAGTTTTATATAATTCTAGAATTATATTCAGCACGAGTCTATTTTAATGTTTAGTGAATTAGGTCTAAATAAATAGATAGATGTGTTCCCAAAGGAAATGTCTTTTTAGGACATTATAATTTAGTCTTGAAATGATAGATGAGTGAAAATAATGTTTGATAGGTTTTATTAGGCACGCAAAGCCTAAATCCAGATGTGAGAATTTAGTATCAAGTATTTCATCCATCAGACCGGGCAAATTTAGTAGGAGAGTGTTTTATACATGAAACTGGACAGAAATGTTATCAGAAAGGCAGATATAGTATGAAGCTATTTCACGGGAATGTAGATAAGATTAACAATAGCAAGATTGTAGCCACGTGGCGAGGACTGTATAAAAAGCGGCGAATAACACGCCCCGCGTGGTAAACCTATAATGTTACGCCATGTGACACGTTGTGTATTTAGTCCCAGTTTGGCTTAAGTCGTGAATAATTATATTGTATTCTTTATGTAAGAGTAATTTAGTGTATTTCACGTTTATTGATAATTCTACTGTATATTTAATGGGTTACTGTGAGGTGAGAATATGTATTTAGATTTCTGGAGAGCGCGAGGCCACTCCTTTGTTGAGACATGTGTTTCTCTGGTTGCTCCCGGCGGAGCATGGAAACACCAATGTGACTGGTGTCTATCACAAGCCGACAAGAAGCATTTTTATGCTATTGCAGTGGTTGTTTCGGTAACGATGTGTTTCATGTGATGAGATTCCCAGTCGCACCAGTCGTCACATACGACATGCTTCCGAATGCAGTAACGAATATTGAGATAGACCAGTTGTGAGGTGGTGGTTTTATTCTCGTTATTGAGAGTATTTGTTGTACATATAATTGAATATTATTTTATGTCCATTTTATGATTATTTAATTATGGTTATGTGAGGAATGGTTGTGAGAGCACGTGGGCTCACTTCAAGGTATATATTTCTCTTCTCCGCTCCTGAGGGAGCATGGGGCCAACAGTGTGGTTTGCCTCCATATTAAGTATTCATATGCTAGGGCAGTAGTGTTTCGGTAGCAATCTGTGTTACATGGTGAGATTGCCAGCCCCACGCACAACACCTTACTAGTCTCATTGGACGACATGCATGAGTGTGTGTGTGTGTGTGATAGCTGAGTGTGTGCTCTTGCAGTAGTGGTTTTGGTAGCAATCTGTGTTACATGGTGAGGTTGCCAGCCTCATGCACAACACCATACTAGTCGCATTGGACGACACACATGAGTGTGTGTGTGTGTGATAGTTGAGTGTGTCAGGTGGCGGCGTAGGACAGTTTGACAGGTGAGAGCGTGGTGTTTCTCATTTCTTATTATGTTATGATTTTAACTATACTGTGCTTTGTTTGCTTCTTCAGATTAGCATCGGGCACTGTTGGGTGTTTTGTTTGGTGTTATGTTCCTTGGTTTATTCGTTTAATGTTTGCTTTGTCACTGAATGGGTTATAAAAATAAATATAGCCCCTGTCTCTAGAATCAAGAGTTTTATTGTTGTTCGGGTCGGTGCGAATAGAAAAGAGAGTGATTACACATCACAATACATCATCATCATCATCATCTCGCCCACCCCATCACAATTGGCGTCGTCGGCAGGATCAGGCAGACAGTGACACCGAGCAAACAGCGAACGAAAAAATATAGTAAACACCCAGCAGTGCATTCCTGCAGCAAGATGGCTAATGCGCCTGTGAAGATATTGTACGTGAAGGAGCCAGAGATAAGGTTGTTTAGTGGAGAGGGAAGGCCCACTTGGCAAGAGTTTGTGGGAGATGTGGAAGCCGCGTGGAAGGTGGCGCCTTTTTGTGCAGAAGACAAGTTAGACATGATATGGAACAACGTTACGAAATGGGTATCTAGAGAATTACGGATACATGGCGGAGCCAAGGCCAGCCCTGAGCAGTTACTGGAAATTGTCAAAAAAGCCTACAGCGAGCAACCACAAGTCAGTGAGGTGAACAGGAATTTCCCTTGGGAATATGCTGTTTATGGTGGAAGTAAAAAGCCTGAGACACGGGTCCAGATAGCAAGTGCAGAAGTTAAGAAGGAGGAGGAGGCACTCAGAGAAGAATTATCCTTCCTAAAGTCCCAGATAGCACAGATGTCAGAGGCCAGTTCGCCAGCACAAGAGGAGGTGCAGAGAAAGATAGCACCATGCCAGCCGCGGGAACAGCCAACGCAAGACGAGGAGGTGTGTCCGCGGGAACAGCCAACGCAAGACGAGGAGGTGTGCCCGCGGGAACCGCAACTAGCCCTTCTTGTATGTGAGAGTCAGGCTGTCGTCAAGGGAAGCTGTGAGCTGACAGCACCAATAAAAGCAGTGGCACCGACAAGGCGAAAAGGGATGTGCAAGTGGTATAGTGTCCACAGGGGATGGGGGTTCATCACGCCAGATGATGGAGGTATTGATGTATTCGTACATCAGACCAAGATCTACAGAAAGGGATTCCGGAGTCTGGCGAAGAATGAACGAGTAGAGTTTGACAGCAAACCATCGGTCCAGGGCATGGAAGCAATTTATGTATGCGGCATTGGCGGTCAAGAGTGTAAGGGCAGCAGGAAGCGACCCATGGCACAGAGGAAGGCCAGAAAGATAAGATGCTACAATTGTGGAGACTTGTCAGACCACATGGCAGCCAAGTGCCCTCAAGGCCCGCTTCCGAAGAGATGTTTTCGATGCAAGTCAACTGAACATTTGATAGCCGCCTGTCCCTCAAAGAGCTCTTTCCCGAGACGTGCTACCACAACCAGGTTTCCTTCCAGGTGCAAGCCAAGAGATGACCACGACAACGGTCACACTAAGGGCGCCGAGAGAATTGGCCATCGTCTAGGGGAGGAAACCCATCCTAAGCAGATAGGTGGGAGTGCACATCGGTGTCCAGACGAGGAGACTCATGAAAAGCAGACTGTGGGGAATGTAAGCCACCGTCCACATAAGATGAGTGGAAAGCACGTCAAGAGCGATCTCTCTTCAAACTCGACAGCTGCAAGCGCTGACAGGCAGATGTCACGGGCAGACAGCGACGCGGCACCGGTGAGCGAGTCTTCAAGACCACAGCGGCTGACAGCCCGGCAACGTACAACTGGAGATATGACGACCAAGAGTGTCCTCAGCCGAGTTGTACCGAATACAGAATCTGAGCCCAAAACATCGCCGCTGAGAAATAATCAAACGCAGCACCAACGATCTAAGAGATTTCGACAGAAGTGTCGGAGGTAGTGATGTTGTCGGGACGACAACAAAATCAGGAGGGAGATGTGTGATGGGGCCGAAAAGGAGACGCCCGCCCCCTACCTGTTTCTATGCAGATTTATCACCCATATTTTCGATGTGCGCGAAGCATGCTTGGATGTAAATTATTCAAGATTGATGAAAATGCCATAATAGGTCTAAATAAATAGATAGATGTGTTCCCAAAGGAAATGTCTTTTTAGGACATTATAATTTAGTCTTGAAATGATAGATGAGTGAAAATAATGTTTGATAGGTTTTATTAGGCACGCAAAGCCTAAATCCAGATGTGAGAATTTAGTATCAAGTATTTCATCCATCAGACCGGGCAAATTTAGTAGGAGAGTGTTTTATACATGAAACTGGACAGAAATGTTATCAGAAAGGCAGATATAGTATGAAGCTATTTCACGGGAATGTAGATAAGATTAACAATAGCAAGATTGTAGCCACGTGGCGAGGACTGTATAAAAAGCGGCGAATAACACGCCCCGCGTGGTAAACCTATAATGTTACGCCATGAGACACGTTGTGTATTTAGTCCCAGTTTGGCTTAAGTCGAGAATAATTATATTGTATTCTTTATGTAAGAGTAATTTAGTGTATTTCACGTTTATTGATAATTCTACTGTATATTTAATGGGTTACTGTGAGGTGAGAATATGTATTTAGATTTCTGGAGAGCGCGAGGCCACTCCTTTGTTGAGACATGTGTTTCTCTGGTTGCTCCCGGCGGAGCATGGAAACACCAATGTGACTGGTGTCTATCACAAGCCGACAAGAAGCATTTTTATGCTATTGCAGTGGTTGTTTCGGTAACGATGTGTTTCATGTGATGAGATTCCCAGTCGCACCAGTCGTCACATACGACATGCTTCCGAATGCAGTAACGAATATTGAGATAGACCAGTTGTGAGGTGGTGGTTTATTCTCGTTATTGAGAGTATTTGTTGTACATATAATTGAATATTATTTTATGTCCATTTTATGATTATTTAATTATGGTTATGTGAGGAATGGTTGTGAGAGCACGTGGGCTCACTTCAAGGTATATATTTCTCTTTTCCGCTCCTGAGGGAGCATGGGGCCAACAGTGTGGTTTGCCTCCATATTAAGTATTCATATGCTAGGGCAGTAGTGTTTCGGTAGCAATCTGTGTTACATGGTGAGATTGCCAGCCCCACGCACAACACCTTACTAGTCTCATTGGACGACATGCATGAGTGTGTGTGTGTGTGTGTGATAGCTGAGTGTGCTCTTGCAGTAGTGGTTTTGGTAGCAATCTGTGTTACATGGTGAGGTTGCCAGCCTCATGCACAACACCATACTAGTCGCATTGGACGACACACATGAGTGTGTGTGTGTGTGTGATAGTTGAGTGTGTCAGGTGGCGGCGTAGGACAGTTTGACAGGTGAGAGCGTGGTGTTTCTCATTTCTTATTATGTTATGATTTTAACTATACTGTGCTTTGTTTGCTTCTTCAGATTAGCATCGGGCACTGTTGGGTGTTTTGTTTGGTGTTATGTTCCTTGGTTTATTCGTTTAATGTTTGCTTTGTCACTGAATGGGTTATAAAAATAAATATAGCCCCTGTCTCTAGAATCAAGAGTTTTATTGTTGTTCGGGTCGGTGCGAATAGAAAAGAGAGTGATCACACATCACAATACATCATCATCATCATCATCTCGCCCACCCCATCACATTACTATAGTTAATTTGTTATGTCTTACTACTACAATTCAATTGATATTTCTTATTATTTAATGCACCTCCGAAATCGGAGAGTATTTGCCTGAATGGCGAGGGACACCTGTCTCTGTACAAGTAAAAAGGGATACTCACGTAAAATCAATGTCAGGTTAGACATAGTAATAACCTGAGATTTCGCCTCGAGTATTAGCGGGAGAAAGAAAAAAAAAAAAAAAAAAAAAAAAAAATTATTTAATGTTAAAGTATTTATTCGTCGTATTACTGTTAAATTGATGTTTCTTATTACTTCTGTTAATTTGTCTTATTAATAATACTGTTCAAGTGATTTTTTTTAAAAATAATTTACTTACTGTTAAGTTGTTCTTCTTTATTAGCTGGCTTTTTTGCAGGCATGCTAAGTTTTAGCTGCTTTAACGGGAAGCACCAATTTTTTAAATATATTTTCTCATGTGTCCTACTCAGCTCTCACTCTCTTTTCTTTCCCTGACGAAGACCTTGTGGCAGAAACGATGGCTTTTTTTCTAGTCTCTAGTCTTTTGCCCTAGTAAGACGAATCACTTGTTTTCCATTTAAAAAACAAATAAAAACAGACATCAGACCTATTGGTCTTTTATATTTGAACATGCGCCCTAATATAACCGATTAGGTTGAAAGGGACGCGCCTCTTCAAAAAGAGACAAAATTTATTGAGAAAAAAATATCCGTCCACCCTTTCTTATTACAATTTTTATTTTGTTATTGTCTATTTTTATTGTTAAACTATATTTGTTACTACTACTGTTAAATTGCCTTTTCTTATTTTTACTACTAAATTTCCTTTTTTTATTTTTACTGCTTAATTGCCTTTTCTTACTTTTTACTGCTAAATTGCCTTTTCTTATATTTACTGCTAAATTGCCTTTTCTTATTTTTACTGCTAAATTGCCTGTTATTAATACTGTTGAATTGTTATTTCTAACTACTACTGTTAAAATTTTTATCCATGTAGTACTATGGGCACAGAGAGAAACTAAGAACCATAGGGAGAGAGGGTGACGTAGAGAGAATGAACCGACAGGCCCTTGATGTTGCGAAGAGCGTTGCCAGGGCAACCGTTATTTGAACTATTTAAGTTCTCCAGTCGAAAAAAAAATTGCAACTTAGTTGGAAAAGATGGGACGGTTAGGAGAAAAAGCAGTGTTTAATGTTGGGGGTAAAAATAGATTGGACATTGAGTAAACTATCTTGAGGATCAAAGATATTGAGTATCATTACATGCAACAGGCCTTTTTTATTGTGTATCCATGTCATTCTTTAAGGGCAGAGGACTACCACTGCAGGTGGCCTACTTGCAAAAAGTCAGCGCCAATGCATTTCGCCTAATGTTAGATCTTGCATTTGTCATTTTGTACTAGTCTGTTTTGCATGGTAAGGCTTTTAACCGTGTTTCAGCACATACTTCTTCTTTGATCTTTAGCCGCCGACCGTCAAAGCAGTCAGTGGCCATCACGCCTAGTGGCGTCTTGTAGGGCAACAACAAATTGATTCCACTTTGCTCGGTAGGTGGCCATCCTTCGTACAGTGCCCCGACTCTGGTTCATTCTTTGCATCTCAGCCTCCACAGTGCTCCGCCAGGTCGTTTTTGGTCGGCCTCTTTTTCGTTTACCTTCAGGGGTCCAAAGCATAGCTGTTCTTGTGATGGCATCGGGGTCTCTTCTCAGGACATGGCCAACCCAGCTCCAGCGTCTGCCAGCTATGATGGTGTGCATGTCCTCTGGCTTGCTCCGAGTAAGCAGATCTTGGTTGGTGATGGTATTCGGCCAAAAGATTCGGTGAATATTTCTTAGGCATGTTGTGTGAAAAGAGGACAATGTCGACATTTCCTTCTCTGTAACTCTCCAGCATTCCGCACCATAAAGAAGCACAGAAAGAACACACCTCTGATATAATCTTAATTTTGTGCTTGTGCTGTATTGAGAGGACTTCCAGATGTTGTTTAGGCTAAAAAAGGTTGTTCTTGCCTTATTCATTCTGATGTCGATGTCTTTGCCTGCCCCGCCGTCTGGTGTTACTATGCATCCTAGGTATGTGAAGGTGTCTGTCTGTACCAGTTGCTGATTTCTTACTGATATGGGCTCATCAGCAGATACAAACAAGTGTAAATTAGTGGGCTGCAGTATGGGTGGCTATAGAAATTATAAGAACAAATATAGCTCTTCATGCTATAGGAAAACGATTTATATTGTGTTACATATGTAGACAGATTTGGTAGTTTTATAGATAAAGATAATTAACTGTGTTATATAATTTGATAGAAAGGGTAGTGCTAGACAGAAAGGTCGTAAAATAGTGTTTCGTACGTAGACAGAATGGGCAATTCTGTGGTTAAAAATCATAAGCTGTGTTACATAAATAGACAGAGATGGCCGTGCTTCATAATGTGATTGAAAAGTAACTTTCTATTTTTTTTTTAAATTGTTTTTTCACTCCTATCAAATTAATTAATATGGAACAAACGTCATAACAAAGATTATTAACTGTCACTTTATTATATAAAAATTACAGCTCAGTACGAGATCCGGCCTGTTCTTTATATTTTTTCTGTATTAAGTTAATGGTCTTCAGAGGAACTCCATAATGCCTCATCGATTTCCAAAATGATTCCCTATGTCTTTGCTGTTAAATGCCTTTTCATAGTCCGCAGATCCAACTTAGAGAGGTGAGTTCAACACCAGATATGTTTTGTTGAAAATCTAGTTGTTCGTCTGTCAGTTGTCTGTCAGTGGACTCTGTTAATCTCTCAAGGATGATTATGAATAATATTTTTCCAGTCACTGGTTCACAACGGGCTGATCACTCGTTTGCCAGTCACTTCGATTACGGAAACAACAGCAAATGGATTGATTTGCAGTTGCCCTAAAGACGCCATTAGGCGTGATGGGAAACAATGGCAAAGAAAACCTATCTGCTGTTGCCCTAAGACGCCACTAGGCGTAATGGCCACTGACTGCTTTGACGGTCGGTGGGTAAGGACGGAAGAAGAAGAAGAAGAAGAAGACGAGATCCGGCCTGTTCAACTAAAGACTTCATAACGAGCATCAGTTGTTGCTGTCTATTGTAACATCTGTCTATTGTAACATGTCTATTGTAACATCTGTCTATTGTAACATCTGTCTATTGTAACATCTGTCTATTGACCATTTTAGATTTTGTTCTACTATTTCTTTGTTTCCGGATTAAAATGTATAAAAACATAAAACGTATTAGTAAAATGGTAGTTACTGCTCTTTGTTAATGAAATTTGTTTGGTGTGTTTCCTTACTTACTTACTTAGTCATCTCTCTTCTACCGTGAGGTGTAGAGGTTTGGAGGAGAGAGCGCCAGACTATCTTATCGGTTGTCTTCTTCCTGGCCTGGTTCCAATCTAGTCCACAGTCCTTCAGAGATTGCCTAATGTTGTCCTCCCAGCGGACTTTGGGTCGTCCTGGAGGTCTGGATCCCTGGCTCTTAGTTTCACATACTTGTCGTGGTAGCCGATCTTTCATGTATATCCAACAGATACAACTGAGGTTATACAAATTTAAAAATAGAGAGTGATTTGTTTCACTCAGGATAAAGGTGAAAATTTTGTTACATCAGTTGATGGAGTTGGGAATGCTGTAGAAACATATTGTAAACTCTGTTACATAAGTAAGTTTGTTACGTGAGTGGATAGGGCGGGTACAGAGCTGGCCATAGGTATTTTCAAGGTGATGCGATGTTTCGCTTTGGCACTCCCTCCCCCATACTGTATTGTTCTCTTTTGAGGGTCGGTTGCATACTATTGAGTTTGATCACACACAATTTCACCCACATTGTCACCCACCTAGTAATAATAAAGGGTGGGCTGTCGCACCGCTCGGATTGCCCAAAAGCCGGCTGTGGATGGGTATAGCTGTTAGTAAAATTAATAAATTGTGTTTCAAGAGTAGTGCCGCAGTGGAACAAAATAATCATGGCTTAAGAAAGTTCTTAAGTATGTTTACAGCTCGTACAGACAGAATAGGTAGCGAAACAGGTCGACATAATAATGAAGAAATTACCATAAATAAAAAGACAATGAGCAGCGTTGACGATGTCTTAAAATAAAGATCGTGGATATTAAGAGGGTTCCTAAAATACGTTACAGGAGCAGATAGAGTGGGCAGTCGAAGCTGGAGTTGACTACATTCTTGGCGAAACGTTTGCAGAACTGGGAGAAGCCATGCTTGCCTTGAAATCTATCCAGAAATATGGCAACGGTTAGTCACAGGAGTAGTTGTTATTGTTGGCGTGATAGTGGACGATGTGAATGTGATGATTGTGACAGCAGCGTTTTCGTTGATATCGTCTTTCATCGTCATTAACCTTCATCTTCTTAAGGAGCATTCCTGACCTGTGCCATCCGGTCACGTTCTTGCAATGTCTTTTTTATCTTTTCATGTCTGTCACCAGTTCCTTGCTCTATGTACTATTTTTGGGTCTCCGTATACCTTTTTACCACGGGGATGCCAGAACTTAGAACTGCCTTGTCACGCTAGCAGCAGGTTTCTTCCCTGCGTGTCCTATCCAGCTCCAGCTTCATGTCCTCACTTATTTATCTATGATATAGCTGGTGATAATGTTTTTGAGAGAAATTATAGCAGCTTGTCTTTTGTTAATTTCTTAAATCTACTCGTCTATTTGTCTTTTGCTTTTTTTGTCATATCCACATGTCTGCTTCTTCTTCTTCTTTGATCCTTAGCCGCCGACCGTCAAAGCAGTCAGTGGCCATCACGCCTAGTGGCGTCTTGTAGGGCAACAACAAATTGATTCCACTTTGCTCGGTCGGCGGCCATCCTTCGTACAGTGCCCCAACTCTGGTTCATTCTTTGCATTTCAGCCTCCACAGTGCTCCGCCAGGTTGTTTTTGGTCGGCCTCTTTTTCGTTTTCCTTCAGGGGTCGAAAGCATAGCTGTTCTTGTGATGGCATCGGGGTCTCTTCTCAGGACATGGCCTCCAGCGTCTGCCAGCTATGATGATGTGCATGTCCTCTTGCTTGCTCCGAGTAAGCAGATCTTGGTTGGTGATGGTATTGGGCCAAAAGATTCGGTGAATTTTTCTTAGGCATGTTGTGTGAAAAGAGGACAATTTCGACATTTCCTTCTCTGTAACTCTCCAGCATTCCGCACCATAGAGAAGCACAGAAAGAACAAAGCTCTGATATAATCTTAATTGTGTGCTTGTGCTGTACTGAGAGGACTTCCAAATGTTGTTTAGGCTAAAAAAGGCTGTTCTTGCTTTGTTCATTCTGTTGTTGATGTCTTTGCCTGCCTCGCCGTCTGGTGTTATTATGCATCCTAGGTATGTGAAGGTGTCTGTCTGTACCAGTTGCTGATTCCTTACTGATATGGGCTCAGGGTTGCTCACATTGAGCGTCATGACCTCTGACTTCTTTAAATTGATGTTCAAGCCCACCTGCTGGCTATACTTATTAAGTCTATCCGTTTTTTCCTGGATGTGTTGATGTGAATGTGCTAGTAGTGCAATGTCATCTGCATATTCCAGATCTTCCAATGTAGAAAATGTAGTCCATCTTATTCCTCTTGGAATGCCCTCTGTTGTCTGGCGCATTACCCAATCTATGACTGTTAAAAATAGAGTGGTCGATAAGGGGCATCAATGTCGTACTCCTGTCTTCACCTCAAAGGTTAGGTTGCTCTGCCCAACACCACACGTAAAGTTGGCATAGAGGCTTTTTATGATTGACATTATGCAGCTGGTGATAATGTTTTGAGAGAAATTATGGCAGCTTGTCTTTTGTTAATTTCTTAAATCTACTTGTCTATTTGTCTTTTGCTATTTGGTCATATCCACATGTCTGCTTGTCCCTTGTTAATTTAGCATATCCACTTGTCTGCCTGTCTTTTGTTATTTTCTTATTTCCACATGTCTGTTTGCCCTTTCTTATATGCTCATATCCACATGTCTGTCTGTCCTTTGTTATTTTCTCATTTCCACATGTCTGTTTGTCCTTTGTTGTTTTCTCATTTCCACACGTCTGTTGTTTTCTCATATCCACATGTCTGTCATTTGTTCTTTTCTCATATCCACATGTCTGTTTGCCCTTTGTTATATTCTCATATCTACATACCTGTTTGCCCTTTGTTGTTTTCTCATATCCATGTGCCTGCCCTTTGTTATATTCTCATATCTACATGTCTGTTTGTCCTTTGTTGTTTTCTCATATCCACATCTCTGTTTGCCCTTTGTTATATTCTGATATCCACATACATGTTTGCCCTTTGTTATATTCTCTTATCCACATACATGTTTGCCCTTTGTTATATTCTCATATCCACAAGTCTGTTTGCCCTTTGTTATATTTTCATATCCACGTGTTTGTTTATCCTTTGTTCTTTTCTCATATTCACAGTCTGTTTATTATATTCTCATATCCACATGTCTGTTTGTCCTTTGTTATATTCTCATATCCACATGTCTGTTTGTCCTTCGTTACATTCTTATATCCACATACCTGTTTGCCCTTTGTTATATTCTCATATCAACATACCTGTTTGCCCTTTGTTATATTTTCAAATCCACATATCTGTTTGCCCTTTGTTATATTTTCGTATCCACATGTTTGTTTGTCCTTTGTTGTTTTCTCATATTCACAGTCTGTTTATTATATTCCCATATCCACATGTCTGTTTGTCCTTTGTTATATTCTCATATCCACATGTCTGTTTGTCCTTTGTTATATTCTCATATCCACATGTCTGTTTGTCCTGTGTTATATTCTCATATCCACATGTCTGTTTGTCCTTTGTTATTTTCTCATATCCACATGTCTGTTTGTCCTTTGTTATATTCTCATATCTACATGTCGGTTTGTCCTTTGTTATATTCTCATATCCACATGTCTGTTTGTCCTTTGTTATATTCGCATATCCACATGACTGTTTGTCCTTTGTTATATTCTTATATCCACATACCTGTTTGCCCTTTGTTATATTCTCATATCAACATTCTTCTCTTCTTCCATCCTTAGCCGCTGACAGACAAAGCAGTCTGTGGCCAAGACGCCTAGTGGCGTCTTAGGGCAACAAGAAATTAATTGTTGTTCCGTTACGCCGAACGGCGTTTATTGGTACAACAAAAATTAATTGTTGTTTCCGTAATCAGAGTGGCTGGCAAGCGGGTGATCAGCCCACTGCATACATATCAACATACCTGTTTGTTATATTTTCATATCCACGTACCTGTTTGCCCTTTGTTACATCTTTATATCCACATACCTGTTTGCCCTTTGTTATATTTTCATATCCACATACCTGTTTGCCCTTTGTTATATTTTAATATCCACATACCTGTTTGCTCTTTGTTATATTTTCATATCCATATACCTGTTTGCCCTTTGTTATATTTTCATATTCACATGTTTGTTTGTCCTTTGTTGTTTTCTCATATTCACATTCTGTTTATTATATTCTCATATCCACATGTCTGTTTGTCCTTTGTTATTTTCTTATGTCCACATGTCTGTTTGTCCTTTGTTATATTCTCATATCCACATGTCTGTTTGTCCTGTGTTATATTCTCATATCAACATGTCTGTTTGTCCTTTGTTATATTCTTATATCCAAATACCTGTTTGCCCTTTGTTATATTCTCATATTCACATGTCTGTTTGTCCTTTGTTATTTTCTCATATCCACATGACTGTGTGTCCTTTGTTATATTCTTATATCCACATACCTGTTTGCCCTTTGTTATATTTTCATATCCACATACCTGTTTGCTCTTTGTTATATTTTCATATCCACATAACTGTTTGCCCTTTGTTATATTTTCATATCCACATACCTGTTTGCCCTTTGTTATATTTTCATATCCACATACCTGTTTGCTCTTTGTTATATTTTCATATCCATATACCTGTTTGCCCTTTGTTATATTTTCATATTCACATGTTTGTTTGTCCTTTGTTATATTTTCATATTCACATACCTGTTTGCCCTTTGTTATATTTTCATATTCACATACCTGTTTGCCCTTTGTTATATTTTCATATTCACATGTTTGTTTGCCCTTTGTTATATTTTCATATTCACATACCTGTTTGCCCTTTGTTATATTTTCATATCCACATACCTGTTTGCCCTTTGTTATATTTTCATATCCACATACCTGTTTGCCCTTTGTTATATTTTCATATCCACATACCTGTTTGTCCTTTGTTATATTCTCATATCCACATACCTGTTTGCCCTTTGTTATATTCTCATATCCACATACCTGTTTGCCCTTTGTTACATTCTTATATACACATGTCTTTTTGTCCTTTGTTGTTTTATCATATCCACACGTCTGCTGGTCTTTTGTTATCTACTGGTGCCTATGTGTCTTCTTGTAATTGAGTATTTACATTTAGCTTGAATGTTAATTTTCAATTACTTGTAATTACTTCATTGCGTACGCTCCCCCTCCCCTCTCTCTCTCTCTCTCTCTCTCTCTCTCTCTCTCTCTCTCTCTCTCGTACCCTTTGAAAATAAAGTATAAAGTTCGTTCGTTCTCTCTCTCTCTCTTTGTGTCTCTATCTCGCTCGCCATCTGTCTCTTTCTCTCTGTGTGTGTGTGTGTGTGTATGTGTGTTCTATTATTGAATGCAATGTTAACGTTAAATACTTATGAAGTTAAGAATGTTCTAATTTGAAAACACTTTGAGAACTGTATTATTGCAGAGCAGAATTTAAAAAAAGGCATGAATGCCCCTTTGTTTATCCTGATGAAATTAAGATTTAGTTCGTTCGTACTTACTTTCACATATCTACATGTCTGCTTGTCCTGTGTTATTTTCTCATATCCAGATACTTACTTATCATTCGTTATGTTCTTATATCCACGTGTACGTATGTCCTTTGTTTGTTTTTTTTCACATCCACGTGTCTGTTTGTCATTTATTATTTTTTTCACATCCACGTGAAAGTTTGTCGTTTATTATTTTTTTCACATTCACGTGCCTGCTTGCCCATGGTTATTTTTTTCATATCCAGGTGCCTGCTTGTACTTCGTTATTTTCTCATGTTCACGTATTTGTTTCTCCTTTGATATTTTTTCATGTCCACGTGTCTGTCCTTTGTTATTTTCTCATGTCCACGTATATTTCTTATGTTTTTCGTATTCTCCAGATCTGCATGTCTTTTGTTATTTTTAAACCCGCAGGCGTACCCGCTGTCATTACCTTGATGCCCACGGCCAATGACCTCACAATCGAAGGCGTCCCTATATGGGACGGATGTCGTGCATTAGAGGAAGCAGGAGCGGCGGTGGTTGGGTTAAACTGTGCAAGGGGGCCAGCTTCGATTCTTCCTTTGATTAGAGAAGTTAGGAGAGTTTGTAAGGTAAACATTAAATCTGGATTCTTTTTCCATTACTACGTAAACCATATATAGCCAGAGTAGCTATACATAAATTGAAATTGAAAACGAAGAACTGGAAGGTGTTAACGAATTCGAATATTTAGGATCAATCATCTACAGCTTTGGCGACTGTGCAGTAGAAATTAAAAGAAGACTTGCAATTTCCTCACATAAACTAAAACAGATGAAAAACATATGGCAAGGCACAAGCAAAGAAACAAAGTTACAACTGATCAGAGTATGTATATTCTCAGTAGCAATATACAGCTGCGAGACATGGACACTCAATAAAACAGTTGCAAAACAGATTTCATCATTCAAAATGAATTGCTACAGAAGGATGTTGAGAATACCCTGGACAGAAAAAAGATCAACAGAGAAGTACTGCACTCACTATATGTAGAGGAAAATTGGCTCCTAAATACCATCGCAATAAGGAAGCTGAAATTTTTCGGTCATATAAAAAGACATAATAGTCTGGAAAAAATTAGTAATAGAAGACATGGTCCTTGGAAAAAGTGGAAGGGGGCGACCTAGACGACGGTGGATCCAGGACATCACAGAGAGTCTGAACTTGTCTTTGGATGATGCAGTCGACTTGCCCAGAATCGTGATGCGTTCAGAGCAGCTGTAATGGAGACAACGTTCTGGAGAGAATATGTTACATGATGCAGTTGTTCCACCTACAGGAAGCCGGCACCAAGAAGTTGTTCCACCTACAGGAAGCCGGCACCAAGAAGTTGTTCCACCTACAGGAAACCGGCACCAAGAATTCACATGTTCTTCCTACGGTGGTTTCATTAGCAATTTATTTTACCTGACGGCATTGCCAGCCTCAAGCACAACCTATGTTTGTCGACCTGTGCGGCATGCCCGAGAATCCAGTAATCACATTCTTTCTTTGTCTCGTCGGACGTCCATGAAATTATATCAAATGTTTGCGAAATAACACGGAATAATGGTCGTAACTTTTTATGTTATATTTTTGCCGTAAAGATGCTACAGAAACTTTACTAAGAATGTGAGATGCCAGTGACATTCATTTTTAAGAGCATTTAAAAAATAATGTTGACATATAATCAGACATAAACATTTTTTGTAAAAATAATTGAATGACTCTTTCCTAAACGTCATCCAGTGTTGCAGCTGCCATTGGGTCACTCCTGATATTTAACAATTGTTTTCATTGTGCTAAACGGTGACAATACGGCTTAGATATAGCTACAAAATACATCATATACAGAATATACGTCAATTCAGCCGTCCAAGGCAGAAGAGGGCTGTCTAGAAAAAGGCTCATGAAGCAGTTTAGAGAAAGTCGAAAGGATGTGCCTGATTAATCCGTTTTCGTCTAGGAAAATCTCGAGGACTGGCACATGGAACGTTCGTACCATAAACGAACAATGGAAAACTGCACGTGTGGCAGCAGAAATTGAAATTACAGGATTGATATCCTGGGACTCTGCGAGACAAGTTTGAAGTGCAAAAAAATTAAAGAAAATGACTAATGGAGAAATGGTGTTGCCCTCAGACCATGAGGAAGAAAGTGTCCACCAGTGATGGCTCTAATGCTTTCTAGGAAAGCACAGAAAGCACTAATAGAATGTGCAGCAATAAGACATTGAATTTTAACAGCAACATTAAAAAAAACCAAACATAAAATATAGATAAACATCATCCAATGTCAAACACCAACAAACGATAAAGAAGAATCTGTGAAAGAAGAATTTTACACCAGACTATAAAATATGGATAAAAAGACAAGAAAGAACATCACAATTTTTATGGGGGACACAAATGCAAATACAGGAACAAACAATTACGGCTTTAAAGACATGGTGGAAAACCATGGATTAGGTACAATGAATGAAACTGGGATACTATTCACAAACTTATGTGCTTCAGAGGAAAAGGTTATAGAAAGAAGCATATTTCCACATAAAAGAATACATAAAGAAACATGGATATCAGCAAATCACAGAACTGAGAATCAGATTAGTCATGTGTGTATAAACAAGACGTAAAGGTATATAGAGGAGTAGATGTGGCATCATATCACCATCTTCGGTTAAAACAAAGTTAAAACTCAAGAAATGCTCACCAGTACATAGCTATCTATCAAGAACAGTTTAATGTGGGATATCTAAGGAATCAAGACAAGAGACATATTTTCTATCACATATGCAATACGAAGTACTCCTACTGCTGATTGATGTAGCAAATATGGAATACCACGGGCAACACATCAACAATATATGGATTGAAACATGCGGAGAGGTACTTAGAAAAAGAGAACGTCAGAACACAGCACGGATACCAACAGAAACTATCAACAAAAATAAAGACAGGAAAGACTTGAAACCAAATTTAAACAAAACCAAAACCAGAAGCTCCAAAAAACAAGGCTCGTGAAATGTACATAGAAGCAAACAAAGAGGCTAGGAGAAATATCAAGAGACAAAATGACAAATATCGAGAAGTTGGCAAGATAAGTAGAGGAAGCTGAAGGCAAAGAAAATAGGAACGACCTGTACAACGACATAAAGGAGCTAGCAGGGAAATATAAGAAAGCAAATGGCCTCATCAAAGACGAGAATTGAAAATTGATTAATAGTATACAATAACAAATGAAGAGATAGACAGAACAGTTTGAGGAACTTCTCAGTAGACCAGCTCCAACAAAACCCCCAGACATTCAACCAGCAGAAGATGAGCTACAAATTAGCTGTGAACGACCATGTAGAGAAGAAATAAAGAAAGCCATAAAGCTTCTGAAAGATAGAAAACCAGCTGGTCCAGATGACATTCTAGCAGAGGCCGTCAAAGCAGATTTTGATACCTCTACAGAGATATTATATAAACTACTTGGCAAAGTCTGGGAGAAAGAGGAAATGCCAGCATAATGGAAGGAAGGTTATCTGGTCAAGTTGCCGAAGAAGGGAAATTTACAAGAGGGCAAAAATTATACAGGAATAATGTTGCTATCAATGCTAGAAAAGATATTAAACAGATTCATCCTTGAGAGATTAAAAGAGTCCATAGACAAGCAACTGAGAGACGAACAAGCAGGGTTTCAACAAAACAAATCATGTACAGACCAGATATAGCCACATTAAGAATAATAGTTTAACAAAGTCTGGGATGGAATTCATTGCTATACATCAAATTTTTGGACTACTAAAAGGCATTTGACAGTGTAAACAGAGAATCACTGTGGAAATTAATGAGGCATTATGGAGTTTCCCTGAAGATCATTAATTTACTGAAGAAAACTTATACGACATGACATACAATATTCGTCATGAAGGACAACTTATAGAACCGCATGGGATAGGAACTGTAGTGCGACATCTTGACTTCATTTCTTTTCTTACTAGCAATAGATTGGGTAGTGAAAACATCAACGGTACACAACAGAAACGTAATCCAGAGGAATCTTACTGAACAGCTTGATGATCTAGATTTTGCCGATGACTTGACTTTTCTGTCCCATAACCATAATCAGACGCAAGACAACATGAAAATACTCGATGAGAGGTCACAGTAAGTGAATTTGAAAATACACAGGGAAAAGACAAAGATAATGAGAATAAATGCAGGACATGACAACAAGGCTGAACTTGAAGAAACACAACTAGACGATGTAGATAGATTCATACACGTATCTTTGCAGCAATATAGACAAAGGGAGGGACAGAATGATATCAACAAGAGAATTTAAAAAGCATGAGGAGCGTTTGTTGCATTGGGAAACACACGGAGATCAAGAGAAATCAAGTCCAACACGAAAATAAGAATCTTCAACTCAAATGTCAAGTCAGTCCTATTGAATGGCTGTGAAACATGGAGAACAAAAAAAGAAAAAACCCACAACAACAACAAAGCTATCACTTTCACAAATGGATGTTTGCAAAGAATAGAAGGATTGAAATGGTATGACAAAGTCACTGTTGCGTGCATATTTTGACGCACATATTACAAAAATCGATATGGCTATTTAATATGGGAAAAATATAGACATTCATTCATTTGTGTATGAAAATGCTGTCTATGGTAAAAGCGAGAGAATCCATGTTTGATTCACACTTTTGATTATAGGAGTAATCGTTCTGGATATTGATCCGGCGCAAGGATATTGCGCTTACGTTTGTACTTATTTTTTAGGGCCAGAAAATATATTAATTTGCTTATTGTGTTTATGGCCTGAATTCATATGTATTACATATTATTAGTACAAGTAGAATCAGTCCTATATTGTATATTTTGGATGGGTAGGCGGGACTAGATTCTTATTATTCCGGTCTAGCGGAAGTATGAGTTGTCTTGACAAGTCGTGATGAGTTCCGATGTACCGTGATAATGGCGGGTACGCACTTTTCAAAGGGCTGGTAGATTCTTAAGGAAATATGATTCATGAAGTGGTTTTCTTCTAAAGGAGATGGTATCTCTACTATAGTTTATGTTAGAGACTCTCCTAAGGTACAGTACAATGTATAATTCGGACTCCATGTATTGCCAGACCCTATATTGATGATCTCATGTCGATTCGACCTAGATGGAACATTGTGCTTCGTATCGCTAGGGTCGTGTTTTGTATCGACGAAGATGACAGACTTTCCTGCAGCGGTTATGGCTACGTGAATTAACCTGATCACCGTAGAGCTGTATGGAAGAAACATTTATGAAATCATTTATATACCCATTATAAATTAACTCTGGCTTATATTCTCCTTCCTATGAATGAGTGAACGACAACTCAGGGAGGCAGCCATGTTAGATTTCGGTCATCATATGTTTTGATCACTGCCAAGAGAACAGATTATTTATCCTATTATCGGACAGTGACAGGGAGATCTCAATCTTGCTAGAAACCCCCTTTCGTGGTTTCATAATATATACTACAAACTATGGACGTCAAGTAACTTTAGTTATTTACCGATCTGCCTTCACTGACGCGTTTAGTCAGATAGGGGGATGCGGCCATAATATATCATGACATTGAACTTTTGATGTACTGCCCATTATTTCTGAATGTGTCATGACTTCAGATCTGCTATGTATACCTACAAATTGATATGTCAACATACCATGATGTACTCGTATGTCCCAGTGTGTACGTCTGAATAAACTGAGTAAACCAAGATTCCAGCAGTCTGCATTGGTGCCTTGTAGACACAAGTGTATGAGTGGTTATATTGGTCAGCACACGAACAGTACACCATTCGCGGTAATCACACTCTACACTTCTACTTCATACATACACCATCCTGCGTCGGTTGAAGTGACCAAGTTTAGGGCCTGCTTCCCCTGGAGCCTTTGCCTTCCCTAACTTAGGACTAGGGTGAGTTACCCATTTACAGCTGGGTAGACTGGAGCATGCCTGATCTCAACAACACACCACTCTTCCTTACAGAGCATACAGACTGACACTTTACAGAGTGGAAAGAAGAAAAGAAACTTTACAGTGGCGAGCCAGATTCCTGGGTCCAGCTTACGCAGTTTTGTGTTGAGAATCACAGTTTACAGCTGAAAGAACATTTGTTTGACCACATCAACACCAGTAGGACAGCTATACAGTCGATGTCAGCTTGACCTGTATTACCGATAGGATGCTGTATCTAGGTCAGCGCTTGTTGACAGTTTTTCGCTGTACAGACAGTATTACACAGGACAGTGGTATCAAGTGTAGAAAATATCTGGAGCAGTATTGTTGACATTTCTCAACGTACAGAAGAATCACAGTGTTGTTGAACATAAAGTGCATAGTTCATCGTTGGATCTTCATATGCTCAACAGAGAAAAATTGACAGTGTAATAGTTTAAAATTAAATCTATTACTGAATAAAGTGGCAAGTTATTAATATTAAAATAAACTGTGCCTGCTTTACAACACTATACCTGCAACACATTCCATTCATGACATAAATTATATTGTATGCTATATGCTATTTATGCTTACATGTTATTTGTTATGTATTAAATTAGTTTATGTTCTGTGTGACTAGTACAAGGTATGCCGAGTGACATTGGTCTGGTACTAGTATTCTATAGGTACACATTTTCTTAATTGGAAATTTGTTAGCAACAATTTGCTGCTATTTCTGTTAGTTGTGATGAGGTGTTCTTTTCTTCGTTGTTTTTGTTAATAATTTTTTGTTCCTTAGTTTTGTTTGATTTGTTTGTATAATTGTAGGTCTCATCTTTCCTTTCATTTCAGTTTTTTACACCCTTATGTTTATACACTGTGGCGTTATTTGTCTTGTTATATTATGGCAGTTATCATCACGGTTTCTGTGATCATTTTTTTTTTTCATTTCTCCTATTTAATTTAATTTGATCTCTGCAAATGTGTTCATATTGTCTTTTCTTGTTTGTCCTTTGTAATGTCTTTAGTTGACATATGACGTATAGTGGTATACACTGATAGTATAGTACAGATCAGTACTTTATGATTGTTATTGTTATAAAACAAAATGTACAAGACCTTTGTAAGGCTTGTCTCCCAAAGTGATTGGTAAAGGGAAATATTTTTTCCACAGGTACTCAAGTGATCTTTGATTACATTGAGGTATACAAGACCTTTGTAAGGCTTGTCTCCCACAGTATTTGAGATACAGTTATTGTTGTCCATAGGTACTCAAGTTATCATTGGTTATTATAAACCATACAAGTTTGGACTAAGACTAAGTCTATGGTATAGACTTGTCTCCCATTAACGTGAAAGAGGGTAATTTATTTACTTTTTCAGGTTTCTGATTTAAGAAGACAATATGTCTACATTAGATTATTTTATTGCACAAGGAAAATCTCTTGATAAGACTGGAAAAGACTTAGAACAATGGGCTGTTGCTCAATATGACAAAGCATTAGCTGCAGAAGAGAAAAAAATTGCTGCTGCTGTTGAAGAAAGAAAAGCTGCTGCTGAGGAAAAAAAAGCTGCGGCTGAGGAGAGAAAACTTCAAATAGAAGAAAAAAAGCTGCTGCAGAAGAAAGGAAAGCTCTAGCTGAAGAAAAAAGATTAGAAAAAGAAGCTGATACTGCTGCTGAACTTAAGAAATTGCAGATGCAAGTGGAGGAAAGGAGATTTGAGGCAGAACAGAAGAAATTAGAAGCTGATGCAGAGCAGAAAAAATTAGAAGTTGCTGCAGAACAGAAAAAATTAGAAGTTGCTACTGCTGCAGAACAGAAAAAATTAGAAGTTGCTGCTGCTGCAGAACAGAAAAAATTAGAAGTTGCTGCTGCTGCAGAACAGAAAAAATTAGAAGTTGCTGCTGCTGCAGAACAGAAAAAAATTAGAAGCTGCTGCTGCTGCAGAACAGAAAAGATTAGATAGAGAAGCTGAAGAGAGAAAAGCAATAAGAGAACATGAGTTTGAATTAGAGAAATTAAAATTGACATGTATGAGTAATGTTAATCAGGCATCTGGTGGTAATGGTAAACCCTTTGTGTACAAGGTCAAGGTACCAGCGTTTAACCCTACCAGTGATGACATAACATTTTGGCTTTCTAGATTTGAACGGGCTTGTCGATCTCATAATGTTGACAAATCACAGTATGTGAATCAGTTGTCTGAAAATCTAAAAGGGGAGTCTCTGAGTAAGTTATATTTTGTTGAAGAGGCCGACAAAGATAATTATGATGCTGTTAGGGCAGCTTTGATAAAGAGATATCAGCTGTCTGAGGAAGGTTATCGTCTTTTGTTTAAAACAATGAGACCTGAGGTAGGTGTAGAATTCTCAGAATTCATCTCAAAAGCACGAATTACACTTTCACGATGGATTGAATTATCCAAAACAGAGAAAACATTTGATGGTCTTACGGATTTATTGCTAAGAGACAAGGTCATGTCTTCTGTAAATAAATCATTCCTAGAGTTCTTACATGAGCGTAAACCTAGTACATTAAAGCAAATGGAAGAATATTGTGACCAGTATGCCACGGCACACCCTGACATGATTCTTAGTAACTCTAACATTAAAGAGAGTATGCCAGTTGCTTCGGCAACAGAATATAATCAGAATTACTCACACAAATTCCAAGGAGCTAAAAATAAATTTGATAAAAAAGTTAATTGGAATAAATATCAAAACCAAGATAACCACTCAAATCAGGGTTCTTCTTTGAAGAACTGGAATCGAGCTGATAGTCCTCGACACGCGAGGGGTACCCATAATGTTAGAAATTCTCGGAAAGGGAGTAGCTATAGGAACTACCCAAGTGCTTCATGGAGACAAAAGAAACAATATTACAGGGATACTCAATATAATGAGCATGATGATTATGATCATGAATGTTATGATTCAAACCCAAATAGGGGTTATAACAGAGGCAATAATAATTATAGAGACAATTATAACCGAGGTAGATCACAACACAAAAGACATGGTAAATCGTATTACCAGGCTAACTCTGCACAACAGGAGTTCCACGACACCGATAATCAGAATAATGATAAAAAAGACTCCAACAGTGTAGCAAATTCCGCTTTCGATTTTGCTAGAGCATCTGAGTGTTCGCAATGCAAAACATTATTCGATCCAACCACAGTGTCTACTTTAAGCTGCGGTCACCCGCTTCCCGCTCTCCATGCGTCAATTGCGCATAATGGAAGGGGTGCTCTTGTCTTTAATAGGGGCCTAATAGATGGTACTCCGGTATCAATTCTTTTCGATTCGGGGTGCACTACCATTGGAGTGAGGCAATCACTCGTAAATCCTTCTCGAGCTACAGGCAATATAGTCAAATGTGTAACATTTGGTGGCACATTGGAGAAGTACTCCACTGCCATTATCAATATTGCTACGCCTTTCTTTACAGGAGAGGTGCAAGCATGTCTCTTGCCGAATCCGATCGCTGATCTTATCATCGGTCGCATTCATGGAGTGAAAGAATGCACTCCACAGCAAATTTCTAATTGGGAAAATGTTAATATGCAATCTGCTAATGCAGTAATCACTAGGGCTCAAGCTCTTAATATGCCACAATCTTCACATTCTGAAGATAATGATGCGCAGATCCAAGATGATCCCTTGGAGATTTCCCACGATTCCTTTATCAAACAGCAGGAAGATGATCCTACTCTAAAGAAATTCTTTACTCTGGCAACAAAAGGTGATCCGAATAAGGATACTAATCGTAAATCTTGGATTACGATGAAGAATGGCGTACTTGTACGTATGGTACAAGACTCCGCTAAGTCCATTCATTCTCAAATCCTTGTGCCTAAAAATATGAGAGTTAAAATCTTACAGCACGCTCATGATTCGCAATGTGCTGGACATATGGGTTTTTCCCGTACTAAAGCTAGAGTTCTTCAATCTTTCTTTTGGCCTGCTGTGAATAAGGACATACGAATCTATTGTCGATCTTGTAAAGTATGTCAAGAGATTAAATCCAGAGGTCCACGCCATGATGCACCTATTCAGGCTGCAGACATTCCCATTCGGCCATTTCAAAAAATGGCGATAGACATCATTGGTCCATTTAAGATAAAGTCTGCTAGAGGACACCAATTTATTTTGACGTGTGTTGATATGTGCACACGTTGGCCGGAGGCTGTTCCTCTAAAGAGCATAACTACTGCTGATGTCGCAGATGCTCTTTGGTTAATATTTTCTCGTCTGGGGTTTCCAGCAGAAATATTATCCGACCATGGTACCCAACTCATATCGGATACCATGTCTCAAGTAATGTCGACTCTGAAGATAGAGAGATCGCTGAGTAGTATTTATCATCCTATGTCCAATGGGATGGTGGAACGTTTGAATAGAACTCTGAAAAACCTACTAGGTAAGATAACGGAAGATCATCCTCAGGATTGGGATAGGGTTTTACCCGCGGCTCTCTTTGCATATAGAGAAGTCGCCAACGAACATACAGGATTTTCTCCCTTTGAACTTGTCTTTGGCGCGAAACCGCGAGGTCCTATGTCCTTACTTCATGATCTTATAACTGCTGATAATATTGTCGATGACACAAAATCCTCTTATGAATATGTCATCGCACTTAGACACAAGATTATTGAAGCATGCAAATTGGCAACTGCTTCTTCTGAATTTGCGAAACAGAAGGCAAGGGAATTTGCCAATAAAAAGAGATGTTTGCGTCAACTTTGTCCAGGTGACAAAGCATTTGTCTTGCTACCTTGTAGGGAAAATAGACTTCTCATTTCTTGGAAAGGTCCATACGATATAATATCAAAAGTTTCCGATGTTGACTATATCGTCGATATTGACGGGAAGCGTAAAACCTTCCACATCAACATGCTCACGGAATTCCATGAACGTCCTGATTATTTACAACCTGTTTTCCAGGCAACGGACGATTTTCCAGTCCAACATGGACAGTACTCATCTCTGTCAGTAATACAGGATGAGGAAACGAGTTTCTCGGATGTAAATTTACCTTTTCCAATGATTCCTCTTCACTCTAATGAATCATGGAAAGATGTTGCAATTTCTCCAGAATTATCTCCAGGAGAGCAGAAACAAGTTTCTACTATGTTAGAACAATTTCAGGATGTCCTTACTGACATTCCTGGTCAAACGGATGTCATTCAACATGACATTATTCTTACTGACCATAGTCCTATAAGAGTCAGACCGTATCCTATCCCGATACATTTTCAAGCACAGGTAGAGAAAGAGTTAGATGAGATGATAGAGTTAAAAATTATTGAACCATCCACATCAGCATATTCTTCGCCGATGGTTATAGTACGGAAAAAAGACAATAACATACGTCTTTGCGTGGATTATCGCAAATTGAATCAAGTGACTAAATTTGATGCTGAACCTATGCCTTTGCTAGAAGAGCTACTTACGAGACTATCGAATTCTCATTTCTTTACTAAACTCGATTTGTCTAAGGGATATTGGCAAGTTCCACTATCCGAACACGCCAAACCGTTTACTGCTTTTTCGACGCCTAGGGGTATATTCCAATGGAATTTCATGCCTTTCGGTCTTATGAACGCCCCTGCAACATTTGTACGCATGATGCGTCGAATCCTATCTCATCGCTCAGATGTCATTGCGTATCTTGATGACATCTGTCTTTTCAGTGATACTTGGAACGATCACTATAATGGTATAAATGAACTATTGTCTATCTTACGCGAGCATAACCTGACAGCGAAACCATCGAAAGCATGTATTGGTTTTAGCGAAATATCTTTCTTAGGACACCGTGTTGGTCATGGGTTCCTAAAAACAGAAGACCATAATACACGTAAGATACTTAACATTTCTATTCCTAAGACTAAAAAGCAAGTACGAAGTCTCTTAGGTCTAATACAATTTTATGGACGATTCATCCCGAATCTGTCCTCCATTATGTCACCTCTTTCTTCCTTGCTAAAGAAAGGGTCTCCTAATGTAGTCCATTGGACTCAAGAATGTCAATCCTCTTTGGATAAGGTTAAAACTATGTTTTCTACTTCACCTATCCTAGTATTGCCTTCTAAGGATAAGACATTTATTCTTCGTAGTGACGCTTCATCCACCGGGATTGGAGCTGCACTAATGCAAGAGTACTCTGGAACTCTGCATCCTGTGATGTATATTTCTCGGAAATTAAATGCCGCAGAGAAGAATTACTCGGTCCTAGACCGTGAATTATTGGCTATGGTTTGGTCAATCCTTAAACTGCAAAGATTTCTTCTGGGCGCGCATTTCATTGTGGAAACTGACCAGAAAGCTCTTACGGCTATTCAGAGTAAAAATCTGAAGAGCGCGAGATCAACGCGATAGGCGATTGCTCTACAGCCATTTCATTTTTCGGTGCGAGCTATCCGTGGGTCAGAAAATGTGATGGCAGATATTTTGTCTAGATGCCCACATGATTCATAACTGTTATACAACTTTGATACAGTTGTTTCTATGTTGAAATGTGTACACATATGTAATATATCATATATTGATTGTAACACTACTTAGCGGTTCATTGATATTTATTCACCGCTGATCTTTCAATGTTTTTCGTCTTTGATGATCATGATGTTAAGATATCTTAGATGAAATTTATGTATAAACTAATGTGGAAATTGTGTCTTTGCTAATATTGTAGTATGCGTTGGTGACACCTCTCTGGAAATATTTATACTTAGAGAAGTACTTTCTCTAAGGTCATAAAACTTATGCTTATCATCTGCGCATTGTATTGGTGCGTTGTGAGCCTATTGTATGTTGCTCCTAGATGTATTTCAAAAAAAAAAAAGTACCATTTTTTTTTCCCGAGGGGTGTGGTAATCTGTTGCGTGCATATTTTGACGCACATATTACAAAAATCGATATGGCTATTTAATATGGGAAAAATATAGACATTCATTCATTTGTGTATGAAAATGCTGTCTATGGTAAAAGCGAGAGAATCCATGTTTGATTCACACTTTTGATTATAGGAGTAATCGTTCTGGATATTGATCCGGCGCAAGGATATTGCGCTTACGTTTGTACTTATTTTTTAGGGCCAGAAAATATATTAATTTGCTTATTGTGTTTATGGCCTGAATTCATATGTATTACATATTATTAGTACAAGTAGAATCAGTCCTATATTGTATATTTTGGATGGGTAGGCGGGACTAGATTCTTATTATTCCGGTCTAGCGGAAGTATGAGTTGTCTTGACAAGTCGTGATGAGTTCCGATGTACCGTGATAATGGCGGGTACGCACTTTTCAAAGGGCTGGTAGATTCTTAAGGAAATATGATTCATGAAGTGGTTTTCTTCTAAAGGAGATGGTATCTCTACTATAGTTTATGTTAGAGACTCTCCTAAGGTACGGTACAATGTATAATTCGGACTCCATGTATTGCCAGACCCTATATTGATGATCTCATGTCGATTCGACCTAGATGGAACATTGTGTTTCGTATCGCTAGGGTCGTGTTTTGTATCGACGAAGATGACAGACTTTCCTGCAGCGGTTATGGCTACGTGAATTAACCTGATCACCGTAGAGCTGTATGGAAACATTTATGAAATCATTTATATACCCATTATAAATTAACTCTGGCTTATATTCTCCTTCCTATGAATGAGTGAACGACAACTCAGGGAGGCAGCCATGTTAGATTTCGGTCATCATATGTTTTGATCACTGCCAAGAGAACAGATTATTTATCCTATTATCGGACAGTGACAGGGAGATCTCAATCTTGCTAGAAACCCCCTTTCGTGGTTTCATAATATATATACTACAAACTATGGACGTCAAGTAACTTTAGTTATTTACCGATCTGCCTTCACTGACGCGTTTAGTCAGATAGGGGGATGCGGCCATAATATATCATGACATTGAACTTTTGATGTACTGCCCATTATTTCTGAATGTGTCATGACTTCAGATCTGCTATGTATACCTACAAATTGATATGTCAACATACCATGATGTACTCGTATGTCCCAGTGTGTACGTCTGAATAAATTGAGTAAACCAAGATTCCAGCAGTCTGCATTGGTGCCTTGTAGACACAAGTGTATGAGTGGTTATATTGGTCAGCACACGAACAGTACACCATTCGCGGTATCACACTCTACTCTTCTACTCCATACATACACCATCCTGCGTCGGTTGAAGTGACCAAGTTTAGGGCCTGCTTCCCCTGGAGCCTTTGCCTTCCCTAACTCAGGACTAGGGTGAGTTACCCATTTACAGCTGGGTAGACTGGAGCATGCCTGATCTCAACAACACACCACTCTTCCTTACAGAGCATACAGACTGACACTTTACAGAGTGGAAAGAAGAAAAGTAATTTTACAGTCACCGATGTGGAACTGATGACAAGAACCAGACAAGTGCCAGTGGAGCATGAGATTAGAAGAAGACGCTGACCATGGATAGGACACACACTGAGGAAACCTGTTGATAGCATTACAAGGCAGTCCTTGTTCTGGAATCCACAGGGAAAGAGAGGCAGAGGTAGACCAAGAAGCACATGGGGAAGAGAACTGGAGACAGAAGTTAAAATGATGAGACAGACATGAAGAGCTTGAACAGATGGCACGTGACAGGAGTACTTGGCGTGTGTTTGTTGAAGACCTCTGTTCCTGGGGGAGCTGAAGGTGTTTTGGTTGATTGATCATAACAAAAAGTACATGTTCGTGTTGTCTTTGTCATTCAGAAAGACGGCACAATAGTTCCCTAGATGATTATGTGTGCGGGTATATGCAGGTTAAACTTTCAACAGACTTATTTGTTTGACATTATTTTGCATTGAACTGCCAAATGATCTTTTCTCAGTTCATTTAAAAAAAAAATCATATGGTTTATTTTGCACCCTTTTTTCATTGTTCAGTCGCTCATAGCAGTAAGCTCTTACGACATGCCAGCGGAAGCAATAGTTCTAATATGTATTGTATACTCAGACTCCTAAAGACTACACGGAGCGTATAAACCATTATATATAAAGAAGTACGTATAAACCATTAGATATCAAGTAGTACTTATTATTCCAGAATTATCCTCTCGTGTGTCTCCGGTAGTTCCTAGGGATCACTGAAGAGGTAACAAAAGAACAGGCCTACTGCATCGTCGAGCATGTCGTACAAGGCAACTAATATGAGGTTGTACTTGATGCTGGCAACATCATCATGTGAAACAAATCGCCACAGAAAATGTCGCTGCAAGAACATATGACTGATTGATGCAGGCTGCCTGCAAGGAGACCAGCTGTAATGGTGGCTTCATGCTCCGTAAGGAGCGCTTAGGACAATGATGATGATAATGATGATCTTCTCTTATGCCAAGTAGGTCATGTTGTACAGTCTTTGTTATCTACATTTGTCCTTTAGCTTAAGATTGTCCCAAATAGCTGAGACAACCTATTAGCCATTTATGACAAATCGTAAGGTAAAGGACAAAATGTAGATAACAAGGACTGTACAAAGATGCAAGACAACGTGAAAATTTAATTTAATTTCATGTAATGCTTCATTCAGACTGCCATTTCTCTTTAAGTGCATATTTTTTGTAACGAAATTTATTTCCTCAAGGGTCCAATAGCCTGTCTGCCGGTACCTTACAGAACTAGCTTGGAGTTTCCAACCATGCAATCTCTGATTGATCCATTTTCAGGTAGCTGTTTTTCTAATTTGCGGTTGTGAATGATTGAATTGGTGGCTGAGTTCGTGAGAGATTTACTGATTGATTCAATGCATGGAGGCAGATCTTGAATCATCCTTATGTGACCACCAGCTATGCACAATGCTACAATATAAGTACGTGGAAGTGAACTTCTGTCTGTGAGGCTAATTACACCCTCACTGACTCTTGAAATCCTCCTCAAACTTCCAGGGATTTCCCCTGTGGTGAAACTTGTTGAGAACCAAGCATTGCACACTTAGCTTGGAGAAGTCACTTGAGCCCCAGGTGTAATTCTTTGGCTTTGACTTGATTGACTGCATGCAGAAGGATCTCATTGTGGACCACGTGATAGGCAGGGAAAGCTGAGAAGTGGCTCTGTGCAGTACGTGACAATTCCTTGGGGGAGCCCAGAACCAGAGTACATTAATTTAGCTCTGCATATTTGGAAAGCCCACGTGGATGGCGGGGACTGCACAGAATGCCACACACTTTTTACTCCTAGCTTGGGACCAGATGTGACGATCCTTTAAAAGGAAGCCAAGCTGGAGAAACTGGAGCTCATGACCAACTCAGCACGTTTCAGAATAGCAGAAAAGCCACAAGAAAAGCCTAGATCTACAGTGTAGATAATACCAAGGAGTCTTCAACGTGGTATTGGCTGCTAAAGAGCGAGAAGCTCAGCAGCCCTAGTTAAACAACAACAACAACAACAACAACAAATTGATTGATTGAGTGGCTAATTGAGTGATAGATTGAGTGAGTGATAGTTTGAATGAGAGATTGAATTATCGGTACACTAAGTGTGTGACTGATTGAGTAATTCAGTGATTGCGAGAATGAATGGTTAGAGATTAAGTAAGTGTTACAGTGGTTGGGGAATTGAGTTAGTGCGATAGTGATAGAGCAAATGATTCAACGCATGACCAAGTAAGTGCAAGAGTGACTGACTGAGTAAGTTAATTAGTGAGTAGCCTAGAGAGGAAGGGAGAAGAAATGGCGAGCGAGCGAGTGAGTGAGTGAAGCGTTTAATGACAAGTTAATGACGAATGCCCTGATAGTTCAGTATTTACACTAACACGCCGATTTCTATTCATAATGCTCGTTTTACAACAATTTCCTGACATCACAGTGTGTCAAATGTCCCCATTTGTCAGGGTTTAAGTTGTCAATGCGTTTGTTATTGTAAAAGAAATCTTTGTTTTATTGTTATATTTATATTTGTATTGATGTGGCTGTAGTTAATATTGATCACCCAATATTGGTTTCAATGAAGTAATTTCCACTTCGATCTGTGGTAGTCTAAGGTTGAATATCTTGAATACAATCTTTTAAATCATAACATAATCACTGCCCATTCGACTTTCTTGTAAAAATTCTCAAGAAATCCAGATTCCATAAATTTATCGATCTCGAACAATTTTATTTGACGTCATACATTTTGCCAACACCATCGAATTACACAAGTCCCAGTATTCACGTGGTCAAAATTACATCTTCTTTTCCATGTACTGCAGCCTCGTCTTTCGAGATAATTTCCGTAGATTAACATCTTCTTTGACTTCAGTCGTGTCGACTGAAATAAATCAAACTGTAACTGACGTGTACATTCCCTAAAATACACATTGGATTAACACTGACGATAAACGTATACATTTTCACTGGCACATCATGCCTTCTATGAGAAAATCTTCATACTTTTGTAAACATTATGCTGAAAAGATTGCTACTATTGACATAACTCTCTCACCGTCATAATTTCATGTTTACATTATTTAAATTTTGTTTTCCTATGCTTTTTATGAATTTTGTTTAAACATCTTTATTCTAATATACAGGGTGATTGAAAGGTGTGTGTTAAGCCATGTTTTATTAAGGGGAGTTAAGTGTTAAAAGACTTGTATGTACAGGTCGGATTTTTTGTAAACACGCTAGTACACACACTCTGTGTGATGGGAGATTTTTCTTAGTTGGGAGCTGTGTGCTCAGTAATTTTTGAACACAGCTCTTTTGTCTAGCTGTTAGTTTGTTTTTAAAAATAGGATAAAGAGAAACTGTCGAACGTTCTTTGAATTAGTTTTGTGGGGGAAAGGAGGATGAATTCTGCTCACATCTCGAGCTGCGAGTTTGAGCTTGATTTTTGAATTGGATACTGAGCTGTTTTAAGCAGGGGATTTTTCGTGACAGTTTTTGGCTGGCAGAGCTTGGAAATGACGCTTTACCATTTTTGCTAGTGTGTCCCAGCATATATTCTTTTTGTGGAAGGAATATTTAATAATTGAAGAATGTACTTTATTGAGGATATTATGAGGAAACGGATTATACAGGCCATTATTCCATATGCATATTCCTGTAATGGATTGTTTTGCATTTAGATAGTGTGTTGAAGAGAATGTTGTTTTTCTCCCAGGGAACTTGTTATGAAAAGCCACGAACCTCGTTGGCTTGTTAATACATTGTATTCATATGGATTCAAAGTCATGGACTATTGAGAACTGGAATGATATTTTTGCTGTACTATTAATAGATGAAATATGTGCTGCTATGTCCTGCAGCCTATCTACATATTTGCTGATTCATGTTTCCTGATAGATATTCTGTGCTTAATGCCCATGATTTTCGGTGGTGGTTTATGCAACCGTTGTTATGGATTTACTTACATGTTGCTTCATGAGTATGCTGGGAATTGTCTTGCTATGATGTCTACGTGACTACATGTGGCGTAATAAACTGTATAACGTTGCCAGGTCTTACAACATTTCCTGACTTTCACGTTGCTGTGGTGTGAGTGACTTATCATAGACACACTTAAAGAACCTATATACATTTCGCGTATGTTACATTTCCATAGTCACACACCAGTCGGCCATCCGTAAGCTCGACTTATGCTGATCGCCATTTATCAGCGAAAGAAATAATAACATTTATCTTATTGATGACCCCACCAGTATCTTCAATCAAATAAACCTTTAACAGAAGTGGTCGCCAGTGATTCGGGGTATAAACAGTCCAGAAGTTTACTGCGATGTAAATTCAGCTGGATTTACAGTGTTGTCAGTACTGACTTTTATGCACAAGTTGTTCAAGTCAAGAGTGGCAGTGTTCCAGTCTTCCTTCTCGTGCGCCAACTTAGGATTTCAGCACCCGATGTCAGGAATTTCATTCGAAAGCCGCTATCACTTTGGAGTTCCAGTACCGATCACCATTGGATTTATTCAGACTGTGTGATACCTGATTTACATCATTGTTGTTGCTGCGGAGGCTGGGATTTTTTCCTTTTGAAGATAAGTGGTTTGTTTGTTTGTAAACTGTACCACTGTTCGGTGTAACATTGAGCCTTCCTGTCGTAGATTTTTTTGGATAGGAAATTAAGACTTCGGTTGGTCCCTTCTGAATAGATAGAATCAGTGATAGCTGCTGTGAGAGTTAATACAGAAATAGATCTTTCCACGAGTGCAGTGGTAGCGAATCAATAGAAAGGTCCCCTGGAAAAAGACAAGATTCTTCTCTCTCTCTCTCAGGCCTATCTTCTACGACACTTATGTAAGAGTCGGACAGACTATTGACAACATATTCTAATATGTAATGAACATACCACTCACGTGCACACACACCAGTGACAACTGGTAGACACACAGACGTGGGAAGACTATCAAAATGATTACATATATATATTCTGAACGAGCTGACCAACACACTGCTTTTAGTTTCAAAGGGAAGTTTTTATTTATCAGCTAAAAAATTTCCTCACAACACATAAAATTCATCAAGAAAAGAAAATAAACATATACACGTGGTCAAAACAATAATCAATGAAATTGCTACAAGAGATGATAGACCCCAATATGATCTCATCCCCTCAAGGTAAGCCCACAGTCCCGTTATGAGTAAAGTGAAAGCCAGGAGATTCAATGATACATATGAGTTTGTCTAATAATTTTTCTTTCTTTCCTCGTAAACAAATATGAACCGACTTAGATGTAGTAGGTTTTAACCTGAGGGAAGTCAAAAAATATTCTTGCATTGACAACAAATTTCATAAATGGAATTACAAACATGGGTGAAATTCACATACCTCACACCGTCTACTTTCACTCGGTTCTTTCATCAGGGCCCTGTACTAATTACATACGTGATGAAGCTTGCCGTCTGGCGCAACCTTGGTAACATTCACACCCTTTGTCTGTTCTGTCGTTCACTGAAGCGGATCCCAGCTCTACAGAGTGGTTTGCTGGTTTTGTTTTTTTTTCTCAGAAATTTCTCCGGGGAGCATCAGCTTCAGGCGTCAGCTATTTCAGACTAAAGTTAGTGTATCTTGACTCACGAAGTAAGAATTAGGGTTAAGCGAGCACACAATGTCAGAACACGAGGTTTCCCTAAATTAGGAAAATGACCGGTGGACAGCTTCTCTCAACAGATAATCAGGGTTCACCACACATTTGGTCAAAAAAGATGTCGGCAAGTTTAATGCTATGAATAATGTTACTTGCCACAAAGGCTGTACTTTAGAATATCGTTTCTGGAAGGACTAATTCAGGCACACTGGGCCCGTTATTTCAGTTCACGTTAAAGTTCTTGAAAAGCTTACGACCAAGTCTTTAAGGGAAAAGTTTTTTTTTAGTCTTCACAGGATAGGTTCATCAGTACGTAACGCTGGTATAGTTAGGTTACCACAGAAATCTCTGTATAAAGAAACATATATATGAAATATTTATACATCCTATGTTTAAGGGTATACTTATATTTTAACTGCGGGCGTAAACCTTAACTTATCATTTAACACCTCCCGTGAAATAAGTTATAGTCATAAATTAATCATCATGAATTAGAGATATATATAAATATATTCTCGTCACGACTCATGAGACATCTAGTCTAGCAGTTATAAGTTAGTTTGAAAATTATGTTCTCGTCTGATTATTTAGCAGTTAAATTAAATTTAGTAATAGCCGACTGAATTTAAGCTGGAAATATAATTTATCCTGCTTTCCACTGAGACACGTCACTAGAAATTAATACAGACTTATAAATTATTCGCTCTGCACCAGATCTACCTAGAGAAATAAATAGCGATTTAGCACTTTTAAACACTTCACAAAATACTAGATATACTAGATAATAATATATGATACCTCAAACACAGAATTCCTAAGAACTAAACCACTTCGATCAAACTAAAGGCCATCTCTTTTAACAGAGATTTTTAGAAATCGAACGAGGCTTGTTCTAGTCTTGACTGCGAAGTTACTGAGTGATAATGAAATCTAGCTCATTCTAGCATATATGAAAACCCAGACAAAGAGATGAACGTTTATTTCGCAAAAACGAAATAATTTCCCCTTTCTCATAACAACTACGTAACTAGAAGAGGCTGTCGTAAACTGCCACTTTCTGCGTGTCAGTTGCGAAATCTCAGACAACCTGTCTCCAATGCAGGGCAGTTTTCACACTACAGCTGACCATGGCCCACAGTGAGCGCCGTGTCAGTTTGGGATTTTTCAGACAAATGTCTGAATACTGACCGGTGCAGATGTAAAGTATCACACCTCACCGGGACTTATGCCGAGAAGAAGCTCGCGCGCTCGGTGAGAATGTAGACGATTGTCTACATCCTATGTTCAGCGAACCGACTTATCACGCCTTCTGACGCCCTGCAGCCCTGACATCTACGTAATATCGTCCTAGCGCGATTCTCAGTGTTGAGAAAGAAACAGGTAAAGTTTAAAAATACTGAAGAAAATATTTTTCGCAACCGAGTGATGCGAAAAATACAGGAAAAACAAGTATGGAAAGAATATAAATGAAAGGATTAGGGTGAGAGAATAGGAAGAAGATGTAGGTAATTTAATGACATAAAGACCTACGTGACACTTCCTCAGAGCATAATCTATTTATTCTTTCACGTGTTATATATTATATGTTTGATGTTTATGTGGGCGGTTGGAGCGGTGACTTATGAAGGGGATATCCCAGGTCACACAGGGCCTTCATGAGCGTTCTATAGAGTCGAGATTGTGAGTTTCAATTGAGCGGTAATTCCGGTTCAAGGCTAAAAACCTTGCTGAGGTTCAGACCGTTACTTGTCCCTCACGACAGTAAGTGTTTAGGTGTGACGAAACGTCTCAGTGTTGTTGTCGTTATATTTTTTCTCTGTACCTTAGTTTTTGATTAATTTGTTTGTGGGTGTCTTCCTCCTCTTACTATCTTTGATTTATATACAACTTTTTCGTTTATACACTGTATTGTCGCCTGTATTGTCTTACTTTTCGCAGTGTCATTGCATTCTTTCTAATATTTTTTTTCTTTGGTTTTGCTTTCAGGTTTAGTTGATTCTGCGAACGTGGTCATTTGTGCTTTATATCTTGTCTTTGTCACTTTTGTTTGTACTATCTATTTTGTCATGCACTGTCAATATTGTGATGCATAATATATATATAAGGAATTAATAACATTATTAGTGTTAAAAAGGTAATTGTACAAGTTCTTAAGCAAGGACGTGTCACCCACGAAGTTGGGATAGAGTGAATGTCTCCTGGATATTTACATTACTTACATATCTTGTAAAACACAGCATAATGGCTAGTTTGGATTATTTCATTACACAAGGGAAATCCCTTGGTATGACTACGGAGAGATTAGAAGAATTCGCACTTGCCGAATATGCCAAGGCGCAGAAGTCAGAAGAAAAGAAAAAGAAATTGGAGGCTGAAAAACAGAAATTAGAAGCTGAGGTTAGAAGATTGCAAATGCAGGCAGAAGAGAGAAAACTTCAGTTGGAAAATGGAAAACAGAAATTAGAGGTTGAAGAGAGAAAAATTCAACAGCAAATGGAAATGGAAAAACAGAAATTAGAGGCTGAAAAACAGAAATTAGAGGCTGAAGATAGAAAAATTCAACAGCAAATGGAAATGGAAAAACAGAAATTAGAGGCTGAAGAGAGAAAAATTCAACAGTAAATGCAAATGCAAATGGAGAAGAAGAAGCTACAGATGCAAGCTAAAGAAAACGTTAGACTCCACGAGCAAAAGTTGTTAGCTATGGAGCTGGAGAAAATTAAGATAGTTTTTTTTTTTTTTTTTTTTTTTCGTACGCCCGCTAATACTCAAGGCGAAATCTCAGGTTATTATTAATGTCTAACCTGACATTGATTTTACGTGAGTATCCCTTTTTCTTGTACAGAGACAAGTGTCCCTCGCCATTCAGGCAGATATTCGCCGATTTCGGAGGTACCCATTAGAGCTGGGTCGGCTCAGGAGCCGCCAATCCCTGGTCGACGACACTCCTTCAAATGACCTCGCCAGGTCTAGAGTTAATCCAGTCCAATTCCCGGTCGACGAAAAATCCTCAAATGCCGTCGCCCGGGTTTGATCCTGAATCACCCGGTCGCCAGAGCGGTGTTGTAACCACTACGCTAGCGGGTAGTGAATGTGATTAATACACAGAGTGCGACGGACAATCAAACAACTTCTAATAAGGCAAATACTAATTCTTATAAAATCAGATTGCCTCCTTTCAACTCTGCCTATGACGATATTTCATTCTATCTGAATAGATTTGAACTTTCATGCGAATCTCATAAGATAGACAAGTCGGAATATTGTGCACGACTTATGGAAATACTTAAGGGTGAAGCTATGAACACTATAAGTATGTTGGAGGGCCCTGACAAGAATAACTATGATGTTGTCAGAGCGGTCTTGTTAAAAAAATACCAACTGGATGAAGACGGTTATCGCCTACGCTTTAAGTCTTTATTGCCAGAAACAGGGAAAGATTTTTCAGACTTTATAGCAAAAATTCGCCTTACTTTTTCACGTTGGGTGGAACTTTCAAAGACTGAACATACATATGAAGCCCTCATGGACCTATTGCTTCGTGACAAAGTCATGTCGTCTGTAAACGCTTCTTTTCTTTCTTTTTTACATGAGCGAAAACCTACAAACTTGAAAGATATGGAACAATACTGTCGCCAATACGTCACTGCACACCCATATGTGACTGTTAGCCACTCTGAGGTCAGAGAAGGTTTACCTGGTTCTTCAGCAATACCATATGGTCCTAATTTGCGCCGTAGATCTCTAAGTGCGGATCGCAATTTTGGTAGGAGAGATAATCGTGATTTTGGACAGCACCAAGGGGGTCCACCACGTAGTAATTCTCCTTATTCAAGGAACTGGAGACAATTTAATGGTCCCCAACATTTTGGTTCCAACAATTATGGAAATTTTGGACGGGGTAACTACAATAGAGATTATCAACCCTACAATAATTTTTCTCGAAGACAACAAAATCCATCGAATAGATATTTTGATCAAAGGGGAAATATTAATCGCGACAATGCTAACTGGGGTTCAAATCAGAACAATAGTTTCAATAGAGCAAATAACAATGCTTCCAATAGAGATAATAGTCGCGATAGATCGCAATATGATGGTAGATCTCCAAATAATAGATCGTATCGCCATGCTAACTCTGCTCAACAAGAGCCCCAGGGTGTTAATGATCAAGGTAACAATAATAATAGTGTCTCTAATGCTACTGCTTGCTCTGCTTTCGATTTCGAGAGAGCATCTCAGTGCCCGGAGTGCACAACTTTGTTCCAACCTACAGCTATAACTACCTTGAGTTGCGGTCATCCTCTTCCGACTACTCTTCCTGCCTTAGCTGCGCATGACGGAAGAGGGTCTCTTACCCTACACAAAGGGATTTGTAAATAATAATCCCGTTTCAGTTCTATTTGATTCTGGATGCACAACTGTTGGGATTAGACAGTCTCTAGTTCATCCATCTTGCGCAACAGGTAATATGGTGAAATGTATGACATTTGGTGGGACAATTGAGACTTTTCCGACTGCCATAGTCCACATTGCCACACCGTTTTTCACTGGTTATATACACGCTTGTATGCTCAGAGCACCTATTGCCGACTTTACTGTCGGACAGATACATGGTATAAAGGTGTGTACACCAGAACAAATTGCTGCTTGGGAACAGCAACATCACCTTACTGATACAACCTTCACAACTATGCCAAAATTTTGTCACCAGGTGGATTCTGCAAACGTCATTGTAACGAACAGTTTTAGTGTAAGGGGAAGTAAACTGGAGTATGTTAGTAGTTGAAATAGATTTTGAGTTATAGCACTTAGTTGCTTGTTAGCTATCGAAGTATTTAGAGAGTATCTCGTGATAGTTTCGAGAGACAGATTACAGACAGCGTGAAAAGCGCTGATATATTTATTCTGTATTGTTTTGAGTTGGGTGAGAGAAGCTCGCTGCTAGCCCGCAATTGTTTGTGTGGTGTGAACAGTGAAAAAGTATCGTGACTGCTTTTGAGCGGGACGAGTGTGTTATCTAGTGTGTGTTCCGGGCGTTCGAGGGAGTAAGTCGAGCCTGTGTTTTTGGGAAGTGTGAAATGCCTGTACAGTGCTGAATTTAAAAATGTCGACGGATTTTTCGCTGTGGGTACAGCGTAGTATAAACCTGCAGTTTTGATTATTGTGGAAATGTTTATAACTGCAGTGTGCAGTCTTTAAAGGCCATTATCTCCTGTGTGAGGAGTCCTGAGTTTAATAAGAGTACTTTAGGCCATGAATCATGATAGCTCCTGTGAGAGGATTGTTATTGAGGATTCTTTATAGCGCTGAGTTTAATAAGAGTACTTTAGGCCATGAATCATGATAGCTCCTGTGAGAGGATTGTTATTTAGGATTCTTTATAGCGCTGAGTTTAATAAGAGTACTTTAGGCCATGAATCATGATATCATTATAGCTGCCGAGTCCGCAGTACTTATGTGGTAATTTATATCTTGTGTTGTGCTGTGAACGGTAAACTATTAATATTTCATATCCTGTGTTGTGAGTGTCGGTTCCAACACGCACTCACTATCACCTATTGCAAAGCGTACAAGCTGGCCACCCTACTTGCAACAGTGGTGTGCTAGTTTTATAGGATCAGATACCCGCGAAATTCGCGTGATATTAATTCACAACTGTTAGCATGTAGCCTGAGTGGCGTTAGTATATGAAAGACAGACATCACATTTGAGAGCTGTATCCAGGCCCAAGGAAAACTTATTCAGTATCAGTTAAACTGGGAACTGTTAACTCAAGTCGCAAGTCGCAACTCGCAAGTCAAGAAATTTATTACTCAAGATTATGAGATGTCATGATATACAGTAGCGTCTGTATACCAGTACAAGTAATCATCTGGCAGTATGAACGAGCGGTGTACCTCCTTTCAACGAAATTGACAGACGGTGACCCATTTCCTGCTTTCCTGTGCGGTGTGTTAGCACGTAGCGTGCTGAATCGAGGACCTGAGCGGAATCAAGGTGTCAAGTTCCAATGCCTTTCTGTTGTCGATTGTTTTACCATTGAACTTTGTGATATCCAGGGTGTTAACGGAAAGGAACAGAAGAGTTTTCATTCAAGATAAGTGATTATGTTTGTGATGTGAACTGTGTCACCTTAACTATGTCAACGAGCCTTCCTGTGCTTTGCATCTCCTATACTGTTGAAATCTGTTGTTTTTGTTGTCTAATTTTGTATAGACATATTATTAGGATTTAGTATTGATGCTAAGTATTGATGGAGGTATGATATAGGATGACTTCCCTCATATGATGTTATTAGGGTTCTTTGAAAAGGAATTGATGATACAAAGTTTATGAATAATATTGTTGGTATACATACTGAACTTTTTTATTCATAAACTTTGTATCATCAATTCCTTTTCAAAGAACCCTAATAACATCATATGAGGGAAGTCATCCTATATCATACCTCCATCAATACTTAGCATCAATACTAAATCCTAATAATAATATTGTTGGTATACATACTGAACATGGAGCCGCGGTAGCATAGTGGTTAGTGCACTGGCTTCCTAGCGCAGTGGTCTATGGTTCGATCCCCAGATGAGGCGGAAAATTTTTAGGCCACAAACGGCTCCTGGGTCGACCCAGCCCCCAAATGGGTACCAGAGCTACTCTGGGAAGGTTAAGGCGGCCGGCGTGATGCCGACCACATCACCCCTCGTGTGCCGACGGTCAAGATAATATGGGCCTAACACCATATTCCCAATATGCCTCAATGGGCGTGTAACGGGTTCCTTTACCTTTACCTTTTACATACTGAACTGTGTGAAATGGAAGGGTAATTGTCAGAACTTCTTGAAACATAAACTTGCGACATTAATAATTATATTGATATAGATATATAGTTAACTGAGTGATTAAATCACCATGGATTTAGATAATAATCCTGCAGATATAAGGCCTATGTTGGAAAGTGCATTGTTAATAGGTAGAGATGAAAAGGGATTGAGAGGTCCAAGACTTGGAGTATGGATCATGGACGATTTGTTGGTTAATGTGTCAGTATCCCTAAAGTTATTTGCTGAACATAACTTTAAGCTTCTTTGTAATTCAATAATGGCTAAGGATTTGATTGATTTGTTACAGCACCTTCGTGTGTTTTTGAAACAGTATATTGAGCTTGAGCACGGACATGTAGTTCAAAGTATATTCAAAATAATCCACAACGGTATTCCTGATGAGCAGAAAAAGGAATTAGGAAGTGAGAAACAAATAAAAGTCAACAAACAAAATGCTCTACAGGAAAGAGCCAATTTTCTACAGGATATTGCCGAAAAGAAGGAATTAAGAGAAACAGTGTCGAGACTAACAAATGATCTAGATAAGTCAAACACGGAACTTACTAAAGTGCAAGCGGCGTTAGATGCTGCATTGGGCAAAGTTAAAGATTTGGAAGATCAAGTGCGTTATAGAGATAGTGAAGTAAGTGATCTCAAGCAACAACTTCAGGAAAACAAAGAGAGGTGTAGTAAATTGGAAGCTGAGACAACTGACCGTGATAGGTCGTATACAAACACACTTCTTGATTTGTTGAATAAAGTAAATTCTGGTATTGAAGAAGAGAATTATACTGTATTTCCGAATGAAGTTGAAGAACTAATGAATGATGAGGATAGTGAGAATGAAACACGACAACTAAGTGTAAATGAAGAAAAGGATGAGAAAGACAAATTAGAAGAGTTAACGACTGAGAGAGAGGAGATGATTAAAAGTGAGAGATTGTTAACAGAGGAGAGAAGTAAAGTTTTGACATTTGACAAATTAAATAGGAAATTAAGTGAAGAAATTTCACAAAAAAAATGTTGAAATTGCAGAAAGTACAAAAAGGGTGCAGGGTCTACTCGATGTTATTTTAAACAGCGGAATATGGTCTTCTGTAAATGTGGACAATGCTAGACAGAAAGTTGTTTACCAACAGAAAAAAAAAAGCAAAGATCCAGCCCGATACAATCTTTGCGGAGAGAAAGGTTAGATGTGATAGACAAATATCTTTACGAGGAAAATATAACTTTCGAAGGTCTTTTGATTCTGCTTCCAATAGCAACGAATCTTGGCGGAAGTGTAATAGAGAGAATGATAAGGTAACAGTCAGTCCTGATAGATTTCAAGCTAAAAGCCCTAAGATTAAACGAGTAACTGATTTTGGAGGTTCTCAGAAGATGATAACAAGGGATAAAGTTATAAGTAGTGGTTCCAAGGATGAAACCCATTATAGGCGTAACGATAAAGATACTTATAGATCTGCAGATGATATTGCAAACAAGCATATTGTCAAAGAAAAGAATGGAAAGAGTTTTTGTAGGAGAAATGTTTCTAAGATTAGAAAGTACCAAGGAAATTCATATGATAATAATTTTCCTTCTCAGAGAGATAAGAGACAAGTTAATGGATCTCAACAGTTTAATTCTCAGAATTTTGAAAATAATGGTACAGACAAATACAAGAAGAGTTTTCAATCGTGCAATAATTTGTCTGACAGATTTTTTGTGCGGAGTAGAAACGTTAATCATAACAAGTCTAACTGGGATTATAGACATAATAATAGTCTCAAACAAAGAGGAAATGATGATAAATATTTTGATCAAACGACGAATAATAAGAGCAATTATGCTAATTTTGCTCGACAGGAGCCTAGAAGCATTGTTATTAAGCATAGTAGCAATGATAATGATGTCACAAATACTACTGCTTGTTGTGTTTCTGATTTTGAAAGAGCAGCACGTTGTTGTGAACTTAAACGAAGAGTCGATGACATCGTGGGGTGACCAGATTTCCACACGAACCACAGTGCGGGGTAATTGTTTGTTTAACCTCTCCGTTGTTCGTAGTAAATTTCACCATTCATTAAAATGGAATTTTCATTTGTATTTTTTGAACAGAGGCGACTTCTTGATATGGGTCAGCGCTCCTGTTTACGTTAACGGCTGTTTACGGTAGCGACAAGAATATAGGCCAAGATTGTGCCCGAGTGAGTGTTTTCTCAAGCAGAACATATCAGCGTGCTAACCATGATTCGACGTTTTACCCCTAGTGTTTATGAGATGTCGGCAAGACCTATGGATTTTTTTTTTTTTGCGGTTGATTCTTTTTGTTTTGTTTGTTTATTAGGACAGTAGATGTTAATGTATTCTATTGCATAGATCATTATAGGTTGTTATATTATGATCATCATCTTTACGCATCATTTGATGTCTATTGTTTTTCTTGATATGTATGACTGTTTTAATTATAAATTAGTTCATTTCGATGCTATTTTTATACTATTGTGTTTTGGATAATATGTAGTGTGTTAGATGGTAGTGACGTGTTGTTTACTATTCATGAATGCAATGAGCAGATTTATATTTAACCTTACTGGTTACAAACTTATGCCTATTTTTTATACTCTGGTGTAGAACTTGCAGTTTTTTTTTTGGTTTTGGTTTTACAGATGTGTTGGGTAGAATAGTTTTGTACATGATGAGTTTGCCAGCCCTATGCACATACTCATTAGTTGTTATGTTACAATAATTACTTTTAATATATCAGGTGGAGATAGATATAAATTTATAACTAAATAACACTATAGCTAAGCTGAACGTGATTGTCAGCCGGAGATATTTAAAAGTTTAAATTGAACTGTATAGAGAAAATTAACAGCGGTTGCTGATATTGTTATTGGATTGAGAAATCTAGAGATCTGATTTAAGCACTTGCTTAACATTCATTACGTTGTTTTCATGTATTTGCAAACTTGTATTTTGGTAATAGTGTGTTTTTCTATGTGTTTCTCTGTGACGTATTTTTTGAAAAACTTACACGTGTTGTTTAGTGTTTGCTTAGATGCAGGAATTGTTATATGTCTCTCATTTTGCTGAAGCTAGTTTTTTGTTAATTTGTTAATTATAGATTTGAATTAATTAAATTAAAATACTATTTTTATGTAACTTAGCATTACGAAATATTTTTGTACAGTATTTTTTGGAAAATATTTTTTCCCAGACATTGTAATTTTTTATTTTTGTTTTTGTGTATGCCTAGCGTTTGACTATGTGCTATGTTTGATATGTAGAGTAATGTTAGTTCTTTAAAGAAAGTTTTTTGTTTGTTTTTTGGATGTTATGTTGTATTAGCGCTTGATTATGCGTTGGTCTTATAGCAATGCTATCACTTTTTTGTGTGGTGTCGATAATTTATTGTTGATTATGTATAACTTGTATAACTTGTTTAAATTACTGATTATGTTTTGTTTAGTTATAAACTATTTTTTGTAGTATTAGTATAGGAATACTTTGTTATTTTCTTTTGTGCTTTTCGATCGTGTTTGTATTTATTTTGAAATACGTTGTTGATCTAAATTGTTATTAGTATATATTTTTACCAACGTTCTCTATATTCTTACCTTTTGCTTTCTATCTGTCTTTGTTGATTATTCTTCATTCCATTCCTTCTTTTCTGTTGTCTTTTCAGTATGGTTTCATATTTGGTGTACATTTCGTGCTTTATTTACGTTTTACTTCATTTTCCTTGTATACTTCTTCTTTCGCTTCTTAAACTTTCATTCTATGTATTGTTACTTTAATGGTATAACTTAATATAGTGTAGCTACTTGTGATATTTGTAATTATTTTACATATAACAAATTGTTTGAATGTAATATTATTGTTTTTTCCTCATATTCTGATTTCATACTTACCTTTATTACGGATCATTTTTTCGTTTGCTTGATCTAGTCTTTTCTTGTACTATCGGTTGTTTCCTATTTAGTTGTGCTGTATTCACTTAACTTGGTTTTGTAATGCATTATTTTTTGGTATGCTTAATTGATTACATTGGATACTTTATTTTTACATTTCACTTAATGCTTATATTTTGTAGATGTCTTATTGTGACTGAACTTAAGGTAATTCTTAGACACATATGTTAGAGATTCATTGTCCTTTTAATTTTTTGGGGATGTATTTGTCAAAAAATTGATAGAATCAATTTTTTTCTCTGGGGGTGAGGTAAGATGTAACGAACAGTTTTAGTGTAAGGGGAAGTAAACTGGAGTATGTTAGTAGTTGAAATAGATTTTGAGTTATAGCACTTAGTTGCTTGTTAGCTATCGAAGTATTTAGAGAGTATCTCGTGATAGTTTCGAGAGACAGATTACAGACAGCGTGAAAAGCGCTGATATATTTATTCTGTATTGTTTTGAGTTGGGTGAGAGAAGCTCGCTGCTAGCCCGCAATTGTTTGTGTGGTGTGAACAGTGAAAAAGTATCGTGACTGCTTTTGAGCGGGACGAGTGTGTTATCTAGTGTGTGTTCCGGGCGTTCGAGGGAGTAAGTCGAGCCTGTGTTTTTGGGAAGTGTGAAATGCCTGTACAGTGCTGAATTTAAAAATGTCGACGGATTTTTCGCTGTGGGTACAGCGTAGTATAAACCTGCAGTTTTGATTATTGTGGAAATGTTTATAACTGCAGTGTGCAGTCTTTAAAGGCCATTATCTCCTGTGTGAGGAGTCCTGAGTTTAATAAGAGTACTTTAGGCCATGAATCATGATAGCTCCTGTGAGAGGATTGTTATTGAGGATTCTTTATAGCGCTGAGTTTAATAAGAGTACTTTAGGCCATGAATCATGATAGCTCCTGTGAGAGGATTGTTATTGAATATTCTTTATAGCGCTGAGTTTAATAAGAGTACTTTAGGCCATGAATCATGATATCATTATAGCTGCCGAGTCCGCAGTACTTATGTGGTAATTTATATCTTGTGTTGTGCTGTGAACGGTATTCTATGTGTATTTCATCAATGTGTTGTGACGTGAATAAACCCATATGAAATGTTACCAGTCGTTTACAACCATCCATGACTCTTGTGTACGTACCTGTGGTGTAAACGACTAAACCAACACACGCACTTAATAATACAAGTGTGACAGGGAACTTAACACGTATTTAGAAATAGCCCCGGAGTGGGCGTGGTCTATCTGTATCGAGAACCTGTGCATCGCTTACCAGTAGACTTCTACAGTGTTTGCCTGTGTGGCGTATATGTATGTATCAAATGTAGACATTACCAGATCCACAACACAACAGTAACGTTAGCAGATAATCAATAAGACACCCTATCAGTAACTAAACCAATACGTTATCAGTGCTGCCATTTCAGTGAAGCCCCATGACGTTTCACAAAAGTTTACGGCCATGATGCCCCGGGTTTTCACCAAAAGTTACGGGGGTGTAACAGTCATACATTCTGCTAATTTTGTGCAATCTTTCAGTATTGATGATACTATTGTTCATCATGCTAATTTTGGTGCTTCTTTTAGCCCAGTTCGACATACCTCAGTATGTCGTCACTCTAACTTTGACTCTTCTTTAACTACTATTATATAAGAAGATCCTTCAGTTTTGTCAGATTACACACACTAATTTTATAGCTACGACTGAATCTACATCCAGTCACGTTAATTGCAACTTCTTTGCTGCAATGACTAGCGTTTTCTTTGCCACATGTACGGACTTAGTTGTTAGTACATATATGTACCTTATGAGTTTCTTTAGCTTTCTTGCTGGACCGGTTAGTTCGGTATCTTCGTCTTTTACGACTTTTTGTCGCACTCACTGCGCTCCTTTTAAACTTCGACGTAGGTCCAAGTTTACTACTGTATGCTTTTACATCTTTATTATACCTTTCTTACTTTTTTCTTTGCCCAGTACACAGGCTATGACTTCAGTTCAGCCTTTAAGATGTACGCCTTTGTCTACTGCATTTCCTTCGTCTTGCGCAAAATCTCAGATTGTCAGCCATCATAACACTCTTAGTCATCATTACCATCTTCTAGATTTACCTTTTGACGTGGGTATCATGTGTATATTCACTACTATTCTCTACATCATTGCACACTACCATCTTCCAGATTTGCTTATAGATTTCGGTATCACTTATATATCTGCGACTCTATTATACATTATCGCACACTGGTGGAACACTTTTATGACCCTGTTTAATTCAGGATTTTGGTTTAGTATGTGTTACTTTCTCTGTTACCCTTTTTTGTGTAACGGAGGAAGGTTTGATTAACATCGTACAGGGGTGGGAAGTTTACACAGCCAAAGTTGATAGGTTTAAGGTAAAATTAACTGTTGCCTGTCATAAAATCTTACCTTTACCAAACAGAGATTTTCATTTGTGTTTTTTCACAGCCACGGCTTTGCGATGAGAGCCAGAGCTGCTATATTGATTTATCGCTAGATTTGCTGTTCCAGTGAAGCCTGTCGGCAGTTTGACGCCACTCTGGATGTTTTTGTATCTGCGTGCTCACAGGATGTTCCAACAGAGTTTTCCTTAGTATAGGACTTCTTGGGGATAGCAGATAATATTGTATATTAGTATAGTATAGTATAGTATATTAGATAGTATTGTACTAGGATATGATATAACTTTTTTATGATAGTATGTTGGTTCATCTTTATGCACCATTTCATTACCATAATATTATATTACTGTGTTTTGATAAATGTTGAACGTATGACAATTGTAATGATCTTACTATTTTTACATAACTTATCATTACGATACTTTTCGGTATTGTACATTTTTGTTGGGAAAAGAAAATGAAAAAAAAAAAAGATATTTTTTTCTGACATTGTGATGTATTATTTCTTTGCCCAGCGCTTGATTGTACGCTAGGGGTAACAACGCATAGCGATATTGTTAATTGATGTCTTTATTTTAAGTTCATCATTGGTACTTTATAAGTTTATTAACTTGGTTATCATGCACAATATACTATTTTATATGGTAACTAGTTATTTGTTTTTGGTATAGATATGCATTGGTTAACTTATTGTTTACCGTGATATATCATTGTTTTTGACTATGCTGATTGCATTGCTTTCTTTCATTGCTGCTCATTCTTCTTGTTCTTCATCTGGTCTTTTCACTTTTCACATATGATTGCATAGCTAGTCTATACTTGATACTTCATATATCTTTGAATTTGTTAATCTTCATATGCTTATCTCATCATCTTTCTATACTTCATTTTACTTTACACTTACTTCTATCACTCTTTTGTTCTTTTTTGTTAACATGACTTAACATAGGGTAATCCTTATGGGTAGATATTATGATTGCATCGACCTCTATTTTTTTGTTCGATGTAAATTTTTCATTAAAAAAATGATTATATCATTTTTTTTCCCGGGGGTCGGTGTAGTCTGTTAAGTCATGTTTTATTAAGGGGAGTTAAGTGTTTAAAAACTTGTATGTACAGGTAGGATTTTTTGTAAACACGCTAGTACACACACTCTGTGTGATTTGAGATTTTTCTTAGTTGGGAGCTGTATGCTCAGTAATTTTTGAACACAGCTCTTTTGTCTAGCTGATAGTTTGTTTTTAAAAATAGGATAAAGAGAAACTGTCGAACGTTCTCTGAATTAGTTTTGTGGGGGAAAGGCGGATGAATTCTGCTCACATCTCGAGCTGCGAGTTTGAGCTTGATTTTTGAATTGGATACTGAGCTGTTTTAAGCAGGGGATTTTTCGTGACAGTTTTTGGCTGGCAGAGCTTGGAAATGACGCTTTACCATTTTTGCTAGTGTGTGTCGTAGATTTTTGATAGGAGGAATAAGACTTGGGTTGGTCCCTTCTGAATAGGTTGGAATGAGTGATAGCCACAGTGTGAGATAGAAATACAAAATAGATTTCCACGAGTGAGGTGGTAGAATTGTGATAGAGGCTGTCTCTGAGAGCGAGAAATCTTCTCTCTCTCTCTCTCACCTATCTTCTACGACAGATCTAGAGTAGTCAGACAGTCTAACACATATACATTAAATATATATATATATATATATCCACTCACGTGCACGTACATTCAAGTGACGACAGGTAGACACACAGACGTGGGAAACTATAACAAATGATTATATAGATATTTAGAACGAGCTGACCAACATGCTGATTAATTTATTGTTAAGTTTATTTATCATTGTAAACTTACGTCACAACATGTAAAATTACGTCAAAAAGGCATATACACAAAGTCATAAACAAATCAAGGAATGCTACAAGAACTGATAGACCCACAGTTATGATCTTCCCTCGATGGATAGCCCACAGTCCCGTTAGGAGAAAGATGATAGCACAAAGAGTCCCAGATACATATGATTGAGTCTAAGAGTATGTCCCCCTTTAAGGTATGAACAGATCTGATACTATAATCTAGTTTAAGGGAAAATATTGTTAGCAAAAAACAAACTTGCATGAAGAAAGTTATGACAGCAATTAGGTGCCAAAATACAACGGTAAAATAACACTCAGATCTGCTTTCACTCTAGTCATTCAGCCGTGGCCACGTGCGCACATTTATACTTACAGCTTTGATCGCTGCCTCTGGGAACATAATTTTTTCTAGGACCTTCACACAGACCCGTAAATGCAGTCTCGACCAAGAAATCCCCAGTTCCAAAAAGACGTACTGAATCCTCTGTCTCAGGGAACGATTCCTTGGGTGTTCTTATTTTTCGGATGTCTGTTAAGTCACATAAAAATTGTCCAGGCACGAAAGTTAGCAGAGCACAGTGTCACTAGCTTAGGGTTCTAGAATTTAGGAATGTCAGATTGGTGTCTACTTTCAGGAAAGTACTATATTTGGTCACCACACTACTAATCAGAACTCTGTCGGGATGTACGGATATTTTGCTTGCCACAGCGGCTGATCTGTACTTAAGTGTTATTCTGAAAGAATTAATTCTGGCGCGATAGGCCTTTTACTTCATTTAACTGTTACAGTTCATGTAATGAAAGTGCTTAAGTTCTTCACAGAAATAATGTTCGCGTACTAGAACGCTGGCAAAGATTGGGTACCACAGTATTCACTGAATAAAGAAAAATACATATGAAATATTTTACATATTATGTACTCAATATAACTTACATTTTTAAACTGCAAGCTTATAGCTTGTCTTATAGTTTAACCCTTCCCGTGGAATAAGTTATATTTAAAAAAAAAGTCATCAATCCTCATGAATTAAGAACACGTGCGTATTCCGTCAACACTCATGAGGCTTCTAGCATTTATAAGTTAGTTTAGAAAAATATGTTCTCGTCTGATTATTTAGCAGTAAAATTAAATTCATTATAGCTACATTGTTGTTTAAGCTAGAAATTAAAATTTATTCTGCTTTCCACTGAAACACGTCACTAGAAAATAATACAGACTTATGTATTAAGCGCTCTGCACCAAATCTAACTAGTGAAATAAAATAAGCGATTTAACACTTTAAACACTTCACAAAATACTAGATAATATGTATAAGATTTATCTCAACACAGAATTTACAGGCGATCGCACAAACTAGAATTATATGCTTATATATATTGGTAGTCTAGAAGTTCGGCAAAATTTTTGCCAAGAACAAACTAAGACTTCGCTATACAGCTTATTCTCTTAGCACGAAACGTCCTGTCTACTGCGAATTTAGGAGCGAGAATGAAAATCTAGTTTCAAACTCTGGTTATATCTATTACCAGACAAAGAGGTAAACTTTTATTTCGCCAAATCGAAAAAATCCCCCTTTCCGTCTATAACACTACGTTTAACACCTAAACGCATGTCGTAACTGCCACCTACTGACCGAGAGGGCGCGTGTCAGTTGCGAATCTCAGACGGCTAGTCTCCAATGCCCGGCAGTTTTCACACTTCACGCTGACCATGGCCCACAATGAGGGTCGTGTCAGGTGGGATTTCCAGACAAAATGTCTCAAACTGCACCAAGGAGACGTCATTTATCGCGCCTTTCTGAGCGTTCAGCCGACACCACTCGTTGTGGCAGGTGAAAATGCAGACAAATTTGTCGCCTATATGTCTGGCGAAAACGAATATTCACAGTTTACATCCACAACACGATAACCTCCCGAGCCTGGCATCTACGTAATAACCTCACTAGTGCGTTTCAAAATGAGAAACTAAACCCGGCGAAAGTTAGAATGGGAAAATAGTACTGTATATAGTCGCAAACGAACGAATGCGAAAAACACAGGAAAAAGGATAGAAATGATAATAAAATAGAGGATACGGGTGAAAGAAGAAGAAGAGGATATAGGCAATTTATGGATCATAAATGTCTACGTGACAGTGTGTCCCAGCATATATTCTTTTTGCGGAAGGAATATTTAATAATTGAAGAATGTACTTTATTGAGGATATTATGAGGAAACGGATTATACAGGCCATTATTTCATATGCATATTCCTGTAATGGATTGTTTTGCATTTAGATAGTGTGTTGAAGAGAATGTTGTTTTTCTCCCAGGGAACTTGTTATGAAAAGCCACGAACCTCGTTGGCTTGTTAATACATTGTATTCATATGGATTCAAAGTCATGGACTATTGAGAACTGGAATGATATTTTTGCTGTACTATTAATAGATGAAATATGTGCTGCTATGTCCTGCAGCCTATCCACCTATTTGCTGATTCATGTTTCCTGATAGATATTCTGTGCTTAATGCCCATGATTTGCTGTGGTGGTTTATGCAACCGTTATTATGGATTTACTTACATGTTGCTTCATGAGTATGCTGTGAATTGTCTTGCTATGATGTCTACGTGACTACATGTGGCGTAATAAACTGTATAACGTTGCCAGGTCTTACAACATTTCCTGACTTCCACGTTGCTGTGGTGTGAGTGACTTATCATAGACACACTTAAAGAACCTATACACATTTCGCGTATGTTACATTTCCATAGTCACACACCAGTTGGCCATCCGTAAGCCCGACTTATGCTGATCGCCATTTATCAGCGAAAGAAATAATAACATTTATCTTATTGATGACCCCACCAGTATCTTCAATCAAATAAACCTTTTAACAGTGTGGTTCCAGTTTCTCATATTTTCTTGTTTCTGGTCGGGACAAGTCCTTTTCAGGGCTTTACCATGCCAGCAGATAGGTAATGCGAGTCCTTTTCAGGACTTAGTATCTATCACCTGTTTCGATTGCTTATGAGTTCGCTACAACCGGTGTTCGCTGAAGACTGAGGAAGTATGGACAGTGTTGACGTAGCTGATGAGTCCTTTTCAGGACAAGTCCTTTTCAGGGCTCTATGCTAACAGATAGATACTGTTAGACCTTTTCAGGACTTAGTATCTAACTATAGTGGTCGGGCTAGCAGTCCTTTTCAGGACTAGTCCTTTTCAGGGCTACTTCATGCTAGCTGATAGTTGCTATTAGTTCTTTGTAGGGCTTAGTGTTTGTCAACACATCGCTTCAGTAAACAGAGTTCACTTATTTTTGAATGACAAATTGCGCTCTGATATAACCAAATGCTTTTAGTCTATGTTGAAAGAAACGTGCATCGCCACAAGAAGGCTAAACCTGAAAAAAAAAACAAAAAAACAAAAAAACTTTCAGTTATTAAATGTGTATATCCTCATTTGTATTCATTGGATATACATAAAGCAAATCCACAAAGACGATAGAAAAAAAAAAGAACACGGTATCATTTGACAAATAAGCGTTATTCAACTTTATTTTTAATACAAAAATCTGAATAAAATTAACGAAAATCTGACATGACCAATAAACAGGCATTTCTAGAGAGAGAGCAAACATTTACCCCCGTTATGTAATCGCATTTTGAACAAACAGAATGTCACGTAAGTTGTAATGTTGATGGGATATAGCGCTTACATTTTAAAAACTGGCATTTGAACATAATTATCATGATGTTTGTGTCATAAAAATTAGTTGGATAGAAGTCAAGAAATGAAAATTTTAAAATTGAAAGTGACTTTTCAATTACGCTGCACTTTGCAGAAGCTTTCCCCCCTTATTGTAACGCACTGAATATCTTAATTTGCGCTTTTTCTCAAATTACGCCTTGCCTGCGGAACGAAACTCTCGCGTAAATTGCAACCTCAGTGTATTCAAATACATCTATTTAGTTTGGTTTGGTTTGAAGGACTATCTTCATTGCACACATACAACTCCATCAGTGCTCCGATCTCCTCCCTTAGATCACACAAGGGAGAACTCAACACAGTGCACGAACTCCGTAGTACCGTCGAGAATCCCAATGTGTATATAGTGTGATGTATAATGGAAATAAAGCCTGTTGTATCCGACAGTCTTCCGTGACCACGCCATAGTTCTATGATTCGTTCGCAAAGTCAAACATTTGACAGACTGCATTACTCATACTTTTATCCACGCCTCTTTTTCTCGAGATGTAAACAAACAGACATATTACCAACTTCCGCAACCTGCCAGCATAACAGGCAGCGAGCTCTGATTTGTTTACCTAAGTTTCTCACGCCAGCGGGTCTGCCAATCATCAAGATAGCAGACAGACGCACGTGGGATAAACACTTAACCCGTTGATCTTCAGATACAGGGGGAATCTCTGAGCCGATTAACATTTCATCTTGAAGCGCGAGCGATTTTGGAAGAAACCCCGTTATCGGGGCGAGTGCCTTTGATGTCGGGCAAGCAGCGTTCGACGAGAGAAACGGTGACCGGCTTAGAGGAAGTTTTATCTGGTCCACAGTTTCTGAAAACTTATAGTTCGCACGTTCATGCAAAATTAACACCATTAGGGATCTGAGAGCCAATGAAAATATATAAACAGCGGTTCCTTAAACTCACTGATCAGTTGCCGCTCAGAATTTTGGATAATCTAAGCTCGTTATTCTAGACCCATTGTGGGAGTGTGTTATTAGCATTTCGTGGGGATTGTTTCATTTCTGATCTGTGGTAATAGAAATTAGCATTTATGTGATTTAATGTGTTAAGTTTGCCATTATAATTCACTGTGATTTCTGGCGTTAAAACTAGCAAAATACATAACAATTTGTCTTTGCCAGAGGAGTGCAGTTAGAATGATAATTTTATCACCAGCTTCTCTCACCAGAAGATACGGTAGTTGACTGATTAAGTGTTAAGCGTGACTATAGTGACCGAATAGGATTCACGTTTATTTCATTTTGTGTTTTATAGTAAGTGACTATTACGACAGACGATATTTGTAAGTGCGTGTAGGGGTAATTAAAACAATAGTTGACAGTGTGAGCTGATCGATAACGCGCAGATGGGGCGGGGAGGTGCATGTCTTGGTCCAAACTTGAAAGCGTTGTGCGGGCGAAAAGCTGACCGTATAGTTGTAAATAAAGTCACGGTGTGCCTTTTAACTTTAAGCAGGACTGCCGGAGAGGGAAAGAGATCGTCTCGTCCCCGTCCGTGCACATATAGAATTGTTGCATTTCTTTTTCATAATGTCTTGTTTATTTCTCGCAGACCTGACAGAGCGGCCAGCGGTTTTTCTTTCTTTATTATTGTCTCAAGTTACTGATGGGATTTATGTTGTCTTCTTCGTGGCTTACGAGTCCCAAGTCCATGTTGTGAACAGGACTGGCTAAAAGACAAATAAAACATTTATCTATTAAGTTTAACTGAACTATCAATTCCCAGATATATTTTTCCAATTTATCAGCCCACGGGAGTGGTATACGAAATAATATTAAACATCTAACTTTTGACAGACGCAGCACCGGATTTATTCAGAAAGTTGCGCATTTTCAAAATTGGCACTCACCACAGAGCCAGCTGATAGGATTTACCAATCAATCATTTACCATCATCAGTAACAATTGTTAGCAACTAGCTGTGTCCAAATACCAGAAGTATCTGTTTTTCCATTCTTTGCTGTGAACACTAAATCTCGATTTTTTCTACCATTAACTATTCGAGGTGACATTATCGATCCAGGATTACCTCACCAAACTTGGCGTCCACCTTATAAAGTTATTGTCAAGGCTGGACTGGGGCCAAATTTGGCATTGAACCCTGACATTATCAATATCGATAAATATATTCAGGATAACTGTACATTCCAGGAAATATCACCAAGATTAGGTAAGGAGAGAGAGAGAGAGCGTGGCCACGTATGTCAGAGAGAGAGATTGAATATTTTCTTGTTACGGTAGCTTGGACCCTAGTTATTTTGCTTTAACAATTGTTTACGTTACGGATTAGCACGTATTAGGAATTTTGTTTTTCTTTAATGTCTATACTGTAACCTAGTGCTAAACTTTTAACCTGTTGGGGTTATTTACTTATTGGGTTCTTATCTTCTCAAAGGAGAGGAGGGCACGGGTATTCTGTCATTTCTCTATATAAATGTAATTTCTGATTTTATTTGATTTCTTTTAGATATTCGATGTTGTAAAGTTTAATGATAATAAACAACAAAAGAACTAAACTTTGTGTGTTGGTCAGACCCATACCCAAATTTAACCATAGTTTTTCACGTTTGTGTGTCTTGTGGTCACATAGCTGTGTGTGTGTGCGTGTATGGTAAACTTATATTTCGCAATATAAGGGGGTGCAAGATTGTCTGATACTAAATTATAGTCGTATAGATAGGCTGGACTAGAGAAACTACTCAGTCCAGAGACAGATCTTTTTCTTAACTATTCACTCGTGAAAAATCTATTTCTTACACCTTTACTTCTCACGTATTATCACCATCGCCTATACTCAGGCGGGACCTTACATAACTTTAAAACCTATCTAAGCACGACATATAGGAATCACACATTCTATAAATATTTTTGTGGTGTGTAGGTTTCCTAATTTTTAAATTTTGACAGGGCAGCAGTAGTGTGGCCACTCTTTACGACTTCCAACTACCGAGGGACTTTTTAACGTGCGTAACTTGCACAAGAGATCTCCTATTTGTTCGCCCGTATCCGAGAAGGCTATGCATCCGATCTCAATACCCACTACTATGACATCATTAGGACAACTGATTCTGAAAAAAAAACATTTACAAAATTTATATTCCCTCTACTGAGAATCGAACCCTGTACCTTTATAATTCTAGGCGCACGCCATACTACTTATCCACTCTGACCCCTTTAAATACATCTATACATAGGATTATGCGAATGCTACCCTCGTCATTTCTTTGTTCACATCACATAAAATAACACTTATCTACTTTTTGTCATTTGTTTCCGTTTCCATCAAACTTACCTGTAGTCACGATATACTCCAATAAATAAATAAGCTTAAAGAAGCTCACGAGTGCTTGAAGCATACCTTTATGTGTTACGGCATATTCCAGCGTTTATCTTCTCATTACATACCCAAAAAAAGTGTATTGCTTTTGGCTAATGTCAGCTTTCTATGAGCACAACTTTATTTCAGGACATTTTTATTACACTTTTTTTCTTATAATTTTTTTTTTTTTAAGGACAGCGCGCCTTCCCCATTGACCTACCAGGTCAGCTTTGTGGTCGTTCAGAGATAAGAGCTTTTGCAGAGACGTGTAAGGAAATAGGAGTTCAGTACGTGGGGATCTGTTGTGGGAACTCGTCACATGTCCTCAGAGAAGTTGCAGAGGTAACAAGACAATCGTTGTGAAAGTTGTTGCTTTGTTATTGTTGATCAGAATTGACGTTATTGCAAACCCATAGGTGTCCAGTCTCCCTCAGCAAATGGCGAAGCGTACGATTACTAATTATTCCTGTTGCGCGTTTGTTGTATACAAATCGGATGCTTTCTCTCATACGTCCATCTATTACGTTTGATGTCAAATTCCAGAAATCTTAGCTTTGATAATTCATCGATTGCAGTGACATTCTCTAAAAGGCAATCATTAATTGTCCTCAGTATCTCTCCTTTATGCATATTCAGCGCACCTAATCTGGGTGCTCTTGAAGCTAGTCTGTCAGCTCTTTCATTGCCGCGTACCCCTGCAATACCAGAACAGTAGATCTACACCATAGTCTAAAGATTCGAGGCTTCTATGGAGGTTTTCGATTCATGCCGTAGCCATCAATTTTGAACCTTCTGAAGCATGGACTGAGAGTCTTATAACTAACTGCCCTTGTTAATGAAGTTTCAAACAACCACCTTAACGAGAAAGTTAGAGATGTAGTGATGAAGATATTGACGATGATAATGTTCTGAAGAGATTTGGTATGATAACCTACACGTGAACAAAAACTGCTTCGTCCCACTACTCTTAGTGGCACAAGTAGAGGGATAAAATGATGAAATGAATAATAATACAAGAACAAGAAGAAGAAATGAAGGAGAAGAAGAAGTAAGCAGGAGAAATTTCCTACTTAACTAAGTGAGGACCCTACAAATACATTACAAAAAAAAGATCTTTAACACAAATGTCAAGTCAGTACTATTGTATGGCTGTGAAACATGGAGAACAGCAACAGTAACAATCAGAAAGATGAAGACTGTCACGGGTCGGTGATTGCGCGGAGTAAACGGGTGGAAGTCGTCTTCTTCTTCTTCTTTGATCCTTAGCCGCGACCGTCAAAGCAGTCAGTGGCCATCATGCCTGGTGGCGTCTTGTATGGCAACAACAAATTGATTCCACTTTGCTCGGTCGGTGGCCATCCTTCGTACAGTGCCCCAACTCTGATTCATTCTTTGCATCTCAGCCTCCACAGTCTTCCGCCAAGTTGTTTTTGGTCGGCATCTCTTTCGTTTTCTTTCAGAGGTCCATAGCATAGCTGTTCTTGTGATGGCATCGAGGTCTCTTCTGAGGACATGGCCAACCCAGCTCCAGCGTCTGCCAGCTATGATGGTGTGCATGTCCTCTTGCTTGCTCCGAGTAAGCAGATCTTGGTTGGTGATGGTATTCGGCCAAAAGATTTGGAGAATTTGTCTCAGGCATGTTGTGTGAAAAGAGGACGATTTCGACATTTCCTTCTCTGTTACTCTCCAGCATTCCGCACCATAGAGAAGCACAGAAAGCACACAGCTCTTACTGTTCTTACTGTTCTAAGTCTATTATCATGTACTAGACACAGTATTTAGGTCTCTTTGTCTTGTGTGGACTGGCCTATACTGTCTGATAGGGAAACAACAGAAGTGATTGCGTCATTAATAGGCTGTACTGCCCATTGTGGACTTCCGGTGTTGTCTTTCGGTTCGCACTATTGACCTGTCATCGAAGCATCATTTTTTGGTGATGCGTAGATGGCAGGGAGAATAGTGTGATTCGCTTGCATAGGTAGGCGGGGTTGTCGCACGAAAGGTCCCGTGTTCAAATCCTGGGTAAGCCACTCAAGTCTGTTGTTTGTCTGTTGTCTAGTGTTCTACTTCTTTATTTCTTACGAGTGCCTGAAAACATACCTTTATGTTTGTTTCATATTAAAGCTCTGATATAATCTTAATTTTGTGCTTGTGCTGTACTGAGAGGACTTCCAGATGTTGTTTAGACCATAAAAGGCTGTTCTTGCTTTGTTAATTCTGTTGTTGATGTCTTTGCTTGCTCCGCCGTCTGGTGTTACTATGCGTCCTAGATATGTGAAGGGGTCTGACTGTTCCAGTTGTTGATTCCTTACTGTTATGGGATCGGGGTTGCTCACATTGAGTGTCATGACCTCTGTCTTCTTTAGATTGATGTTCAGGCCCACCTGCTGGTTATACTTATTAAGTCTCTCCGTTTTTTTCATGGATGTGTTGATGTGAATGTACTAGTAGTGCAATGTCATCTGCATATTCCACATCTTCCAATGTAGAAAGCGTAGTCCATCTTATTCCTCTTGGACTGCCCTCTGTTGTCTGTCGCATCACCCAGTCTATGACTGTTAAGAATAGAGTGGTTGATAAGGGGTATCCCTGTCGTACTCCTGTCTTCACCTCAAAGGTTAGCTTGCTCTGCTCTACGCTACACGTAAAGTTGGCATAAAAGCTTTTTATGATTGACACTATGCAGCTTGGAATTCCATAAGCCCTCAGTATTTTCCATTAACTGTCCCAATGTATACTGTCAAAAGCCTTTTCAAAAGCTTTTTTTGGGTTGAAGTGGTGTAGCCGATTAGCTAGTGTGGAACAGGTGGGAAGGGCCAGCCAAATGCCGATGGAGCAGGAGGTGAGGACGCTCGTGCCTGACTGTCCATGCATTGGGAGAAACGGTTCATAGCATTACAGGATAGTCCCTACTCTGAAGTCCCTGCGGTAAGATAGGCGAAAGGAGATGTGGAGAGTAGTGTTGGAGACTGACGTGACAAGGGTAGTGACAACATGGAGGAGCCTTAGAGGAATGGAACAGGACAGAAGGGCTTGGCATGTTTCTTGAGAACCTGTGCTTCATGAAAAAAGTTGAAGAGCATTTGCTTCTCTTCTTCTTCTTTGATCCTTAGCCGCCGACCATCAAAGCAGTCAGTGGTCATCACGCCTGGTGGCGTCTTGTAGGGCAACAACAAATTGATTCCACTTTGCTCGGTCGGTGGCCATCCTTCGTACAGTGCCCCCAACTCTGGTTCATTCTTTGCACCTCAGCCTCCACTGTCCTCCACCAAGCTGTTTTTGGTCTGCCTCTCTTTCGTTTTCCTTCAGGGGTCCATAGCATAGCTGTTCTTGTGATGGCATCGGGGTCTCTTCTGAGGACATGGCCAACCCAGCTCCAGCGTCTGCCAGCTATGATGGTGTGCATGTCCTCTTGCTTGCTCCGAGTAAGCAGATCTTGGTTGGTGGTGGTATTCGGCCAAAAGATTCGGTGAATTTTTCTTAGGCATGTTGTGTGAAAAGATGACAATTTCGGCATTTCCTTCTCTGTAACTCTCCAGCATTCCACACCATAGAGAAGCACAGAAAGCACACAACTCTGATATAATCTTAATTTTGTGCTTGTGCTGTACTGAGAGGACTTCCAGATGTTGTTTAGACTTAAAAAAAGCTGTTCTTGCTTTGTTCATTCTGTTGTTGATGTCTTTGCTTGCTCCGCCATCTGGTGTTACTATGCATCCTTCTCAAGGTTAAGGAATTCTGTTCGAAACCAGGACACGTAACGCTACAGTCCACCAAGCTGTAGAAATGGGCACATGATTCTGCGCTTCAGTTAGGGAAAGCAAAGCAGCGGGGAAGTGATCTGGTCACTCCATCTCGTAAAGCTGATACCTGGTTTAGGTGAAGTTTCTAATACTTCACTCATCTATGGCATTATCTGTTATGGGGCTACCTTTACCTTTAACCTTTATCAATGGTTTTAGCTAAAAATTCTTCTTCAAGGTCTTTGTCTGGTGGCGTCGGTGATCATGTTTCTCCACAAATTTCTGTCTCTAGTACTATTTTTCAATTATTTTTTTAAAACTTGTTTTCATGAGATTATGTCAAACTTTCTAGTACCTTCTCTCTTTGTCGCACTCTATCTTCAATCAATTCTGTTGTCACGATATATTGCAGCGTTAACTTCTTTCTTTGTTGCACTCATCTTCAATCAATTCTGTTGTCACGACTTATTCCAGCTTTTATCTTCTCTCTTTGTCGCACTCTATCTTCAATCTACTTTGTTGTGAGCTTTGATGTTCTCATTACATGCTTAAAGAAAGTAGATGGCTTCCTTCTAATGTGAGTAATAACCGTCCAGTGTTTACTGGCTTCTTTCAGAACATCTTCATTTCTCATTTAAGCAGTCCATGTACTCAATTACTTTTTTTTGCTTGTTTAATAATTGTCCATAACTTACTTCCGTACGTTAAGACTGCCTTTATGTAACACTGAATAATTCTGTATAATTGTCCATAACTTACTTCCGTATGTTAAGACTGGCTCTATGTAACACTCAATAAATCTGTTTTGTTCTTCCATTGACAACGAGTTTTTACATAAACATTAAAAGATAATACTGTATTTTACAAATTACTCCTCACTCTGTTTCCTAAAAATTACAAGATAATATTCTACGAATTACACCCCACTCTGTTTCCTCGAAAAATGCATGTTTGCCTATTCACTAGATTTTCTATTTTCGCTCTTTATGGAGCATTGAGCCACCCACGCAGCTGGTCTCCTTGCAGACAGCCTGCACCGAAGCATTCTTGCAGAGATGGTTTTCGTAGCCAGTTGTTTTGCATTGTGAGTTTTCCAACTTCATATAGAACCTCATGTTAGTCACTTCTTTCGATTTGCCTGAGGGAGCTGTGGTCTTATTATTTCTTTGTCCCAGATACCTCCGACAACTACACTTGGTACGCTGATCCTTCATTCATCATTCATTCATCATTCATTCATCATTCATTCATCATTCATTCGTCATTCATTCATCATTCATTCATCATTCATTCATCATTCATTCATTTTCGCTCCTTATGGAGGGCCACCACGGCAATAGTCCCTCTTGCAGGAATTCTGCACCAACCTTTCTCACGTTCTTGCGGCGATGGTTTCTACAGCAATGTGTTTTACTTGATAAGATTGCCAGCCCCTTACATAAAGTCATATTAGTCGCCTTGTACGACATGCATGAGGTAGCAGCAGTTCTATTAATTCCATATTTCATCAGAAACCCCTGGGAACTCCACGGGGCAAGTTGATTATTAACACGTTTTATTTCACAGAAGAGGAAATATGCTTGAAATTATGCTTATGTCTCTGCTAGACACTTTAATGTGCATATTTAAATTTTTAACAATGTAAAGAACAGCCAAAGAACAGTTGAGCGACCGCAGCTGAGGTTCAAAGATGTGTGCAAGAGAGACATGAGGGCACTGGACATAAATCCAGCAACCTGGGAGGATGAAGCTGCCGATCGCACCATATGACGATGCTCTCTACGGAGCCACCTCAGATTTGGCGAAAAGAAGCTCTCAAGGCAAGCAGAAGAGAGGAGAAAACGTCGAAGGGAACACGAGGGAAAAAGAGTAGCGAGAGATGTCACCCCAGGGGCGCATTCTAATAGTTAGTTATGACTGAAGGGGCTATTATTATACATTTTTAAGCGCAAATAACACAACAGAAACTACTTTCCTCAGGTATACGGTCGAAATCCACCTGCAAGTAGATATTCCCCGGACATGAGCCAACACATCTTGTTTGGGGACAAGACCAAAACTCGGGACTATTATGCCGGGAAAGTACGCCAAGCCATCATCTCAAAGGATAGCTAAACTACGATCATCAGATTTTGTCAGTCAACAATGTGACGTAACCGTTATGGCATCTGTAGTCCTACCATTTATGTTCTATTCCTGTGTTGGATGTATTCAATGCTCTGTGCGACAGTGGTTCTCAACCAGGGTTACTTTTATCCGTAGGGTTACCTTGATAGGTTCAAATTTATAAATGGGGCGATACATCAAAAATGGCAGGTATTCATTTGCTACATTTTTAGTAAAATTTTTATAAGCTAACTGAGAAATAATTCAGATTTTAAATGAAAAATATGAGTTTACAATATTCTATATTTTTTATGTTATGAAGAGAGAGAGAGAGAGAGAGAGAGAGAGAGAGAGAGAGAGAGAGAGAGAGAGAGAGAGAGAGAGAGAGAGAGAGAGAGAGAGAGAGAGAGAGAGAGAGAGAGAGCTAGTAGTAATAATAATAGTAGTAGCATTAGTAGTAGAAGTAGTAGTAGAATAGTAGTAGTAGTAGTAATAGTAGTAGTAGTAGTAATAGTAGTAGTAGTAGTAGTAGTAGTAGTAGCGGTACTAGTTTCAGCCAACAGCAGTTGTCAGCTGTTTCACCTAATTTCAACAGAACCGCTGAAAATCTGTCGCAGAAGATCTATTCACTGCGTAAATGTATTTTATTTATTAATTTAAAAAAAAATTAGTCTCAATCATACAATTTTGTTTAGCAATGTTAAACATAGCAATTTTCCCCCCTAGAATACACTACACACATACATGCAGAACAACTAAAAATAACCCGTTCTTAGTACGTATTCTGTTAGTGGGCATCTGTCGACCCGGCCAACCTTCCAAGGTACCTCAACCAAAAAAAGAGTTGAGAACCATTACTGTACGACACTTTTCGTTACACTATCATATAATACATACTGAAGAGTTTATAAACCGAATACTTGATGCTTGTCTGTGTTTTGTACTTTTTAAATAGGGATCTAGTGAGCTCGTGTTTTTCGTCACAGTGTTAGAATCGAATCCTTTATTGAAGCATGATTACATCACTATTAGATTTGTTTAAATCTAATAGAAAATATGTGAGTTCAAAACATTGAATAGATGGGCACATTTTCATCTACCAGTTGTTTGTTTATTTACTTTGTATGTATGTATGTGCGTGTCTTACACTATGTTTGTGTCCGCTGCTATAACATATAACGCTTATTAACATATTATATATATATATATTACAATGATAGAAACTTGTTGTGTTCCCAACTCCCCTACATTAGTATTTATTTTTATACACGCATTTGCTCACGATGGGGACCAGTTGCAATAGAGGCTCCATGCTCCGTAAGTGGCGCAACGGAAAATGACGAGGATTATGACGATGATTATGATGATGACGATTATTATGATGATGATATGCTCACAACAGTTTCATAATTGAATACTAATGGGACCTCCTGCATCTGTTGTGTTCAAAACATTTATCGACAATGTCACTTCAAAAATTTAGATTTAAAACAGTAACTATACATATATAGTTCTGCTGCTACTTGTGCAGGCTTCCCTTGCTCGTTTAAGCGAACTAACATTCCAGGTGGCAAATCTGGAAATTTTTGTAGCAGATAACAGGTAAGTCAGCAATACAGGCTTCTTTCAACTTTCTCTGGGCTGCCTCATGCGCCTCCTTATGAGAGGATCTTCTGTTTTTAATTTTTCTTTTACAAAATAATCATGATATGAACTTGGCTCAAGTCGCAATACGGCTGCTACATCTAGTCGGGAAAAGCGCAGGAGAAGAAAAGAGCGGGAAAATACAGTAGAAACTAATCACGGAAACCAAAAAGAGAAAGAATGAAAAAAAAGGGGGGAATAAAAATTATGTAAGAAAACAAGAAGAGGAAGCGGCTAATGAGGAGACAGGCTGGAAGCGAAGAAAAGAAATGGTGATAGAAACTGAGACAAGAAACATACGTGTACAGTGGAGATAACTGTCTCAGACAAAACAATGGAGTGTGTTAAGACCATCAGGATTGAGTTACCGCATGTAGCTTATATCTTATCTTCAGCTTCCTCGGAATTTTTGTTTCGGGATAACTTTAAACTTTAAAAAAAAAAATGTTTAAATGTTAACTCAGTTTCCTCCCTTGGATAACTTTTCTCCCACAATATAATTTTCAAGATGGTGTCCCTTGTATAGTTCACACGTCTCTTACTATTTTTTTTTTTTTTTTTAACAAATAAAATTTTTCCTCGTTTCGGCGAGGCGCACCAGGTTGAACCTAGACACAGGACCCATCGGTTATATTAGGGCGCATGTCCAAATAGAAAGGACCTTGCGGCCTGTTTCTGTGGGACATCCCTTACTCAGTTGCAAATAGACATGAAGGTTTGAGGGAGGTTTTTATTTTACACCTCATCGGCTTAGTCATAAGAACATGCATAGCGAATAGCTTTATTCATCCCCTGTGTGACATCGTACCTTGCTCACGGTCCGCAGACTTTGCCTCCATGTCACTTATGTACATACATATATGAATATATATATATATATATATATATATATATATATATATATATATATATATATATATATATATATATATATATATATATATATATATATATATATATATATATATATATATATATATATTTTTTTTTATTTCTGTTTATATTGATTTATTATATTGGCCCGTTAAAGTTATTTGTTTCTTAAAGTTCATACTGTCTGCCTGGTTTGGTTTCTGTTTTAAGGACCATCTTCATTGAACACGGACAACTCCATCAGTGACTCATGATAGCCTCCCTCAGATCACACAAGCAGTCTCTCGGCACAGTGTACGAACTCTGTAGCACCAGCATGGATCCCAATGTGTGTATACATGAATCACACATTCTGTAAATATTTATGTGGCGGGTAGGTTTTTCCTAATTTTGTATATGTTGCCAGGGCAGCGACCGCATGGAATACTCTTTACGATTTCCAACTGTCTAGAGATTTTTATCGTGCGCAACGTGCACACGGGACCTTCTGTTTTTCGCCCTTATCCAAGAAGGCTAGACATCCGATCTTCCCTACCCACGGAGATCAGGGGGGAGTATGACATCCGATCTTCCCTACCCACGGAGATCAGGGGGAGTATGACATCCGATCTTCCCTACCCACGGAGATCAGGGGGAGTATGACATCCGATCTTCCCTACCCACGGAGATCAGGGGGAGTATGACATCCGATCTTCCCTACCCACGGAGATCAGGGGGAGTATGACATCATTAGGAACTGCTGGTTCTGAAACAAATTCCCATCAAATATACTTATATTCCCTGTACAGGGAACCAAACTGGTACCTTTAGAATTAGAGCGGACGCCATACCTCATAGCCACTTCGACATCCTCCCCCTCCACCCCGCTCCCCCACGTCTGCCTAGAACAATGGTACAAGCAATATTTCAAGGAATGTCCGATTCTCACGTTTTTTTAACTTCAGAAAATAAAAAAAAAAGATACTACTGATTAAAACGAATTCGAAGTTTAAACAGAGTGTAACTTAAGTTAATAATCACTCATTATTATGGTCAGGTCATCATCTTTTATTTCAGGTTCGTAATTGGTCTGTGCAAACATTTGAGCGTCAATTTCATTTTTGGTGCAAACAAAATACATAATAGCTTATTCTAAGCTTCAGTTAGAAAGCAATGTAGTCTTTTGTTTACGCGATACATGCAGAAATGGCTTAAATGGAATAGGATTCTCTCATTCAAATACATGTAAAGTAAGGGAGATGCGTTCCACAAATGCCGAACGTAAATAATGAAAAAGAAATACAGCTAATAATATAAAACTATGTACAAGTACAGAAAACAACATTGACAAATAATTCAAAATCGACAGGGGCAGGACATTACCTACTTCATCTTCATCAACTTCTACTTCAACAAAGTGTGAGTAGGTGAGTCATCCAAATGAGAAGCAGGCGATGCAGAATTTAATTGTTTTATGCAGAAGGTATCCAGAATTGTTTGAGTTTGTGACTGTCTCTGCTCATGAAGGATTTCTTGGTAGGGAGCAGCCATTTCCATCATTTTCCTCCTGACCATGAAGCTCCTGTCCATGTTAGGATCATCTTGTTCAAGATCAGAAGGCAGTACTGAAGAGGTTGAAGATCTCCTTTTATCGTATAACTGTAAGTTGGCGAACTGGTGGGTGTTGCTGACTGGTGGAAATTGCTACGTCTTCTTCTTTCTAGTTGATCGTCTCCAGTGCCATCATCTCTTCATTGCTCATTTCTACTTTCTGAGATTCATGCAAATTTGCAATTTCATTTTCGTCACCTCTAAGCCAACGTTTGAGGCCATTCTGACACCATCTTTGATAGCTGTGATAACGTTGTCATCAATGCTAACGCTTTCAAAGTCATGGCAGAATTGAGGGCACAGTTTTTTCCATACACCGCCCATGTAATCTTGATTAGCGAAAATTCATCTTTAATAGGGAATGCCTTTCAAAAAGAATTTAGTAGTAGTAGTTGTAGTAATAGTAGTAGTAGTAGTAGTAGTATCCCTTTCAGTCCTTACTGACTATAGGAACGTGCCTCCGAAACGATGTGGGCAAGAGGTTGGGCGCTTGGATAAAGAATCAATCTGTTGCCCATGCAGCAGCCTCTCCTGGAAGGTCCAGAGGAACGGCGCAGCCGATACAGTGTGGCGCCAGAACACATATATATGTTATACCTCTTGTCCATATGCATGCTACACCTCATGTAATTTGACAATTTTAGGGTCGAGAATATCGACGTGCTCGAGAATATCACCAGAATGACACATGCATCTCTGCCTCACGATCTAAGGAACCTTGGCTGATTTAATGAGCCATTCGCGGTTTCACCGCGAGACAGTGTGAACTTAGACATGTATGGCTTAATCTTTGAGACAAGTGTATGACTACTTGCAGGATCAACATGTATTCATTCCAATTACGGAGCCTCGAAAGAGTCCAGTACCTGTTATTTTTCGTCACTACCTCCCCATGCTGGGATTGGGTAGGCTGCGCGTCTACTGCCTTCCTTGGATGTGATAGCCGTTTCTTATGCTCCCTCTCCGGAATCGAACCCTGATTCCCCGTTACCCGTTACAAACATGGTAGGCATATAACGTACCATCGACATTTGATAAGGTAGACATTTGAAAGATGCGTCTCTGGCACATAAGGCCATGCGATCAGCAATAAGTTATCCAGCGTCAACAGTGGAAACGCCGCGCCCCACTAAGGGCAACTACGATTGGTTCTGAACTAATAAAAGAGCTTTGTCCGCGAGGGTCGGAGATTGGTTAACATGTACTAGATCTAGAATTTCCACAGTTATCCAAGTAGGATCACCTCCAAGTAGGTTCACCTCCAAGTAGGTTCACCTCCAAGTAGGATCACCTCTTCCCCCTAAGAAACTTTCAAAGTGTCATCATTTGGCTCTCACGCTCTCGTTGGCGCGCAGATAAAATACTGTACTAATTTCTAAATATCTGGTCGCGTAACTTCGAGGTTGGCGCCTAAATAAAACAAAAAATATTTAAAAATTGGTTCTCAAATACATTCTTGTCGTACATTTTTTAGATAGGTATAGAGATTTATTTGGTCCCGTCTGAGTAGAGCAGAAGATGGGGTATATGAGAAAGAAATGTGTTAGAATAGATTCCACGAGTTAAATAGATTAAGGTGAAGATCCGTCTCTGGAATGAGTGGTTTCTCAAGTCCAGCCTATCTATACGACTATCTTTAGAAGAAGACGATCTATCACACTTCCCTATAATGTTAATTATAAGTTATCTACACACACAGTTATGTGATAACAAGACACATAAACGTGAAAAACTATGGTAAATGGATATGGGTCTGACCAACACGCTAAATTAAGTTTTTGTTTAGTTTATTATCACTTAAACTTTACAACATCAAACATCTACAAATCAATATATACATGTTTACAGACATAGGAAAATAACCCCATAAGTGCCCTCCCCTCTGTTGAGAAAAGATCCCACAAGAAGTTAATAACCCAAAAGGTCAAAGATTAACACTAGGGTATAGAATAGACAGTAAAGTAAAGAACAAAGTTTCTACTTAATCTATCCAGTAAAAATAATCAGGTTAGCGACCAAAAAAAAAAAAAAAAAAAGAAGTGGGTACAATGATTGTAACAAAGGAAAATATTGTTCTCTCTCTCTGTCTTTCACTCTGTCATTCTGTGGCCACAAACACACTTGCTTACCCAATACTTGGTTTAGGTATCCCTTGGAAAAACAATGACAATAGTATGAACCTATGGTGTCAGGTAGGTTGCCCAAATATGGCCCCAGACCAGCCTTGGTATTTAATAATAATTTTCAAGGTAGTCGCTAAAATGGGTGAGTTAATTTTTCCTCGATGAGTCCTGTTTCACCGCATATAGTTATTGAAGCAAGACGTTCTCGGGACGTTTACAGTTATTAAAAAAAGAGAAAAATAGTCCCTGTATTGTCTAGCCTCTAGGTGCTACGACTGTTACGTTATAAAAAATTGATGATGATAAATCCTCTCGACTTTCTCTGGGATGAGTGCCGATTATGAAAACAGCGTTATCTCCTGGATAAAATTCACTTTGGAAAACGACTGTCAGTAGTCGGGAAAAATGTTATGTGTATTTCCGCAGCGGGCTGATAAATTGAATAAAACAATCTGGAAATTTGTAAGTCCAGTTAGCTCAAGTTACAGTTAATACGCCTTCAGGAACTGAGTAAAAGCCCACAATTAGAGAAAACAAGCTGGCTGCTGGTTTAGACCAAGCCTATATTGGGAAGAAAACAAAACATTTAACCAAAATGACAATCCTATGCTATCACGCGTAAAGTGTGATCTCTTATCCTCTCCGTCCTCTAATTAAATTAAAAGGCACACTGTATTTTAAGCTTATACTATCGCGCTTCGCTTAGCAAGTACGGATTTGGGTTTTAGGCATGCAGCCGTCCCCCCATCAGACCCGGTAAAACACTCAGCGCATGATGTCAGTTATTATTTAATTATGACTACGCCCTTAACAAATATCGCCTGTCATTACTAGCTAGTTGATGGTTGGCGTCTATCGTTTTTTAACACATGATGTAAACAGACACAAAGAAATATAATGCGAATACTACTCTGTCACTTTATCCGTCACTCTTAACATTATACTTAAGTCATATCAGCCCGCTGCGGAAATACACATAACATTTTTCCCGACTACTGACAGTCGTTTCCCCAAGTGAATTTTATCCAGGAGATAACGCTGTTTTCATAATCGGCACTCATCCCAGAGAAAGTCGAGAGGATTTATCATCATCAGATTTATAACGTAACCGTCGTAGCACCTAGAGGCTAGACAATACAGGAACTATTTTTCTCTTTTTTTAATAACTGTAAACGTCCCGAGAACGTCTTGCTTCAATAACTATATGCGGTGAAACAGGACTCATCGAGGAAAAATTAACTCACCCATTTTAGCGACTACCTTGAAAATTATTATTACATACCAAGGCTGGTCTGGGGCCATATTTGGGCAACCTACTGACACCATAGGTTCATACTATTGTCATTGTTTTTCCAAGGGATACCTAAACCAAGTATTGGGTAAGCAAGTGTGTTTGTGGCCACAGAATGACAGAGTGAAAGACAGAGAGAGAGAACAATATTTTCCTTTGTTACAATCATTGTACCCACTTCTTTTTTTTTTTTTTTTTTTTTTCTCGCTAACCTGATTTTTTTACTGGGGTAGATTAAGTGGAAACTGTGTTCTTTACTTTACTGTCTATTCTATACCCTAGTGTTTAATCTTTGACCTTTTGGGTTATTAACTTCTTGTGGGATCTTTTCTCAACAGAGGAGAGGGCACTTATGGGTTATTTTCCTATGTCTGTAAACATGTATATATTGATTTGTAGATGTTTGATGTTGTAAAGTTTAAGTGATAATAAACTAAACAAAAACTTAATTTAGCGTGTTGGTCAGACCCATATCCATTTACCATAGTTTTTCACGTTTATGTGTCTTGTTATCACATAACTGTGTGTGTAGATAACTTATAATTAACATTATAGGGAAGTGTGATAGATCGTCTTCTTCTAAAGATAGTCGTATAGATAGGCTGGACTTGAGAAACCACTCATTCCAGAGACGGATCTTCACCTTAATCTATTTAACTCGTGGAATCTATTCTAACACATTTCTTTCTCATATACCCCATCTTCTGCTCTACTCAGACGGGACCAAATAAATCTCTAAACCTATCTAAAAATGTACGACAAGAATGTATTTGAGAACCAATTTTTTTAAATATTTTTTGTTTTATTTAGGCGCCAACCTCGAAGTTACGCGACCAGATATTTAGAAATTAGTACAGTATTTTATCTGCGCGCCAACGAGAGCGTGAGAGCCAAATGATGACACTTTGAAAGTTTCTTAGGGGGAAGAGGTGATCCTACTTGGAGGTGAACCTACTTGGAGGTGAACCTACTTGGAGGTGATCCTACTTGGATAACTGTGGAAATTCTAGATCTAGTACATGTTAACCAATCTCCGACCCTCGCGGACAAAGCTCTTTTATTAGTTCAGAACCAATCGTAGTTGCCCTTAGTGGGGCGCGGCGTTTCCACTGTTGACGCTGGATAACTTATTGCTGATCGCATGGCCTTATGTGCCAGAGACGCATCTTTCAAATGTCTACCTTATCAAATGTCGATGGTACGTTATATGCCTACCATGTTTGTAACGGGTAACGGGGAATCAGGGTTCGATTCCGGAGAGGGAGCATAAGAAACGGCTATCACATCCAAGGAAGGCAGTAGACGCGCAGCCTACCCAATCCCAGCATGGGGAGGTAGTGACGAAAAATAACAGGTACTGGACTCTTTCGAGGCTCCGTAATTGGAATGAATACATGTTGATCCTGCAAGTAGTCATACACTTGTCTCAAAGATTAAGCCATACATGTCTAAGTTCACACTGTCTCGCGGTGAAACCGCGAATGGCTCATTAAATCAGCCAAGGTTCCTTAGATCGTGAGGCAGAGATGCATGTGTCATTCTGGTGATATTCTCGAGCACGTCGATATTCTCGACCCTAAAATTGTCAAATTACATGAGGTGTAGCATGCATATGGACAAGAGGTATAACATATATATGTGTTCTGGCGCCACACTGTATCGGCTGCGCCGTTCCTCTGGACCTTCCAGGAGAGGCTGCTGCATGGGCAACAGATTGATTCTTTATCCAAGCGCCCAACCTCTTGCCCACATCGTTTCGGAGGCACGTTCCTATAGTCAGTAAGGACTGAAAGGGATACTACTACTACTACTACTATTACTACAACTACTACTACTAAATTCTTTTTGAAAGGCATTCCCTATTAAAGATGAATTTTCGCTAATCAAGATTACATGGGCGGTGTATGGAAAAAACTGTGCCCTCAATTCTGCCATGACTTTGAAAGCGTTAGCATTGATGACAACGTTATCACAGCTATCAAAGATGGTGTCAGAATGGCCTCAAACGTTGGCTTAGAGGTGACGAAAATGAAATTGCAAATTTGCATGAATCTCAGAAAGTAGAAATGAGCAATGAAGAGATGATGGCACTGGAGACGATCAACTAGAAAGAAGAAGACGTAGCAATTTCCACCAGTCAGCAACACCCACCAGTTCGCCAACTTACAGTTATACGATAAAAGGAGATCTTCAACCTCTTCAGTACTGCCTTCTGATCTTGAACAAGATGATCCTAACATGGACAGGAGCTTCATGGTCAGGAGGAAAATGATGGAAATGGCTGCTCCCTACCAAGAAATCCTTCATGAGCAGAGACAGTCACAAACTCAAACAATTCTGGATACCTTCTGCATAAAACAATTAAATTCTGCATCGCCTGCTTCTCATTTGGATGACTCACCTACTCACACTTTGTTGAAGTAGAAGTTGATGAAGATGAAGTAGGTAATGTCCTGCCCCTGTCGATTTTGAATTATTTGTCAATGTTGTTTTCTGTACTTGTACATAGTTTTATATTATTAGCTGTATTTCTTTTTCATTATTTACGTTCGGCATTTGTGGAACGCATCTCCCTTACTTTACATGTATTTGAATGAGAGAATCTATTCCATTTAAGCCATTTCTGCATGTATCGCGTAAACAAAAGACTACATTGCTTTCTAACTGAAGCTTAGAATAAGCTATTATGTATTTTGTTTGCACCAAAAATGAAATTGACGCTCAAATGTTTGCACAGACCAATTACGAACCTGAAATAAAAGATGATGACCTGACCATAATAATGAGTGATTATTAACTTAAGTTACACTCTGTTTAAACTTCGAATTCGTTTTTAATCAGTAGTATTTTTTTTTTTTATTTTCTGAAGTTAAAAAAACGTGAGAATCGGACATTCCTTGAAATATTGCTTGTACCATTGTTCTAGGCAGACGTGGGGGAGCGGGGTGGAGGGGGAGGATGTCGAAGTGGCTATGAGGTATGGCGTCCGCTCTAATTCTAAAGGTACCAGTTTGGTTCCCTGTACAGGGAATATAAGTATATTTGATGGGAATTTGTTTCAGAACCAGCAGTTCCTAATGATGTCATACTCCCCTGATCTCCGTGGGTAGGGAAGATCGGATGTCATACTACCCCTGATCTCCGTGGGTAGGGAAGATCGGATGTCATACTCCCCCTGATCTCCGTGGGTAGGGAAGATCGGATGTCATACTCCCCCTGATCTCCGTGGGTAGGGAAGATCGGATGTCATACTCCCCCCTGATCTCCGTGGGTAGGGAAGATCGGATGTCTAGCCTTCTTGGATAAGGGCGAAAAAAAAACAGAAGGTCCCGTGTGCACGTTGCGCACGATAAAAATCTCTAGACAGTTGGAAATCGTTAAAGAGTATTCCATGCGTTCGCTGCCCTGGCAACATATACAAAATTAGGAAAAACCTACCCGCCACATAAATATTTACACAATGTGTGATTCATGTATACACACATTGGGATCCATGCTGGTGCTACAGAGTTCGTACACTGTGCCGAGAGACTGCTTGTGTGATCTGAGGGAGGCTATCATGAGTCACTGATGGAGTTGTCCGTGTTCAATGAAGATGGTCCTTAAAAACAGAAACCAAACCAGGCAGACAGTATGAACTTTAAGAAACAAATAACTTTAACGGGCCAATATAAATAAATCAATATAAACAGAAATAAAAAAAAATATATATATATATATATATATATATATATATATATATATATATATATATATATATTATATATATATATATATATATATATATATATATAATATATATATATATATATATATATATATATATTCATATATGTATGTACATAAGTGACATGGAGGCAAAGTCTGCGGACCGTGAGCAAGGTACGATGTCACACAGGGGATGAATAAAGCTATTCGCTATGCATGTTCTTATGACTAAGCCGATGAGGTGTAAAATAAAAACCTCCCTCAAACCTTCATGTCTATTTGCAACTGAGTAAGGGATGTCCCACAGAAACAGGCCGCAAGGTCCTTTCTATTTGGACATGCGCCCTAATATAACCGATGGGTCCTGTGTCTAGGTTCAACCTGGTGCGCCTCGCCGAAACGAGGAAAAATTTTATTTGTTAAAAAAAAAAAAAAAAAATAGTAAGAGACGTGTGAACTATACAAGGGACACCATCTTGAAAATTATATTGTGGGAGAAAAGTTATCCAAGGGAGGAAACTGAGTTAACATTTAAACATTTTTTTTTTTTAAAGTTTAAAGTTATCCCGAAACAAAAATTCCGAGGAAGCTGAAGATAAGATATAAGCTACATGCGGTAACTCAATCCTGATGGTCTTAACACACTCCATTGTTTTGTCTGAGACAGTTATCTCCACTGTACACGTATGTTTCTTGTCTCAGTTTCTATCACCATTTCTTTTCTTCGCTTCCAGCCTGTCTCCTCATTAGCCGCTTCCTCTTCTTGTTTTCTTACATAATTTTTATTCCCCCCCCCTTTTTTTTTCATTCTTTCTCTTTTTGGTTTCCGTGATTAGTTTCTACTGTATTTTCCCGCTCTTTTCTTCTCCTGCGCTTTTCCCGACTAGATGTAGCAGCCGTATTGCGACTTGAGCCAAGTTCATATCATGATTATTTTGTAAAAGAAAAATTAAAAACAGAAGATCCTCTCATAAGGAGGCGCATGAGGCAGCCCAGAGAAAGTTGAAAGAAGCCTGTCTGTATTGCTGACTTACCTGTTATCTGCTACAAAAATTTCCAGATTTGCCACCTGGAATGTTAGTTCGCTTAAACGAGCAAGGGAAGCCTGCACAAGTAGCAGCAGAACTATATATGTATAGTTACTGTTTTAAATCTAAATTTTTGAAGTGACATTGTCGATAAATGTTTTGAACACAACAGATGCAGGAGGTCCCATTAGTATTCAATTATGAAACTGTTGTGAGCATATCATCATCATAATAATCGTCATCATCATAATCATCGTCATAATCCTCGTCATTTTCCGTTGCGCCACTTACGGAGCATGGAGCCTCTATTGCAACTGGTCCCCATCGTGAGCAAATGCGTGTATAAAAATAAATACTAATGTAGGGGAGTTGGGAACACAACAAGTTTCTATCATTGTAATATATATATATATAATATGTTAATAAGCGTTATATGTTATAGCAGCGGACACAAACATAGTGTAAGACACGCACATACATACATACAAAGTAAATAAACAAACAACTGGTAGATGAAAATGTGCCCATCTATTCAATGTTTTGAACTCACATATTTTCTATTAGATTTAAACAAATCTAATAGTGATGTAATCATGCTTCAATAAAGGATTCGATTCTAACACTGTGACGAAAAACACGAGCTCACTAGATCCCTATTTAAAAAGTACAAAACACAGACAAGCATCAAGTATTCGGTTTATAAACTCTTCAGTATGTATTATATGATAGTGTAACGAAAAGTGTCGTACAGTAATGGTTCTCAACTCTTTTTTTGGTTGAGGTACCTTGGAAGGTTGGCCGGGTCGACAGATGCCCACTAACAGAATACGTACTAAGAACGGGTTATTTTTAGTTGTTCTGCATGTATGTGTGTAGTGTATTCTAGGGGGGAAAATTGCTATGTTTAACATTGCTAAACAAAATTGTATGATTGAGACTAATTTTTTTTTAAATTAATAAATAAAATACATTTACGCAGTGAATAGATCTTCTGCGACAGATTTTCAGCGGTTCTGTTGAAATTAGGTGAAACAGCTGACAACTGCTGTTGGCTGAAACTAGTACCGCTACTACTACTACTACTACTACTACTACTATTACTACTACTACTACTATTACTACTACTACTACTATTCTACTACTACTTCTACTACTAATGCTACTACTATTATTATTACTACTAGCTCTCTCTCTCTCTCTCTCTCTCTCTCTCTCTCTCTCTCTCTCTCTCTCTCTCTCTCTCTCTCTCTCTCTCTCTCTCTCTCTCTCTCTCTCTCTTCATAACATAAAAAATATAGAATATTGTAAACTCATATTTTTCATTTAAAATCTGAATTATTTCTCAGTTAGCTTATAAAAATTTTACTAAAAATGTAGCAAATGAATACCTGCCATTTTTGATGTATCGCCCCATTTATAAATTTGAACCTATCAAGGTAACCCTACGGATAAAAGTAACCCTGGTTGAGAACCACTGTCGCACAGAGCATTGAATACATCCAACACAGGAATAGAACATAAATGGTAGGACTACAGATGCCATAACGGTTACGTCACATTGTTGACTGACAAAATCTGATGATCGTAGTTTAGCTATCCTTTGAGATGATGGCTTGGCGTACTTTCCCGGCATAATAGTCCCGAGTTTTGGTCTTGTCCCCAACAAGATGTGTTGGCTCATGTCCGGGGAATATCTACTTGCAGGTGGATTTCGACCGTATACCTGAGGAAAGTAGTTTCTGTTGTGTTATTTGCGCTTAAAAATGTATAATAATAGCCCCTTCAGTCATAACTAACTATTAGAATGCGCCCCTGGGGTGACATCTCTCGCTACTCTTTTTCCCTCGTGTTCCTTCGACGTTTTCCCCTCTCTTCTGCTTGCCTTGAGAGCTTCTTTTCGCCAAATCTGAGGTGGCTCCGTAGAGAGCATCGTCATATGGTGCGATCGGCAGCTTCATCCTCCCAGGTTGCTGGATTTATGTCCAGTGCCCTCATGTCTCTCTTGCACACATCTTTGAACCTCAGCTGCGGTCGCTCAACTGTTCTTTGGCTGTTCTTTACATTGTTAAAAATTTAAATATGCACATTAAAGTGTCTAGCAGAGACATAAGCATAATTTCAAGCATATTTCCTCTTCTGTGAAATAAAACGTGTTAATAATCAACTTGCCCCGTGGAGTTCCCAGGGGTTTCTGATGAAATATGGAATTAATAGAACTGCTGCTACCTCATGCATGTCGTACAAGGCGACTAATATGACTTTATGTAAGGGGCTGGCAATCTTATCAAGTAAAACACATTGCTGTAGAAACCATCGCCGCAAGAACGTGAGAAAGGTTGGTGCAGAATTCCTGCAAGAGGGACTATTGCCGTGGTGGCCCTCCATAAGGAGCGAAAATGAATGAATGATGAATGAATGATGAATGAATGATGAATGGGAATGACGAATGATGATGAATGAATGATGAATGAATGATGAATGAATGATGAATGGAAGGATCAGCGTACCAAGTGTAGTTGTCGGAGGTATCTGGGGACAAAGAAATAATAAGACCACAAGCTCCCTCAGGCAAATCGAAGAAGGGACTAACATGAGGTTCTAATGAAGTTTGGAAAACTCACAATGCAAAACAACTGGCTACGAAAACCATCTCTGCAAGAATGCTTCGGGTGCAGGCTGTCTGCAAGGAGACCAGCTGCGTGGGTGGTCAATGCTCCATAAGAGCGAAAATAGAAAATCTAGTGAATAGGCAACATGCATTTTTCGAGGAAACAGAGTGGGGTGTAATTAGTAGAATATTATCTTGTAATTTTTTTAGGAAACAGAGTGAGGAGTAATTTGTAAAATACAGTATTATCTTTTAATGTTTATGTATAAAACTCGTTGTCAATGAAGAACAAAACAGATTTATTGAGTGTTACATAGAGCCAGTCTTACATACGGAAGTAAGTTATGGACAATTATACAGAATTATATCAGTGTTACATAAAGGCAGTCTTAACGTACGGAAGTAGTAAGTTATGGGACAATTATTAAACAAGCAAAAAAAAGTAATTGAGTACTGGACTGCTTAAATGAGAAATGAAGAAGTTCTGAAAGAAGCCAGTAAACACTGGACGGTTTATTACTCACATTAGAAGGAAGCCATTCTACTTCTTTTAAGCATGTAATGAGAACATCAAAGCTCACAACAAAGTAGTGATTGAAGATAGAGTTGCGAAAGAGAGAAGATAAAAGCTGGAAATAAGTCGTGACAACAGAATTGATTGAAGATGAGTGCAACAAAGAAAGAAGTTAACGCTGCAATATATCGTGACAACAGAATTGATTGAAGATAGAGTGCGACAAAGAGAGAAGGTACTAGAAAGTTTGACATAATCTCATGAAAACAAGTTTTAAAAAAATAATTGAAAAATAGTACTAGAGACAGAAATTTGTGGAGGAAACATGAACACCGACGCCACCAGACAAAGACTTGAAGAAGAATTTTTAGCTAAAACATTGATAAAGGGTTAAAGGTAAAGGTAGCCCCATAACAGATCAATGCCATAGATGAGTGAAGTATTAGAAAACTTCACCTAAACCAGGTATCCAGCTTTACGAAGATGGAGTGACCAGATCACTTCCCCGCTGCTTTGCTTTCCCTAACTGAAGCGCAGAATCATGTGCCCATTTCTACAGCTTGGTGGACTGTAGCGTTACGTGTCCTGGTTTCGAACAGAATTCCTTAACCTTGAGGAAAGGATGCATAGTAACACCAGATGGCGGAGCATGCAAAGACATCTAACAACAGAATGAACAAAAAGCAAGAAACAGCTTTTTTTTAAGTCTAAACAACATCTGGGGAAGGCCTCTCAGTACAGCACAAGCACAAAATTCAGATTATATCAGAGTTGTGTGCTTTCTGTGCTTCTCTATGGTGTGGAATGCTGGAGAGTTACAGAGAAGGAAATGCCGAAATTGTCATCTTTTCACACAACATGCCTAAGAAAAATTCACCGAATCTTTTGGCCGAATACCATCACCAACCAAGATCTGCTTACTCGGAGCAAGCAAGAGGTCATGCACACCATCATAGCTGGCAGACGCTGGAGCTGGGTTGGCCATGTCCTCAGAAGAGACCCCGATGCCATCACAAGAACAGCTATGCTTTGGACCCCTGAAGGAAAACGAAAGAGAGGCCGACCAAAAACAACTTGGCGGAGGACTGTGGAGGCTGAGATGCAAAGAATGAACCAGAGTTGGGGGCACTGTACGAAGGATGGCCACCGACCGAGCAACGTGGAATCAATTTGTTGTTGCCCTACAAGACGCCACCAGGCGTGATGGCCACTGACTGCTTTGACGGTCGGCGGCTAAGGATCAAAGACGAGCGTCCTCACCTCCTGCTCCATCGGCATTTGGCTGGCCCTTCCCACCTGTTCCACACTAGCTAATCGGCTACACCACTTCAACCCAAAAAAAGCTTTTGAAAAGGCTTTTGACAGTATACATTGGGACAGTTAATGGAAAATACTGAGGGCTTATGGAATTCCAAGCTGCATAGTGTCAATCATAAAAAGCTTTTATGCCAACTTTACGTGTAGCGTAGAGCAGAGCAAGCTAACCTTTGAGGTGAAGACAGGAGTACGACAGGGATACCCCTTATCAACCACTCTATTCTTAACAGTCATAGACTGGGTGATGCGACAGACAACAGAGGGCAGTCCAAGAGGAATAAGATGGACTACGCTTTCTACATTGGAAGATGTGGAATATGCAGATGACATTGCACTACTAGTACATTCACATCAACACATCCATGAAAAAAACGGAGAGACTTAATAAGTATAACCAGCAGGTGGGCCTGAACATCAATCTAAAGAAGACAGAGGTCATGACACTCAATGTGAGCAACCCCGATCCCATAACAGTAAGGAATCAACAACTGGAACAGTCAGACCCCTTCACATATCTAGGACGCATAGTAACACCAGACGGCGGAGCAAGCAAAGACATCAACAACAGAATTAACAAAGCAAGAACAGCCTTTTATGGTCTAAACAACATCTGGAAGTCCTCTCAGTACAGCACAAGCACAAAATTAAGATTATATCAGAGCTTTAATATGAAACAAACATAAAGGTATGTTTTCAGGCACTCGTAAGAAATAAAGAAGTAGAACACTAGACAACAGACAAACAACAGACTTGAGTGGCTTACCCAGGATTTGAACACGGGACCTTTCGTGCGACAACCCCGCCTACCTATGCAAGCGAATCACACTATTCTCCCTGCCATCTACGCATCACCAAAAAATGATGCTTCGATGACAGGTCAATAGTGCGAACCGAAAGACAACACCGGAAGTCCACAATGGGCAGTACAGCCTATTAATGACGCAATCACTTCTGTTGTTTCCCTATCAGACAGTATAGGCCAGTCCACACAAGACAAAGAGACCTAAATACTGTGTCTAGTACATGATAATAGACTTAGAACAGTAAGAACAGTAAGAGCTGTGTGCTTTCTGTGCTTCTCTATGGTGCGGAATGCTGGAGAGTAACAGAGAAGGAAATGTCGAAATCGTCCTCTTTTCACACAACATGCCTGAGACAAATTCTCCAAATCTTTTGGCCGAATACCATCACCAACCAAGATCTGCTTACTCGGAGCAAGCAAGAGGACATGCACACCATCATAGCTGGCAGACGCTGGAGCTGGGTTGGCCATGTCCTCAGAAGAGACCTCGATGCCATCACAAGAACAGCTATGCTATGGACCCCTGAAGGAAAACGAAAGAGATGCCGACCAAAAACAACTTAGCGGACGACTGTGGAGGCTGAGATGCAAAGAATGAACCAGAGTGAATCAATTTGGGCACTGTACGAAGGATGGCCACTGCCGACCGGAGCAAAGTGGAATCAATCTTTTGTTGTTGCCATGTTTACAAGACGCCACCAGGGCATGATGGCCTCCTGCTTACTTCTGCTTTGATTTCTTCTTCTTGTCGTATTATTATTCATTTCATCAAGGACTTGTGCCACAAAGAAGAAGAGTTTTTGTTCACGTGTAGAAGACAGACATTATCATCGTCAATATCAGACTATGGTGTAGATCTACTGTTCTGGTATTGCAGGGGTACGCGGCAATGAAAGAGCTGACAGACTAGCTTCAAGAGCACCCAGATTAGGTGCGCTGAATATGCATAAAGGAGAGATACTGAGGACAATTAATGATTGCCTTTTAGAGAATGTCACTGCAATCGATGAATTATCAAAGCTAAGATTTCTGGAATTTGACATCAAACGTAATAGATGGACGTATGAGAGAAAGCATCCGATTTGTATACAACAAACGCGCAACAGGAATAATTAGTAATCGTACGCTTCGCCATTTGCTGAGGGAGACTGGACACCTATGGGTTTGCAATAACGTCAATTCTGATCAACAATAACAAAGCAACAACTTTCACAACGATTGTCTTGTTACCTCTGCAACTTCTCTGAGGACATGTGACGAGTTCCCACAACAGATCCCCACGTACTGAACTCCTATTTCCTTACACGTCTCTGCAAAAGCTCTTATCTCTGAACGACCACAAAGCTGACCTGGTAGGTCAATGGGGAAGGCGCGCTGTCCTTAAAAAAAAAAAAATTATAAGAAAAAAAGTGTAATAAAAATGTCCTGAAATAAAGTTGTGCTCATAGAAAGCTGACATTAGCCAAAAGCAATACACTTTTTTTGGGTATGTAATGAGAAGATAAACGCTGGAATATGCCGTAACACATAAAGGTATGCTTCAAGCACTCGTGAGCTTCTTTAAGCTTATTTATTTATTGGAGTATATCGTGACTACAGGTAAGTTTGATGGAAACGGAAACAAATGACAAAAAGTAGATAAGTGTTATTTTATGTGATGTGAACAAAGAAATGACGAGGGTAGCATTCGCATAATCCTATGTATAGATGTATTTAAAGGGGTCAGAGTGGATAAGTAGTATGGCGTGCGCCTAGAATTATAAAGGTACAGGGTTCGATTCTCAGTAGAGGGAATATAAATTTTGTAAATGTTTTTTTTTCAGAATCAGTTGTCCTAATGATGTCATAGTAGTGGGTATTGAGATCGGATGCATAGCCTTCTCGGATACGGGCGAACAAATAGGAGATCTCTTGTGCAAGTTACGCACGTTAAAAAGTCCCTCGGTAGTTGGAAGTCGTAAAGAGTGGCCACACTACTGCTGCCCTGTCAAAATTTAAAAATTAGGAAACCTACACACCACAAAAATATTTATAGAATGTGTGATTCCTATATGTCGTGCTTAGATAGGTTTTAAAGTTATGTAAGGTCCCGCCTGAGTATAGGCGATGGTGATAATACGTGAGAAGTAAAGGTGTAAGAAATAGATTTTTCACGAGTGAATAGTTAAGAAAAAGATCTGTCTCTGGACTGAGTAGTTTCTCTAGTCCAGCCTATCTATACGACTATAATTTAGTATCAGACAATCTTGCACCCCCTTATATTGCGAAATATAAGTTTACCATACACGCACACACACACAGCTATGTGACCACAAGACACACAAACGTGAAAAACTATTGTAAATTTGAGTATGGGTCTGAACAAAACACAAAGTACAGTTCTTTTGTTGTATATTAACATTAAACTTTACAACATCGAATATCTAAAAGAAATCAAATAAAATCAGAAATTACATTTATATAGAGAAATGACAGAATACCCGTGCCCTCCTCTCCTTTGAGAAGATAAGAACCCAATAAGTAAATAACCCCAACAGGTTAAAAGTTTAGCACTAGGTTACAGTATAGACATTAAAGAAAAACAAAATTCCTAATACGTGCTAATCCGTAACGTAAACAATTGTTAAAGCAAAATAACTAGGGTCCAAGCTACCGTAACAAGAAAATATTCAATCTCTCTCTCTGACATACGTGGCCACGCTCTCTCTCTCTCTCCTTACCTAATCTTGGTGATATTTCCTGGAATGTACAGTTATCCTGAATATATTTATCGATATTGATAATGTCAGGGTTCAATGCCAAATTTGGCCCCAGTCCAGCCTTGACAATAACTTTATAAGGTGGACGCCAAGTTTGGTGAGGTAATCCTGGATCGATAATGTCACCTCGAATAGTTAATGGTAGAAAAAATCGAGATTTAGTGTTCACAGCAAAGAATGGAAAAACAGATACTTCTGGTATTTGGACACAGCTAGTTGCTAACAATTGTTACTGATGATGGTAAATGATTGATTGGTAAATCCTATCAGCTGGCTCTGTGGTGAGTGCCAATTTTGAAAATGCGCAACTTTCTGAATAAATCCGGTGCTGCGTCTGTCAAAAGTTAGATGTTTAATATTATTTCGTATACCACTCCCGTGGGCTGATAAATTGGAAAAATATACCTGTGAATTGATAGTCCAGTTAAACTTAATAGATAAATGTTTTATTTGTCTTTTAGCCAGTCCTGTTCACAACATGGACTTGGGACTCGTAAGCCACGAAGAAGACAACATAAATCCCATCAGTAACTTGAGACAATAATAAAGAAAGAAAAACCGCTGGCCGCTCTGTCAGGTCTGCGAGAAATAAACAAGACATTATGAAAAAGAAATGCAACAATTCTATATGTGCACGGACGGGGACGAGACGATCTCTTTCCCTCTCCGGCAGTCCTGCTTAAAGTTAAAAGGTACACAGTGACTTTATTTACAACTGTATGGTCAGCTTTTCGCCCGCACAACGCTTTCAAGTTTGGACCAAGACATGCACCCCCCGCCCCATCTGCGCGTTACCCGAATCTATTCACGAATAGTCCGCCTCCCCCCCTATCGACCCACATACCCCCGCCATCCCCTGGTGAGAGAAGGGGGTGATAGGGGTGGGGGGGGGGTACTGCCTCCCCCAAATCCCATGTATTCTGTACCCTTAACCACAATCCCCCCTCACCCTCCAACCCCCCAGGCCCCGTCTGAAAGATTCCTACACCCCCGATATTCCCACCCCAACCCCCACCTCCCCCACTCCCCCATCCCCACAACATCCCCAACTCAAACCCCCCCACCCACTCTACCCACATACCTTCTCCAACAATACAATGCTAATTTCTATTACCACAGATCAGAAAATGAAACAACGCCCACGATATGTAAAAACACACTCCCAACAATGGGTCCTAGAATATGAGCTCTGCGTGTAGATCTTGGAGATCAGCTGCAAAGTT
>JAMPIV010001506.1:0-267763 GCA_024509875.1 Oreohelix idahoensis
TCACAGGCTTAACACATCAATCACAGGCTTAACTTACATCAATCACAGGCTTAACTTACATTAATCACAAGCTTAACTTACATCAATCACAGGCTTAACTTACATCAATCACAGGCTTAACACATCAATCACAGGCTTAACTTACATCAATCACAGGCTTAACTTACATCAATCACAGGCTTAACTTACATCAATCACAGGCTTAACTTACATCAATCACAGGCTTAACTTACATCAATCACAGGCTTAACTTACATCAATCACAGGCTTAACTTACATCAATCACAGGCTTAACACATCAATCACAGGCTTAACTTACATCAATCACAGGCTTAACTTACATCAATCACAGGCTTAACTTACATCAATCACAGGCTTAACTTACATCAATCACAGGCTTAACTTACATCAATCACAGGCTTAACTTACATCAATCACAGGCTTAACTTACATCAATCACAGGCTTAACTTACATCAATCACAGGCTTAACTTACATCAATCACAGGCTTAACCTACATCAATCACAGGCTTAACTTACATCAATCACAGGCTTAACTTACATCAATCACAGGCTTAACTTACATCAATCACAGGCTTAACTTACATCAATCACAGGCTTAACTTACATCAATCACAGGCTTAACTTACATCAATCACAGGCTTAACTTACATCAATCACAGGCTTAACTTACATCAATCACAGGCTTAACTTACATCAATCACAGGCTTAACTTACATCAATCACAGGCTTAACTTACATCAATCACAGGCTTAACTTACATCAATCACAGGCTTAACTTACATCAATCACAGGCTTAACTTACATCAATCACAGGCTTAACTTACATCAATCACAGGCTTAACTTACATCAATCACAGGCTTAACTTACATCAATCACAGGCTTAACTTACATCAATCACAGGCTCAATCACAGGCTTAACTTACATCAATCACAGGCTTAACTTACATCGATCACAGGCTTAACATACATCGATCACAGGCTTAACTTACATCGATCACAGGCTTAACACATCAATCACAGGCTTAACTTACATCAATCACAGGCTTAACTTACATCAATCACAGGCTTAACTTACATCAATCACAGGCTTAACTTACATCAATCACAGCCTTAACCTACATTCAATCACAGGCTTAACTTACATCAATCACAGGCTTAACTTACATCAATCACAGGCTTAACTTACATCAATCACAGGCTTAACTTACATCAATCACAGGCTTAACTTACATCAATCACAGGCTTAACTTACATCAATCACAGGCTTAACTTACATCAATCACAGGCTTAACTTACATCAATCACAGGCTTAACTTACATCAATCACAGGCTTAACTTACATCAATCACAGGCTTAACTTACATCAATCACAGGCTTAACTTACATCAATCACAGGCTTAACTTACATCAATCACAGGCTTAACACATCAATCACAGGCTTAACACATCAATCACAGGCTTAACTTACATCAATCACAGGCTTAACTTACATCAATCACAGGCTTAACTTACATCAATCACAGGCTTAACTTACATCAATCACAGGCTTAACACATCAATCACAGGCTTAACTTACATCAATCACAGGCTTAACTTACATCAATCACAGGCTTAACTTACATCAATCACAGGCTTAACTTACATCAATCACAGGCTTAACTTACATCAATCACAGGCTTAACTTACATCAATCACAGGCTTAACTTACATCAATCACAGGCTTAACTTACATCAATCACAGGCTTAACTTACATCAATCACAGGCTTAACTTACATCAATCACAGGCTTAACTTACATCAATCACAGGCTTAACTTACATCAATCACAGGCTTAACTTACATCAATCACAGGCTTAACTTACATCAATCACAGGCTTAACTTACATCAATCACAGGCTTAACTTACATCAATCACAGGCTTAACTTACATCAATCACAGGCTTAACTTACATCAATCACAGGCTAACTTACATCAATCACAGGCTTAACTTACATCAATCACAGGCTTAACTTACATCAATCACAGGCTTAACTTACATCAATCACAGGCTTAACTTACATCAATCACAGGCTTAACTTACATCAATCACAGGCTTAACACATCATACATCAATCACAGGCTTAACTTACATCAATCACAGGCTTAACTTACATCAATCACAGGCTTAACTTACATCAATCACAGGCTTAACTTACATCAATCACAGGCTTAACTTACATCAATCACAGGCTTAACTTACATCAATCACAGGCTTAACTTACATCAATCACAGGCTTAACTTACATCAATCACAGGCTTAACTTACATCAATCACAGGCTTAACTTACATCAATCACAGGCTTAACTTACATCAATCACAGGCTTAACTTACATCAATCACAGGCTTAACTTACATCAATCACAGGCTTAACTTACATCAATCACAGGCTTAACTTACATCAATCACAGGCTTAACTTACATCAATCACAGGCTTAACTTACATCAATCACAGGCTTAACTTACATCAATCACAGGCTTAACTTACATCAATCACAGGCTTAACTTACATCAATCACAGGCTTAACTTACATCAATCACAGGCTTAACTCACAGGCTTAACTTACATCAATCACAGGCTTAACTTACATCAATCACAGGCTTAACTTACATCAATCACAGGCTTAACTTACATCAATCACAGGCTTAACTTACATCAATCACAGGCTTAACTTACATCAATCACAGGCTTAACTTACATCAATCACAGGCTTAACTTACATCAATCACAGGCTTAACTTACATCAATCACAGGCTTAACTTACATCAATCACAGGCTTAACTTACATCAATCACAGGCTTAACTTACATCAATCACAGGCTTAACTCAATCACAGGCTTAACTTACATCAATCACAGGCTTAACTTACATCAATCACAGGCTTAACTTACATCAATCACAGGCTTAACTTACATCAATCACAGGCTTAACTTACATCAATCACAGGCTTAACTTACATCAATCACAGGCTTAACTTACATCAATCACAGGCTTAACTTACATCAATCACAGGCTTAACTTACATCAATCACAGGCTTCACAGGCTTAACTTACATCAATCACAGGCTTAACTTACATCAATCACAGGCTTAACTTACATCAATCACAGGCTTAACTTACATCAATCACAGGCTTAACTTACATCAATCAATCACAGGCTTAACTTACATCAATCACAGGCTTAACTTACATCAATCACAGGCTTAACTTACATCAATCACAGGCTTAACTTACATCACTCACAGGCTTAACTTACATCAATCACAGGCTTAACTTACATCAATCACAGGCTTAACTTACATCAATCACAGGCTTAACTTACATCAATCACAGGCTTAACTTACATCAATCACAGGCTTAACTTACATCAATCACAGGCTTAACTTACATCAATAACTTACATCAATCACAGGCTTAACTTACATCAATCACAGGCTTAACTTACATCAATCACAGGCTTAACTTACATCAATCACAGGCTTAACTTACATCAATCACAGGCTTAACTTACATCAATCACAGGCTTAACTTACATCAATCACAGGCTTAACTTACATCAATCACAGGCTTAACTTACATCAATCACAGGCTTAACTTACATCAATCACAGGCTTAACTTACATCAATCACAGGCTTAACTTACATCAATCACAGGCTTAACTTACATCAATCACAGGCTTAACTTACATCAATCACAGGCTTAACTTACATCAATCACAGGCTTAACTTACATCAATCACAGGCTTAACTTACATCAATCACAGGCTTAACTTACATCAATCACAGGCTTAACTTACATCAATCACAGGCTTAACTTACATCAATCACAGGCTTAACTTACATCAATCACAGGCTTAACTTACATCAATCACAGGCTTAACTTACATCAATCACAGGCTTAACTTACATCAATCACAGGCTTAACTTACATCAATCACAGGCTTAACTTACATCAATCACAGGCTTAACTTACATCAATCACAGGCTTAACTTACATCAATCACAGGCTTAACTTACATCAATCACAGGCTTAACTTACATCAATCACAGGCTTAACTTACATCAATCACAGGCTTAACTTACATCAATCACAGGCTTAACTTACATCAATCACAGGCTTAACACATCAATCACAGGCTTAACTTACATCAATCACAGGCTTAACTTACATCAATCACAGGCTTAACTTACATCAATCACAGGCTTAACACATCAATCACAGGCTTAACTTACATCAATCACAGGCTTAACTTACATCAATCACAGGCTTAACTTGCATCAATCACAGGCTTAACTTGCATCAATCACAGGCTTAACTTGCATCAATCACAGGCTTAACTTGCATCAATCACAGGCTTAACTTGCATCAATCACAGGCTTAACTTGCATCAATCACAGGCTTAACTTGCATCAATCACAGGCTTAACTTACATCAATCACAGGCTTAACTTACATCAATCACAGGCTTAACTTACATCAATCACAGGCTTAACTTACATCAATCACAGGCTTAACTTACATCAATCACAGGCTTAACTTACATCAATCACAGGCTTAACTTACATCAATCACAGGCTTAACTTACATCAATCACAGGCTTAACTTACATCAATCACAGGCTTAACTTACATCAATCACAGGCTTAACTTACATCAATCACAGGCTTAACTTACATCAATCACAGGCTTAACTTACATCAATCACAGGCTTAACTTACATCAATCACAGGCTTAACTCATCAATCACAGGCTTAACTTACATCAATCACAGGCTTAACTTACATCAATCACAGGCTTAACTTACATCAATCACAGGCTTAACTTACATCAATCACAGGCTTAACTTACATCAATCACAGGCTTAACTTACATCAATCACAGGCTTAACTTACATCAATCACAGGCTTAACTTACATCAATCACAGGCTTAACTTACATCAATCACAGGCTTAACTTACATCAATCACAGGCTTAACTTACATCAATCACAGGCTTAACTTAACTTACATCAATCACAGGCTTAACTTACATCAATCACAGGCTTAACTTACATCAATCACAGGCTTAACTTACATCAATCACAGGCTTAACTTACATCAATCACAGGCTTAACTTACATCAATCACAGGCTTAACTTACATCAATCACAGGCTTAACTTACATCAATCACAAGCTTAACTTACATCAATCACAGGCTTAACTTACATCAATCACAGGCTTAACTTACATCAATCACAGGCTTAACTTACATCAATCACAGGCTTAACTTACATCAATCACAGGCTTAACTTACATCAATCACAGGCTTAACTTCAATCACAGGCTTAACTTACATCAATCACAGGCTTAACTTACATCAATCACAGGCTTAACTTACATCAATCACAGGCTTAACTTACATCAATCACAGGCTTCACACATCAATCACAGGCTTAACTTACATCAATCACAGGCTTAACTTACATCAATCACAGGCTTAACTTACATCAATCACAGGCTTAACTTACATCAATCACAGGCTTAACTTACATCAATCACAGGCTTAACTTACATCAATCACAGGCTTAACTTACATCAATCACAGGCTTAACTTACACATCAATCACAGGCTTAACTTACATCAATCACAGGCTTAACTTACATCAATCACAGGCTTAACTTACATCAATCACAGGCTTAACTTACATCAATCACAGGCTTAACTTACATCAATCACAGGCTTAACTTACATCAATCACAGGCTTAACTTACATCAATCACAGGCTTAACACATATCTCACAGGCTTAACTTACATCAATCACAGGCTTAACTTACATCAATCACAGGCTTAACTTACATCAATCACAGGCTTAACTTACATCAATCACAGGCTTAACTTACATCAATCACAGGCTTAACTTACATCAATCACAGGCTTAACTTACATCAATCACAGGCTTAACTTACATCAATCACAGGCTTAACTTACATCAATCACAGGCTTAACTTACATCAATCACAGGCTTAACTTACATCAATCACAGGCTTAACTTACATCAATCACAGGCTTAACTTACATCAATCACAGGCTTAACTTACATTAATCACAGGCTTAACTTACATCAATCACAGGCTTAACTTACATCAATCACAGGCTTAACTTACATCATCACAGGCTTAACTTACATCAATCACAGGCTTAACTTACATCAATCACAGGCTTAACTTACATCAATCACAGGCTTAACTTACATCAATCACAGGCTTAACTTACATCAATCACAGGCTTAACTTACATCAATCACAGGCTTAACTTACATCAATCACAGGCTTAACTTACATCAATCACAGGCTTAACTTACATCAATCACAGGCTTAACTTACATCAATCACAGGCTTAACTTACATCAATCACAGGCTTAACTTACATCAATCACAGGCTTAACTTACATCAATCACAGGCTTAACTTACATCAATCACAGGCTTAACTTACATCAATCACAGGCTTAACTTACATCAATCACAGGCTTAACTTACATCAATCACAGGCTTAACTTACATCAATCACAGGCTTAACTTACATCAATCACAGGCTTAACTTACATCAATCACAGGCTTAACTTACATCAATCACAGGCTTAACTTACATCAATCACAGGCTTAACTTACATCAATCACAGGCTTAACTTACATCAATCACAGGCTTAACTTACATCAATCACAGGCTTAACTTACATCAATCACAGGCTTAACTTACATCAATCACAGGCTTAACTTACATCAATCACAGGCTTAACTTACATCAATCACAGGCTTAACTTACATCAATCACAGGCTTAACTTACATCAATCACAGGCTTAACTTACATCAATCACAGGCTTAACTTACATCAATCACAGGCTTAACTTACATCAATCACAGGCTTAACTTACATCAATCACAGGCTTAACTTACATCAATCAGGCTTTACAGGCTTAACTTACATCAATCACAGGCTTAACTTACATCAATCACAGGCTTAACTTACATCAATCACAGGCTTAACTTACATCAATCACAGGCTTAACTTACATCAATCACAGGCTTAACTTACATCAATCACAGGCTTAACTTGCATCAACTTACATCAATCACAGGCTTAACTTACATCAATCACAGGCTTAACTTACATCAATCACAGGCTTAACTTACATCAATCACAGGCTTAACTTACATCAATCACAGGCTTAACTTACATCAATCACAGGCTAAACTTACATCAATCACAGGCTTAACTTACATCAATCACAGGCTTAACTTACATCAATCACAGGCTTAACTTACATCAATCACAGGCTTAACTTACATCAATCACAGGCTTAACTTACATCAATCACAGGCTTAACTTACATCAATCACAGGCTTAACTTACATCAATCACAGGCTTAACTTACATCAATCACAGGCTTAACTTACATCAATCACAGGCTTAACTTACATCAATCACAGGCTTAACTTACATCAATCACAGGCTTAACTTACATCAATCACAGGCTTAACTTACATCAATCACAGGCTTAACTTACATCAATCACAGGCTTAACTTACATCAATCACAGGCTTAACACATCAATCACAGGCTTAACTTACATCAATCACAGGCTTAACTTACATCAATCACAGGCTTAACTTACATCAATCACAGGCTTAACTTACATCAATCACAGGCTTAACTTACATCAATCACAGGCTTAACTTACATCAATCACAGGCTTAACTTACATCAATCACAGGCTTAACTTACATCAATCACAGGCTTAACTTACATCAATCACAGGCTTAACTTACATCAATCACAGGCTTAACTTACATCAATCACAGGCTTAACTTACATCAATCACAGGCTTAACTTACATCAATCACAGGCTTAACTTACATCAATCACAGGCTTAACTTACATCAATCACAGGCTTAACTTACATCAATCACAGGCTTAACTTACATCAATCACAGGCTTAACTTACATCAATCACAGGCTTAACTTACATCAATCACAGGCTTAACTTACATCAATCACAGGCTTAACTTACATCAATCACAGGCTTAACTTACATCAATCACAGGCTTAACTTACATCAATCACAGGCTTAACTTACATCAATCACAGGCTTAACTTACATCAATCACAGGCTTAACTTACATCAATCACAGGCTTAACTTACATCAATCACAGGCTTAACTTACATCAATCACAGGCTTAACTTACATCAATCACAGGCTTAACTTACATCAATCACAGGCTTAACTTACAACAATCACAGGCTTAACTTACATCAATCACCGGCTTAACTTTACATCAATCACAGGCATCAATCACAGGCTTTACATCAATCACAGGCTTAACTTACATCAATCACAGGCTTAACTTACATCAATCACAGGCTTAACTTACATCAATCACAGGCTTAACTTACATCAATCACAGGCTTAACTTACATCAATCACAGGCTTAACTTACATCAATCACAGGCTTAACTTACATCAATCACAGGCTTAACTTACATCAATCACAGGCTTAACTTACATCAATCACAGGCTTAACTTACATCAATCACAGGCTTAACTTACATCAATCACAGGCTTAACTTACATCAATCACAGGCTTAACTTACATCAATCACAGGCTTAACTTACATCAATCACAGGCTTAACTCACACCAATCACAGGCTTAACTTACATCAATCACAGGCTTAACTTACATCAATCACAGGCTTAACTTACATCAATCACAGGCTTAACTTACATCAATCACAGGCTTAACTTACATCAATCACAGGCTTAACTTACATCAATCACAGGCTTAACTTACATCAATCACAGGCTTAACTTACATCAATCACAGGCTTAACTTACATCAATCACAGGCTTAACTTACATCAATCACAGGCTTAACTTACATCAATCACAGGCTTAACTTACATCAATCACAGGCTTAACTTACATCAATCACAGGCTTAACTTACATCAATCACTACATCGATCACAGGCTTAACTTACATCAATCACAGGCTTAACTTACATCAATCACAGGCTTAACTTACATCAATCACAGGCTTAACTTACATCAATCACAGGCTTAACTTACATCAATCACAGGCTTAACTTACATCGGCTTAACTTACATCAATCACAGGCTTAACTTACATCAATCACAGGCTTAACTTACATCAATCACAGGCTTAACTTACATCAATCACAGGCTTAACTTACATCAATCACAGGCTTAACTTACATCAATCACAGGCTTAACTTACATCAATCACAGGCTTAACTTACATCAATCACAGGCTTAACTTACATCAATCACAGGCTTAACTTACATCAATCACAGGCTTAACTTACATCAATCACAGGCTTAACTTACATCAATCACAGGCTTAACTTACATCAATCACAGGCTTAACTTACATCAATCACAGGCTTAACTTACATCAATCACAGGCTTAACTTACATCAATCACAGGCTTAACTTACATCAATCACAGGCTTAACTTACATCAATCACAGGCTTAACTTACATCAATCACAGGCTTAACTTACATCAATCACAGGCTTAACTTACATCAATCACAGGCTAAACATACATCAATCACAGGCTTAACACAGGCTTAACTTACATCAATCACAGGCTTAACTTACATCAATCACAGGCTTAACTTACATCAATCACAGGCTTAACTTACATCAATCACAGGCTTAACTTACATCAATCACAGGCTTAACTTACATCAATCACAGGCTTAACTTACATCAATCACAGGCTTAACTTACATCAATCACAGGCTCACAGGCTTAACTTACATCAATCACAGGCTTAACTTACATCAATCACAGGCTTAACTTACATCAATCACAGGCTTAACTTACATCAATCACAGGCTTAACTTACATCAATCACAGGCTTAACTTACATCAATCACAGGCTTAACTTACATCAATCACAGGCTTAACTTACATCAATCACAGGCTTAACTTACATCAATCACAGGCTTAACTTACATCAATCACAGGCTTAACTTACATCAATCACAGGCTTAACTTACATCAATCACAGGCTTAACTTACATCAATCACAGGCTTAACTTACATCAATCACAGGCTTAACTTACATCAATCACAGGCTTAACTTACATCAATCACAGGCTTAACTTACATCAATCACAGGCTTAACTTACATCAATCACAGGCTTAACTTACATCAATCACAGGCTTAACTTACATCAATCACAGGCTTAACTTACATCAATCACAGGCTTAACTTACATCAATCACAGGCTTAACTTACATCAATCACAGGCTTAACTTACATCAATCACAGGCTTAACTTACATCAATCACAGGCTTAACTTACATCAATCACAGGCTTAACTTACATCAATCACAGGCTTAACTTACATCAATCACAGGCTTAACTTACATCAATCACAGGCTTAACTTACATCAATCACAGGCTTAACTTACATCAATCACAGGCTTAACTTACATCAATCACAGGCTTAACTTACATCAATCACAGGCTTAACTTACATCAATCACAGGCTTAACTTACATCAATCACAGGCTTAACACATATCTCACAGGCTTAACTTACATTAATCACAGGCTTAACACATCAATCACAGGCTTAACTTACATCAATCACAGGCTTAACTTACATCAATCACAGGCTTAACTTACATCAATCACAGGCTTAACTTACATCAATCACAGGCTTAACTTACATCAATCACAGGCTTAACTTACATCAATCACAGGCTTAACTTACATCAATCACAGGCTTAACTTACATCAATCACAGGCTTAACTTACATCAATCACAGGCTTAACTTACATCAATCACAGGCTTAACTTACATCAATCACAGGCTTAACTTACATCAATCACAGGCTTAACTTACATCAATCACAGGCTTAACTTACATCAATCACAGGCTTAACTTACATCAATCACAGGCTTAACTTACATCAATCACTTGCTTAACTTACATCAATCACAGGCTTAACTTACATCAATCACAGGCTTAACTTACATCAATCACAGGCTTAACTTACATCAATCACAGGCTTAACTTACATCAATCACAGGCTTAACTTACATCAATCACAGGCTTAACTTACATCAATCACAGGCTTAACTTACATCAATCACAGGCTTAACTTACATCAATCACAGGCTTAACTTACATCAATCACAGGCTTAACTTACATCAATCACCAATCACAGGCTTAACTTACATCAATCACAGGCTTAACTTACATCAATCACAGGCTTAACTTACATCAATCACAGGCTTAACTTACATCAATCACAGGCTTAACTTACATCAATCACAGGCTTAACTTACATCAATCACAGGCTTAACTTACATCAATCACAGGCTTAACTTACATCAATCACAGGCTTAACTTACATCAATCACAGGCTTAACTTACATCAATCACAGGCTTAACTTACATCAATCACAGGCTTAACTTACATCAATCACAGGCTTAACTTACATCAATCACAGGCTTAACTTACATCAATCACAGGCTTAACTTACATCAATCACAGGCTTAACTTACATCAATCACAGGCTTAACTTACATCAATCACAGGCTTAACTTACATCAATCACAGGCTTAACTTACATCAATCACAGGCTTAACTTACATCAATCACAGGCTTAACTTACATCAATCACAGGCTTAACTTACATCAATCACAGGCTTAACTTACATCAATCACAGGCTTAACTTACATCAATCACAGGCTTAACTTACATCAATCACAGGCTTAACTTACATCAATCACAGGCTTAACTACATCAATCACAGGCTTAACTTCAATCACAGGCTTAACTTACATCAATCACAGGCTTAACTTACATCAATCACAGGCTTAACTTACATCAATCACAGGCTTAACTTACATCAATCACAGGCTTAACTTACATCAATCACAGGCTTAACTTACATCAATCACAGGCTTAACTTACATCAATCACAGGCTTAACTTACATCAATCACAGGCTTAACTTACATCAATCACAGGCTTAACTTACATCAATCACAGGCTTAACTTACATCAATCACAGGCTTAACTTACATCAATCACAGGCTTAACTTACATCAATCACAGGCTTAACTTACATCAATCACAGGCTTAACTTACATCAATCATCACAGGCTTAACTTACATCAATCACAGGCTTAACTTACATCAATCACAGGCTTAACTTACATCAATCACAGGCTTAACTTACATCAATCACAGGCTTAACTTACATCAATCACAGGCTTAACTTACATCAATCACAGGCTTAACTTACATCAATCACAGGCTTAACTTACATCAATCACAGGCTTAACTTACATCAATCACAGGCTTAACTTACATCAATCACAGGCTTAACTTACATCAATCACAGGCTTAACTTACATCAATCACAGGCTTAACTTACATCAATCACAGGCTTAACTTACATCAATCTATTTTGTGAGAATTACCCGCCTAGATTGAAGATTAGGCGTGAGGCAAGTTTAGTTCAATGGAATGTTATTGGATGATTACTGAAATTAAACATCATCTTTGTTATTCACTGCTTTGGTTTTAGTGCAGTACTTTAGAGGGAGATTCTCCACTCACCAACAGTGTTTTCGTATGATGTCCTATCATATAAAGTAAAATAACTTAACATCAATCGCTCAGATGTCTACTGAGAGAGGAAGCCGCACACAAATACGCACCAGACAGGTGGTAAAATAACTTATCATCATCAGGACTATACTGTCTACTGTTTTGGGGTAGTGATACGAGCCACACTATACGAACATAAAATAAATGCAACAGCAACCACACCATCACGGCCACAATATATATATATATATATATATATATATATATATATATATATATATATATATATATATATATATATATATATATATATATATATATATATATATATATACTTAGACAAATATTTACCTCTAAACAGAGTTATACCTTATAAGAGGGATTTCGTTGGATTACACCAACTGGGGGCTTGAACGGGCCAAACCATTGCTTAAATCCTTCACAAAAGGCGACGGAACAGATATAATGCGTTAACAATTGTTCAGCCCAAAGCAACATCGTTCGTGACTTCTGGAAATATTTTGTGGAAGCTCAGTTCAGGTAGAAGTGTTATCAACCTTCTATCTACATCTCTGTCAAGAGTAATCTTGCACGCAGGTAGATACCTTGGAAGCCAATATTAAATACTTGAGTTTTGGTCACTGTTGGACCACTACTGCAAAGCGGGGGAGGCAATCCGTGACAATTGATTGCAGGAAAAAAACCTACGTTCCTAGAGAAAGTGACAATTGCTGACCTCTATGAACTCACGTGCTGAAAAAACTGGAACGGTGAGTTATAACATAAATGTTACATATCCTGTTATGGAATAAAATGACATTTAATCTTCTTTATTGTGATACTTCTTTTATATAAATAAAATGGATATAAGTGAAGAAATAACTTAAAAATAGTAAGTGAATTTTGAATCACTCTGTGTACGAGTAATAGCGCATTTTAAAAATCATCAATTCGTTGCTTTGTGGGGAAAATAATGTTGAATAGCAGGCTTCTCATTGGGTGACCTATTCTTCTTCCTCTTCTTCGTTCACCCTCAGACGTCAACTTGAATAAGTTCAAAGAAAGCAGTGGTCAGCCTGAGGCTGTTGATATCTCCGTAGATTTTCTCCAGGAGTGGTACTGGTGATGGCCTATTATTCAAGATACACGAAGGACACCGGAATTTTAGGAGCGTCCCTCTGAACATTCCATAACTGTTTGGAATCCATGGCTTTAGTGAGTCGAAGTTGGGGACAGTGGGACGATATCCCATGACCGCTCTTCTCGTGAACTTAACCAAGTGTGGTATGGATAACAAATTTGCATCCCATCTTTAAGTGAAGAAACAGTTCACTGTTATCCCCAGAGTTTGTGACTCTGTTAGTTCCTGTTGATTTTTCCAAATTTAAATTATTCAAGCTGACAGACCAAGACAAAAATTAGAGATGCATGATGGAAAAGAAAAAAAACAGGGTTTTATAATACAAGAGAAATAAAAAGTAGAACGAATAATAGAAAACAGCTCTTGAAGAATCTAAAAGAATGGGAAATGTTTATCTTTACAGCCGACAGTCAGCACTCAGAAAGGACAGGGGAGTAATAGATTCTTGATAAAATTGTGTAAAGTTTTAAGTTATATATTGAAATATTTCATTTTGCTTTCTCGGAGCAATCAAGATGACATACATACCACCATAGCACGTACATTGGTCATGTCCTCAGAAGAGACCCCGACATCATCACTAGAACTACGAGGCTATGGATCCCAGAAAGAAGGCGAAGGAGATGTCCGATTAAAAAACAACTTGGCGAAGCAATTTGAAGGCTGAGATCTAAAACATGAACCAGAGCTGGTGGCACAGTACTAAGGATGGTTACGGACCGAGCGAAGTGGAAAGAGTACACCATTAGTAGTGATGGTCCTGACGGTTTTGTCAGTCAGCAGAAAACAATCCAAGAAGAAAAAGCTGCAGAAAACCTTTTCTTTGTCTTTCGTCCTCGTAAGACGAATCACCTTTTTTCGATCTTTTTCACACACATCCAGTAAACCTTAAGTAGCTGTTAGTCCGAAAAAAGTAAGGACAGGATAGAATACAGTCTTAGCCAAGTTCCAGTAATGTTAATTTATGTTATTAAATTATTTGTGTCCCCTTTCATTCTTCTCCGCCATAACATTGTTTCTTTTTTAAAAATGATGTCTGTCGTTAAACAATATTTTCTTTCAAACTCCTCCCACTTTTAAAAATACATAAACTTCAAATGGTAACGAAAAAACGACTGCTGATATCTCCAGCAAAATGATCCCTGATAGTTCCAGCATTTTATTTTGTGCAAACACAATTTGTTTCTCCATTAGTCCCTAATCTTTGAACATATCCAAGCTTTCCTGTCGGTTTGAAATTAGAATCTTTAGGGAAGTAAGTTTTACTGAAGCACAGTAACGAAACTGCCAACGTATGTACTAAATTATGCATCAACGTCAGTACACAATCAGAAATATTTAGACAGAAATGGTTTGGTTTGGTTTGGCTTTAAGGACCATCTTCATTGCACACGGACAACTCCATCAGTGCTCCGATCTCCTCCCTTAGATCACACACGGAGGATCTCAGCACAGTACACGAACTCCGTAGCACCGGCGAGGATCCTAATGTATGTATACAGGAATCACACATTCTATAAACATTTTCGTAGTTGGTAGGTTTTTTCCTAATTTTGTAAATAAGGCAGATCTGGAGAATGAGCTTATTAAACCGTTAAACCACAAGGTCTTTTATATTTGTACTTGCACCCTAATATAACCAACGGACTTTGTGTCTAGGCTGAACGGGACGTGCCTCCCCAAAACGATAAAAAATCCTATTTTAAAATAAAGAGAGAGAGAGAGAGAGAAAATGAACTAAAAACAATTATGTTGATGCAATGATCGAAACCATAAAATGAAGAATTTGAATTATACTGTGCCGTTAATGGTGTCCTTAACAGGCCCCGTTGTTGAATTTTAACTTTTTGTACCCACAATTCTTAAAGAGAAAGAGAGAGAGAGAGAGAGAGAGAGAGAGAGAGAGAGAGAGAGAGAGAGAGAGAGAGAGAGAGAGAGAGAGAGAGAGAGAGAGAGAGAGAGACAGAGACAGAGACAGAGACAGAGACAGAGAGACAGAGAGAGTGAAAGAGAGAGAGAGAGGAGAGAGAGAACCCAATTCGCAAAAGCACCTACATTTCTTAGGTAAGCACCTAACGATTCCCCAAGATAGCTTAGAATACCGCAGAATACTATGTGTTTAAAAATTGCAACTCTAATGCCAACAGCATACCCGGTATTCATACTCTGTCAAGGTCTCCGGTCAGGTATGGGTGGTCATGAGCCAAGAGCCAAGTGCCCTTGACCATCAACTGTAAATCAACTGTGCTATTCGGTGATCAAACCAGGTACAAGACACCAAAGATGAACAAAGGTCAAAGTGGAAATTCGAGAAGGGAGGAAATGAATGAAATTTGAAGAGTTGTCAAAGAACAATGTTTGGGGGCCCTTTTTTGTGTGACCTTTTCTAACAAACGTGTGGGTCAACATTGTTTAGAATAGCTTCAGGTGCATTACAGCAACTCGTAGCGGCAAAAGTTGTAGATTGGTTTAATCGGTGGAAGTAGGGGACTGAAGAACGGAAGAAAGACGCAGGGGATAGCCGACTACAATAAAGGAGTGACCTCTTATTTAACGGAGATGCGTCTGGTACTGGAAATTCCGCAGAAGCGTTTTAAAAAGTGTAAACAGTACACGATGAAAAATATGCCAGCATTGCGAAACAAATGCTGGGTCAACCATCAGTTGTAGCCCCCGTCAGTCATGAATAACTATGTGAATGCGCCCCTGAAGTGACAGCCATCAGCTGCTTTTGCTCCTTTCGGCGTTGTCCTTTATCTTCTGCTTGTTGCGAGAGCTTCTTTTCCCCAAATCTGAGGTGGTGCCGTAGTGAGCATCGCCACTTGGTGCGATCGGCAGCTTCATCCTCCCAGGCTGCAGGCAATAGTAATAAATTTGTTAAAAGGCCGAAGATTCAGGCGGAGAAATCGGGCTGAAATATTCAGTGAAAAAGGTGGTTGGGAATGCGGGGACTTAATATTGAGATGGAAGAAAGAGCTTTATCGGGAGCAATGGTTCTTTCATAAGCATAAAAAATACACTAGATAACCAGGCGGTTAAGGGCACTTGTAAGATAAAACACATAGAAAAACAAACCAAAGAAGCAAACAAACGGAAGACATAAATAACACTGCATGAGACAAACATGTTTTAAATATAGTGAATGATTATTGAATTCCCACTCTCTATATAATGCAAATGACCGTAAATGATTATCATCACATCTCTGCCTGTTCAACACTTCAAAGGAGACAGATCTATTGACGACTGTTATCTATTTCTTTTCATCATGACAAACGTATACTAAGTTTATTCACAAATGATTTCCGGTATTATGAAAGATTAAGTCCGCTAGTCATACAGTTGCGATTATATAAAAGATTAAGTACACAAGTCAGCAGTTGTTGGCTTTATAGAAGATTTAAGTCAAAGTCATGATCCGCGTGAATAAATGGGGAGATGATGCGATTATGTTTGGGGCTAGTTGTCTATTCTAGTTTTGAAAATAGTCTATTTAATAACGAAATTTTGCTCAAGGACACAGTGATTCAAAGATTATACCACGTTAAACATTGTGTTCCCACGGTATGTGTGCACATTAAACAGTATTTATACATCGGGTTTTTCAATTTCCAAAGACAAAATTCTTTTCTTGTCACATTCGATATCAGCTCCCCGTTCAACTCGGTGGCAAACATCGCAGTATAGTGCAAATGGTGCGATCCAAACCAAATGCCAAGAAGAGGAAAGTGTACACCAGTACACCAGCGCTGAACAACAACCATGAGTATAACAAAACCAGAAACAACCACCCAGAGAGAACAGCGGACCCATCTTCAAATACTAAGGAGGTGGAAGAGACAGCGCTACAACACAGACAGGTACACGTACAACAGAAAGACAGAAGGGCAGTGTCGTACAGATAGGTTGTGAGTTATTTTTAGCCCGTCTGAGTAGAGTGGATGGTGATAGGTACTGAGAAAGATATGAGAAATAGATTTCACGGGTTGTAGCTTGAGGAAAAAGATATGTCTCTAGAATGAGTAAGTTTCTCTATTCCAGCCTATCTATACGACTATAATTTAGTACCAGACAACCTTGCCCTCCTCATACATATAAATATAAGTTTAACTACACACACACACACAGCTATGTGACAACAAGACACACAAAACGTGAAAAAACTGCGGTTAATTGGGTATGGGTCTGACCAACACACAAAGTTAAGTTTCTTTGTTGTTTATTATCATTTAAACTCAACAACATCAAATATCTAAAGAAAGATCAAATAAAATCAGATTTACATTCATATGAAATAGCAGAATAAATGAGCCCTCCCCCTATGGAGAAAAGAACCGAAAAGTTAATAACCCGAAGGTCGAACGTTAGCACTATGTTACAGAGAAGACAGTAAAGTAACGTTACTGTGTGTAACGGAGAATCAGAAACAGAGTTACAAGATAAAGGCTTACGGCCAGTCTTTCGTCGGCGTTTTCGACCGTCATCAAAAGACTTATACGTGTAACGGGGTTCTGCCCGCTTCTGAAGATCAAAGAGCCCAGGGGTTTCTGACTTCCCCTGAGTACGAACTTCAAAGGTTCTGTGTTTTTCACGTGCGGTCTCTCATGTATCGTATGATTGACAGATAAGCTTGCGTGAGAAGACGAGGTAAACAAACCTGATTCGCTACCTGTTATGACGGGCAGGTCACGAAAGTTTTTAAATACTTCGTTTGCTTATGTTCAAAGAAAAGAGGCAGAACGAAAAAGTAAGCTTGTGTAAGTAAACACAGGCAGAAAATGCACGATTTTGCTAGCAAATCATAGAGCGCTACGAGATTACAAAGATTGTCAGATTACTTTAGGCTCTTTTTCCATTATACGTCACAGGCAGAAAAGCCAGACATCACCTCCCAGCTTGCTGCGGATCAGAGGACAATAACATCAAAACTTAATGAGTTAGACTCAGAAGATATCATTATCGAAGCACTACGCAGAATTCGTGAAGACAGAGACGAGTTCCTTAGTCATTCTCCACAAATACAAGAAGCAGTATTAGAAGTAGCTCCTGACGTACCAATAGCAGACACAGAGATACCCCGGGATTCAACGGAGAACAACCAAGTGTCCCACGGTGATCAGGAGATGCAGAATGCCACACAGAATCATGAGCAGACAGAAGCGGAAAGGGTACCGAGCCTAATGACAGATGCACGGCCAGTGGTTTCATATGGGAGATGCCGCACAGGCGGACTACAGAAAAGCACTCCCAACGAGCAGGAACAAGACCGCAAAATTAAAATTACGCAGTTGTCTGGAGGAGAGGCCACCCTCATGGCACTCCCGGACGACAAAGTAATCAATGTCCTGGACGAGGTAATAGGCAAAAGAGGCATAATAAGTATCAGAAGGCAACAACAGGGGGTGATACTTGCCCTGAATGCTACGGAAAAGACTAAATCGCTGATGGCTGCTCTGGTATCGGGGCCTAAAGAATACCAGCTACCACACCAAATCAAAATCCAAGCAGAAATCCACATTTACAGCAAGAAAATTGTCATCAAAGGGGTCGACACCAGCTTGTCAGACGCAGAGGTCCTTTGCTGCATTCAGATCGAAAATCCTCTGGCCAGAATAACACACTCCGAGAGGCTAAAATCCTAGAACAAAAAAGACACCAGCTTGATAATAGTGACGTCACAAGGTAAAACAGTTCCGGAAAGTATCACTTTTCAGAATAGACCCCGAAGAACGCATGCCTACATCCCGCCAGTGATGCAGTGTTCCAAGTGCCAGGGCTTTTCACACACAAAGAACACGTGTAGAAAAGAGACGGTCTGCAGATACTGTGCTGGCAGCCACGAATACAAAGACTGCACCAAGGCAAAAAAAGACCTCGACTACCAGGCACCAAACAAAAATAGAAAATGTGCCAACTGCCTCGAAAATCACGGAGCAAGATACCGTGGGTGTTCCAAATACCAGCAAACAATGTAACAAGGCAGATACTTACAGTGTCCATTGGAAAAGGGGTATCATACCAAGAGGCAAAGCACAGAGTGGCGGCAAGCACACTGTGTAATAACCGCGAAGATAGCCTATCTGAACAAGTCAGACAGCTTAGGTCAGAGGTGAGAGGACTGAAACAACAACTACAAAAAGAAAGAGAAAACCGTCAGCCAGACAACAACAGAACCTCAAATGCCAGATGCGAAGAAAACCAGGGTAGCGTGGACAGTGCACAACACGTGTTACTCGACATGAATAGAGTACATTAAGGAATACAAGATGACATTGCAAAGTTGGCAGAATTAAAATCCGAAAATGAAAAGATCCTTAAAAGAACAGAAAAAGAAAGACACGCCATCACCGACACTGCAAACAAAACAACAAAAAACTCAGAGAGAGACAACCAGCAGCTAAGCGAAAAATCACTGAAGGAAATACTAGAGGACCTTCTACCAACAATCATCATCAAAATCCTTCAACAGATGGAGATAGGAAAGACGACACAACAGGAAAACAACAACAAACAAGCACAAACAGAGCAAAGCGAATGAAAAGGCCACCACATAATGAATGGGCAAACGACGTCAGACAGCAGTTGCTAAGGGTCCTAACATCAACTTAGCTTATAAGACAGGAATTGCAAAATATACCCTAATTATAACCAACTGGTTGAACAGAGTATCATAAGGGCGATATTCAAACAAAGTCAAACAAACAAAAATGTACAAAGAACTATACTATCACATACGAATCATGTACAACATATATATATATATATATATATATATATATATATATATATATATATATATATATATATATATATATATATATATATGTGTGTGTGTGTGCGTGTGTGTGTCTGTGTGTGTGTGTGTGTGACAGGGGCTAGATGTACCTCACACCCAAGACCCGTGCACTAAGAAAATTTATAAATGATCGTTTGACAGGGGTTACAATTATTGGTTGCTTGCAACCCTCTCAGCAGCAGACTTAACAATTCAAGCAACACAAAGCCTTATACAGATCAACATTTAATACTACCGAACAAAACCAAACACCAAACACCCAGTCAGTGTTCATAGACTTTCTGAAAGAAACAATATATAAAACAATGTCTAAATGAAAATCAATAGCATAGATAATAACACTTACCATACAGAAAACGTGCATAGAAACAACTCACCGACAACCATGGTGATCACGTGCAATTTGGTTTGCTGACCATAAATTCACATTTTTAATCTGTTTTTTTTTTCAAACTTCCGTAGAACCAAACAGGTGAAGTAATCGTGCTGATTGACATTCCACGTGCAATGGCGACTTCTCGTGAACAGAGTTCACTCTTAATTTGTTTTACAATCAGCAGACTTAGTGTAGTTTCATCACTTGCAAAAACCATGTCACCGAGAAGAAGTCTTGACACCTTACAAAGAATGAGGGCTATAGCGTGGGTTGAAAATGGTTTATCTGTCTGTGAGGTTGCTAGACGGCTTGCAGTGTCACACTCTACTATCCAAATAATTTTGGAGAGATTTCAGGCCACAGGAAGTGTGGAGGATCGCCACCGGCCAAGTCGCCCTAGATGCACCAATAGACATGATGACCGGTACCTCTTGTTGTCAGCCCTGCGCCATCGAACAGTGACTTGTTCCACTCTAAGATGTCAGCTGAGACAAACTGTAAACGTTAATGTCAGTCAAAGCACCATTCGCAGACGTTTACATGAATTTGGACTGACTGCTCGACGTCCTGCAGTCAGAATCCCTCTTACTCCTGCTCATCGCAGAGCCCGTGTTGCTTGGTGTCGCGAGCACATCCGATGGACAAGGCAACAGTGGCGTCAAGTTCTCTTCACTGATGAATCTCGCTTCACTGTGTCATTCAACGATGGCAGGATTCGAGCTTGGAGACGACCAGGAGAGCGATTTACTGATGACACAATTTGAGAGGTGGATCGTTATGGTAGGGGTTCTGTCATGTAATGGGGAGGCTTCTACAGACACGGCAGGACCCCAATCTACATCATCCAAGGTTCCTTGACCGGCCCAAGATACCAGAACGAAATCTTGAGACCAATTGTTCAGCCTACTCTGGAGGCCATAGGTGGTAATGCCATCCTCCAAGATGATAACGCTCGAACCTATCGAGGTCGTGTGGTGAATGAGTTTATTCAGCAACATGGGATCATCAAGATGGCGTGGCCAGCTCATTCACCTGACCTTTCTCCGATTGAGCACCTCTGGGATGTCCTTGGTCGAAGATTGTCAACAAATCACCCCCTGCCAATGGATGTTGCACAGCTGACGCATTTCTGCTTCAGGAATGGCAAGCTGTTCCTCAGGATACTCTTCGGACCCTTGTGGACTCGATGCGTCTACGCTGTCTTGAATGCCTTGCTGCAAACGGTGGTCATACCCGATTTTGAAATGTCTATTTGTCCAATATCTATTGTGTGACTTTTGAAAAGGTGGGCGACACATTCACAGCTTCATTGCGTTTGAATGTGTGTTTCCATTTCTTTACGTGACATGTCAATTTGGTATTCTGTTTTTTTTTTTTTTTTTTTGTACGCCCGCTAATACTCGAGACGAAATCTCAGGTTATTATTAATGTCTAACCTGACATTGATTTTACGTGAGTATCCCTTTTCTTGTACAGAGACAGGTGTACCTCGCCATTCAGGCAGATACTCGCCGATTTCGGAGGAACCCATTAGAGCTGGGTCGGCTCAGGAGCCGCCAATCACTGGTCGACGACACTCCTTCAAATGTCCTCGCCAGGTCTCGAGTTAATCCAGTCCAAACCTCGGTCGACGAAAAATCCTCAAATGCCGTCGCCCGGGTTTGATCCTGAATCACCCGGTCGCCAGAGCGGTGTTGTAACCACTACGCTAGCGCGGCTCCTTAATTTGGTATTCAATAAATGCCGTTTTGACTGATACCAATTACGTTTATATCAGATTTGTTTTATGGTTTCAACCAAGGTTTTTCTAAGTGGCCCTTGACTTTTGACGAGTAGTATAATAGGGTGGCCCTTGACTTTTGACGAGTAGTATATATATATATATATATATATGTATGTATGTATGTATGTATGTATGTATGTATGTATGTATGTATGTATGTATGTATGTATGTATGTATGTATGTATGTATGTATGTATGTATGTATGTATGTATGTATGTATGTATGTATGTATGTATGTATGTATGTATGTATGTATGTATGTATGTATGTATGTATGTTATGTATGTATGTATGTATGTATGTATGTATGTATGTTATGTATGTATGTATGTATGTATGTATGTATGTATGTATGTATGTATGTATGTATGTATGTATGTATGTATGTATGTATGTATGTATGTATGTATGTTATGTATGTATGTATGTATGTATGTATGTATGTATGTATGTATGTATGTATGTATGTATGTATGTATGTATGTATGTATGTATGTATGTATGTATGTATGTATGTATGTATGTATGTATGTATGTATGTATGTATGTATGTATGTATGTATGTATGTATTGTATGTATGTATGTATGTATGTATGTATGTATGTATGTATGTATTGTATGTATGTATGTATGTATGTATGTATGTGTATGTATGTATGTATGTATGTATGTATGTATGTATGTATGTATGTATGTATGTATGTATGTATGTATGTATGTATGTATGTATGTATGTATGTATGTATGTATTATATGTATGTAAATAGTATACATATGTATGTATGTATATACATGTATACTATATGTACATATACATATGTATGTATGTACATACATATATACATACATATGTATGTACATGTATGTATATATGTATGTATGTATGTATCTATGCCCATACAATACATTGATGTATGTATGGTATGTATTATGTATAACATGTTATGTACTGTATCCACTCCACCTAAAATGTCTACCTACACAATATTCATAATAACAAAGCACTTTTCAAACACTTCATCAACACTGATTATCTACCCCATAGAAACTGCATTTGCCTGTCAACATCTCATCCACATGTCAACATGTCTTTTCCTCTTCCGCTCGTTTTCTTAAATTTTTTTTAATGTGAATAATTTGTTTTTTATCCATGTAATATTATTATATAATGTAATGTATGTGAGAATGTACCAGCATACCACTGCACTTTAGACATGTGAATCGTGAGAATCTACCCGCATACCACTTTGTGATAAGAGGTTTTGATGTTAATAAATGTATAAGCTATCCTGGACAAGTAGGTGTATCAGAGGATACCAAGATAGTGCCAGATAAGAGACTGGTCTTATAAGAAATACCCCCTTCTCTGAAAAGAGCAAGGGTGTATAGACAATCAAGATGGGGTCAAGCTATGTAAGTTCTCAGAGTAGATGATGATGATATCTGAGTCCCTAACCGCTACCTCTACTGATCCCAAATGATTTAGCTACGGGTCTAGGGGAAATGTATTTACTTTATTTAATGATCAATTTCAAACAGAACTCCAACTTAATAAAAATTAATTAAAGAAGGCTGTATGAAGGATTCTGTACAATTTAATTGTCCTGAACCTCAATCTTTTGGGTCAGGACTTATAAAATTCAAGAAAGATTATTTACAAAATGAAATAAATATTGTGGAAAATCTGTTCTATTTCTTTTAAAGGGTCACTGGAATGGCTACACGTACTGTTCCTGATTTTTATCTTTATTCTGTTACCAGTCTTACACTGCAAAGTCTACTACTTTCATCACCCCACAGTGATTAAGTTTATTTGAGTGAATGATTTTGGATGAAGTGTCAGTACCTTACTAAAGGACTTATCTTCAAAGTGGTGCTGCTTCAATCTTTAAATCATAGTCAGGATCACCAACTCTGTGACTCCTGGTTGAGAAGATGGGGTCCATCTCCAGGATGTATGTGGAGCACTCAACTCCCACTCGCTCTTCTTCTCAATTAACTGCAGCCACGATGTAACTTCGTGATATAACCTGAAAATAGAAGGACAATCCCTTCCATGTAGAGACATGCTTCAATCAATTCACCTCTAACAATATTAAAACTTACTGTGGTCAGGTATTTGTGCTAACAAGTTGCACAAGACCTTGAATTTCGTTGTCTACCATCAGTTTTCATGCCATAACTCTGTCTCTGGGTTCATCAATGCTTGGGAACCTTGTCCATGTTTGCTTCCATACAATAATCATGGCAAGTACAATACATCATGTGACCTGTTGATTACTTCATTCTAACCTTCCCTATATGTTTATTACATGATCTATGAACAGTGTGTCACTCCAGAAGAAACACTAAATTAAACCGATACTAACACTTACTGGTCGTAATTGTGCCATATTTTCAAACACTATACACCAATTTTTCAATTCGAACATGCCTGCACTTACTACACACATTCCTACTTAGGTCAGCGTGACACAACACATCTCGTCGTCAGTTACACTTTCGAACAAATATGGTATACATGGCCTGTTTACTTTACAGGTTAATTCTTTAACAAAGTATGCAAATAAAATTATCTCTCTTACCCTCAGGTAAATAAGTTCACACACACTCAAGCTGACTGGCTGTAAACGGGTTCTTAGCCCTCTCTACTCGTCCAAACGGCAAAGTCTTGGTCTACAGTCTTCTTTGTATACGTCAGCTCAGTGTGATTTTTATAATTTCAATGGCGGAAAATACAAAAGTTTGTTACTATTTATAGAACTACACCGAACCAATCAGAGGAGAGTCAAAAAGTTAATTTTTTTTACTAGTAAATTATGCGATTCTAAGTGTGTCTGTATGATCTGACTAAATTTGAAAATATTATATTTTTGTTATTTGTGGACCGATTTTAATTATCAAAAGTGATAATTAAACGGCCAATTATTTTCTATCGTTCTATATAATTTTCCCTTAGTTATTCCTTTGCATTCAAATGTGGGTAATTTTTTTGTAATTAATTTGGGCCTTACGCTGATTTGAAAATATCACTAAATTAAATTTTTCTATTACCCTAAAATTCTATTATGAGGGAATCTCTATGTACATATGTTAAGCAATATCAGCGCTATAATTTAAAATAAGCAGACATACATTTTCTTTTTTAAGCTGCTCAAAGACTTTTCCTGCTTCAGAAGTGCGTAAGAAAGGGTTATTATTATTATTTCATTTTCCACCAAGAATGTTTGAATATAAGCGAGAATGTGTTTATGTAATTTTTGTATTGATAATTGATGACACATTCAAAAATTGAGATTAATTGTTGACGGTTTGACCGCATGAGTGAGTGTCGGTATACATAATTTATTTATTTTGATTTATTTATTGTTTTGTTTATTTTATTTTTTATTACGAGTATTTATGTATTTATTTATAAATTTTTAAATTGTTTTTTCAATTACTATTTTGTTTGTTTAAAAAAAAACCTACTCATTTTTTATTATGATTGCTGTTGCTGTCACTTCCAATGGAGTTTCAAACATCGATCTATTGGTCGTATATTTTTTCATCCTAGTTAGGTGAATAATTGGGTCTTTGCTTGCGATGTCAGGTTGATTTGGGGTTATCTCCCTTTTGGGTCATTGTGTTAAGTTCAAAGGTAAAACAGTTCGGGTGTGCCATGCGCAGGTTTTTTAAGCGGGGATGGGGGGGGGGGGGAGTTAGACTTCCGGCAAGCCGTGAGGTGTCCTGGTTTCTGAAGGGACGAGAGACCATTGTGTTTTTCGGGGTAAAATCTTCGAAGTGACTGCGATGGCACTTTTCCCCAGTGAATCTCTGTGCGTTGGAACGACAGCAGAGTTCCTTGTTATGTTCTGTGGATTCGGTTACAGGTAATACCGACTTTTTCCATTATTACGCTTTTGGTGGCAGAACATGTTAGAAGATTACCTAGTCTGTGAACTGCAGCTCACCGGTCCTACATTACAGAACTTATATGTTGTGCTCAAGGTAGCCATCCAAGACTATTAGTCTTCATACCATCCAGAAATCCAGTGACGAAGTTAAATTGTGGGAGCCGCAGATTGGCGGCATATTTATGTCCACATAAGCATTACTGCAGGGTTGATGGTAACCTGCTTATCAGCAGTACACAGCCGACGTCAGAACGAGGCCTGTGTTTTCGGCTAATATACTACAGCCTGATAATGTGCAATTGGCGGGGAATGCCAAGTTGTACCTATGTGTCAAGGTGATTAAGGTATCTGACGCGTTTAGTCAGAGATACCAAGGCGGCATTTTTGAACTGTCATTGAATAACATTATTATTGACCATGCACGAATATTGGAATGTTTACCAGCCCTTTTGAACGCCTGATGTATTATTATCGATTTCCGGTCAGCATGACCTTGTTTACAATGACTGTTCCTGTTGATGCTACTATGTGTGTTATCGTCAATAAATGTTTTGAAACGTGCCTGCAGTGTTCAAGCATCCTTGACTACTGCATGTGAGTGTAGGGGTTGCAGTGTCTACATATATACGAGCCTAAACACATTCGCGCCTTCATTCGCACCCACACTCAGTTCATCATAGCCAGCACTACACATGTAACAACATGTATACTGTCTTGGGCCAGTGATCACTTCAATAAGAGAAAAAGACAGTTACTGTAAATGAATGCTGTTATGTTAACTTTATAATGTTGCATGCCTTTAAATTAATGCTTAAAGTAACATGTGGGAATGTGTGGTAAAGTGGGATGTTATAAATATTTATAGGGGACTTAGTGTACTGACTGAGGTCAGCTGTGAAGGTATCTGTATCTAATAGGTGTAGTGTTTTACAGATAACCTTACTTGCTACCACATTATGCCTCAGTCAGAATTATTCTGGAATATTGTGATGACTACGTTAAATGTCTAGGGTATGTATATGATGAAGTGTAAGTCACAACAACAACAGACAGATAAACAATTTAATTTATTCCACCACACTTGACAACACTGTGACACTCACACACATGTACCATTCTATAAGAATATCTTAAATGAGTCACTGGTAAATTTTCAAATATCAATATGTATTAAGCACTTTCATTAATATATATGTCCTGATTCAACTACAAAGTGAACCAGGAATCACAATCAATTGTAATTACAAGTTATATGTACAGAATTGATCAATATGAATCTTGTAGTGACATATTTTATTAATATTATCTTATGCGTGTCAGTTGTGTAGTAGTAATATGAGGTGATACTGGTTTTGTTTTTTCAAGCTATGTTGTTATTTGTCATCATGACTTCAAGTGTTTGTTTATCTTGTAAATGGTATGGGGAAAAGTTCACAGTTCCTATAAATTTAAACACTGTATTTTCCCTCTGGTTTATTATAAAGTCAGATTTTGAGGGGGGGGGGGGGGGGGGTGGGGGGGGGGGGGGGGGGGGATAATGTTGAGCTCCACTGGCCACATAGGCTTATCTTTCGTGATGGCGGCAGGAAAAGACTCCTCTGCTCGATAGCCTCCCTGTGTTCTGGAGACACCTCACTGGTCACTATCTGGACCCAGGAGTACGCTGTCAGCCTCTAGGTTCAGCAAAGCTCCGACCAGGTGCTGCTCAATAGCTTTAGGACCACGGTCCCTGAAACAAGAAGGTTGTACCTCCTACTTCATAACTAGTTTATAATCCATTTACAGACTGAACACAATACATAACAAACACTGAGTTCAGAGCGGTAGGCCAACTGTCAGCTTCATCTGAAATAATTTACACCAGTATATTCCTCCCTAATGGTTACTACGCCTCTGCAATTCCAGCATTATTTCTTTCTAGTCAATAAGATAGGTGTCAGTGTACTGTTTGGCAATTCCATGCAGTTTTACTTTCCTCCGACACCTTCTGTTCAGGTTGGAGCACTATATAGGCCTTGCCTCATGTTCGCTACTGAACCACACATATATACAAACATAAATTATCAACTTACATTCAATTTTCATTAAAAAGATATTGAATATATCAAGCTTACCACAATTCATGGAATAATACACAGTTACGTTGACTGGCACTGAATATAGCACAATTTCGATCTGCCGATGTCCCAGGCTTTTATTTAGAAAAATATGCACTGGCGCTCAACGCACTGGTTCTGTAGTAAGTTTATTTGAACATGTGGTGGCGACCTGACGCCTCTGATTGACTATATTCGCGGGTCTAACCAATCGTGCCATGTTTACCCAATCGTTTGAAAAAAAGTACTCCTACTCCCGTTTCCCCTGACAACAAAAGATAGTATTTATAGCCCGACTAATCGTGTTTAGCCTTACATTTATTGCGCTCCAATCAAATCGGATTTAACATGGAGACCCATTTCCCGTACAATGGTGGGGTGAAAATCTGCCACTGAGCGATTCTGATTTGGGTGTTGTCTGACATCCCTCACTGTTTCTTTTGGCTATAATTTGGTAATTTCAAGACTATTTGCGTAACATTTAACATATTCTTTGTCAGCAAGTCCTAGGGAACCCAAATATACAAATTTAAAGGAGCTAAGTCGCTGCGTTCAAAATATGCACTTTCTTCTACCTCCTGTTTACTTCGAATACGATGTGGTGTCTGGGTACTGTAATGTTTTCAAACGTAAACCAGTATAATGTCATGTTTCCTAATAAGCGTTTTGTGAGTTTTTAAAAACTAACTCTCGGATGGGTAGTGTTTTTTATCACTGTCGATTTGAAAAAAAGTTAGTGCTTGTGGCCTTACACGCGTGATGGTAGTAATTGTATAGCGAGACGCGTGTTTAGTGTTGCATGCGTTCCTGCTTTCATCCCCTCCCTTTCTTTCTATCTTTAGTCCATCTGTCTTTCGTTTTTTGGTAACGTAGTGTATAAAATGACATGAATGGAATTTTAAATCTAGGTCATCTTGCGTATCTCAAGGTTTTTCTTAGAAATGGAGTACACATTTTATTGTGTTGGGGAAACGCGTGTATGCTGCAGAAGGCTTTAACTATCAACGTGAAACGTTACAATTTGCAGACGCAGGAGAAAACAAGGGGGATTTCGAGTACAGTCATTGTGACAGCACTGTTCTTTACCATTCTTCTTTCCTTTTATTGAATTTATGTGTTAGGCTTTACATTTACCTGATAATTTATATATGTGGATTAGAATTTCTCACGACAGAATGAAAGGATATAGTATGTAAGATAAATGAGATTGAAAGGGCAGAATGTTAGACGGGCCTGTGCGCCCAATTCTTAACCCTTCGAAAATAAAGTTCGTTCGTTCGTTCCACGTTTGCCTTTGTAACTTTTCCTTCTATTATGGTCTTCAGTAAGGTGTTGATTTCCTTCATTAATTATATTTTCATTTCTAGGACCTCTTTATTTGTTTCTTCTCTTTTCGGAGACGTGTCTCATTCTTCGATATATCCTCAGCTGAAAGGCCTCAGTTCTTTCCTCTGATTGCTTGAGACGAAGATATTGATAATAATTACAGGGAGCTATATTTGTTATGAGCCTTTTTGCGCACCACGTAGGGTCTTGTATGTGAAAACTGTGATGCACAAAAAGGCGTGTTGATGTGAATGAGTTTACGCGTGGTTGCGAGTATGACATGTTTGCAGTAGCGACAAGAGAATTGTGTGGAATATGTTAGCGTGGGCTAGCTGTGTTAACACTGTGTGGAATATGTCCGTGTGGACCGGTTGTTTAGCATTGTTTGGAATATGTCCATAAGGACTGGCTGTGTTTAGCATTGTGTGGAATATATCCATAAGGACAGGCTGTGTTTATAAGCAATGTTGGATCTCATGAATGAGACATCCCAAAGTGGTATAACATTAATGGAAAGTATGTGACGTATGTACCTGAGTACAAAAGGAATATAAATACAAAACGGAAGTGTCGGAATCGTTGAAATTGAAAAATTTTTAATAATTACTTGTGAGTGGACTTGGCATAGAAGATGTATATAAAATATTTACGTGTGGAGAAGCACTGGGATGTTATGTGAATGATTGAATTACAAATAAATGGATACGTACTGACGATTAGGATCATGGATTTTATATGAGAAGTAGTCATAGTGGAATGTTAATAAAAGATGTTACGTGGAGTTTAGGAGAATTGTTGATCACGTTTTACTTGTGTTATGTGATATATTATGACGTTGGTTATCGACACCCCACAACACCCGTAACAATACTGCACTGAAAGAAACACCCGTACGAAATACAGAATCATGCACATATCTTGGCAGCAATATAGACAAAGCTGGAGGGGCATATAGTGATATCTAAATAAGGATACGATAGGCTAGAGGATCTTTCATTTTTTATTTTATTTTTTTATTATAAAAAGAAAATAAAAAGAAATTAAGTCCAACAAAAAAGTAAGAGTCTTCAATTCAATGTCACGTTAATCGTATTGTATGGCTCTGAAACACGAGGAACTTTTTTTTCTAAAAAAAAACAGAAAAATCCTAGAAATAAAGACTTTCATAAGTCAATGTTAGAACAGAAGGAGTGAAATCATATGACAGGGTCACCAATGTCGAGCCGATTATAGGAACCGGACAAATGCTAGTGGAACCAAAGATGAGAAGAAGGCGCTTGTCACGAAATGCGTTCGTTCTCTTTTTTCTGTTCTCCACTCCTCTCCGGCATTATTACTCTGCCATTCTTTTTACCTGCTTGTTCTTCCAGTATTCGTTGTTGTCGCTTTCACCGTTCAGGATTTTCTTATCATATCTCGTCACACCTCTCAACCACCCCCCTTTCCTGGTTATTTTCTCCTATGTTATTGGCGGCGCTTAGCAAAGAAGCGAACTTACCACATTGACTTTTCCCTTATCACCAGCTCAAGACGGTGTAAGAGTCTACACAGAGAGACATTCCTATTGTTAATCCAGACTTTTTGTCTGGGAAGATACAGAAAAACCTGTTGTCGCATGATAAGGTGTTAGTTTGCAAACATGACGTGCCCAATTACACGGCCGATCTCACTATGATGCAGAAGGATAACAATCTTATTTGTAGTACAAGTTGCCAGCAGTCGATGCTAGACACAAACATTAGAGAGGTCTTTAAAAAGCTTGACAACCCTTGTAGTTACCTCAACCTTAATGCATGAGACGTGCTACAACCACAAGACGTGACTATTGTAGAGAAGTGCAATCCAAAGCACCTGTAAGAACCAGCAGCGGCTTAAGCAGACGCCAACCGATCCAACACTGAGAGCAAAGTACCATAATAGTGCAACCACAAGAACATTTCAAAATTTTCCACTACAGTTTAAATCTTCCAATAATGATAAATATCATCGCTTCTTTTTTTATAAACAACTTAATTTATTTTACGTTGTTAAACTATAAGTGATTATTAAACCTGTTTATCATAACTGTAAAGCTATAGTGGGTGTAATCACTATGTCACCGGAAGGCCTGCTACTGATACCATAGCATCATTTGTGCTAATAGTTATCAGTTAGGTTAGGAAGAGTAGTTACGAGGTTTTATTGAAATAAAGACTCGAGTTACGCTAGTATCAGATTAAAACTGAAACTAGTCGAAACTAGGTTAAATAGCGACTCAACGCTATATTTGGCTGGAGTTGCTTAGCAACCGATGACGTAAATCGGAATAGCCGAGACCCTCCATCGGTAGGCATATGAGACCCAATAATATTAATAAAGAAGTATTAGATTAACCAACCAAAAAGGTGGTAAAAGCGCGCACCCCGCTGTAATGGCAGATTTCGCACATCCGAAATCAGTTGATCTGCAGAAGTCAGTTTGTACGGACGTAGCCCTAGTCCATCTAACTGCTGGTGTTGAAGTTATTAAGATATCAACTCTGTGTGAAGCAGATACATTTTACAAAGTTGGGAATTCATATTACCTGTAAGTACAGCGTCATGTGACTTTTTCATTTTTCAGAATAAAACGTAGTTAGGCCAGAAATACCTAAATGTCGGGAGAACGAGCTGAACTTATAAGAAATGAAACGGCGTTCTTAAATGTTAAATTAGTTCAAATCATAAAAGAGGTAGAGGCTCAACTGTCATTTACCCCTGAGTCGGATAAATCTAAGATGAAAACGAAAAGGAACTAAGCAAAAATACTTACCCCAACTTTGATATCAATACAGGGAGAAATAATGAATAACCACAAAGACGCATTTTTATGAGGATTTGTGAATGCATGCAAGTGACTTTGTTTGGATTGTATATACAAGATAATAAACTGTTTTGCTGGATCCCTGAAGATTTTCTTTACTACTGTTGAAGGTTTTACAGCAAATAGTGAACATAGAGAATGCTAATAAAAGTCACAGAACATTAAACAGCACAGAGGAATTCTGGAACGAACTTGGGTACAAACATCATCAAGAATAACTATCTCTGGCAGTATACCAGTATCTTGACTTGAGTGATACAATAAACAAACACACAAGAAACTTGAACATTTATGCTTTATAATTGAATCAACATATACACCCCACGATAACAACTGTTTAGTGAAGTCTATGTCTGCACCCTATTGTGCACAATACATAACCAGATAGAGCTTTTAGATTAAGATTTTGCTAAATCACCTTCAGCAGGGAGCTCAGAAATACGAGCGAAAATATATTACCTCACAGAAGAAGCGGGAGACTAATAAACTCATGACAGCTTAGATGATCTCAGTTGTTACGCTTGCTGTTCTATAAAATCCGGTGAAGCTACCTTAAATAGAAGCATCATTCTTCTATTTTTATCTCTGATAAAGAGTAATCTTGAACGGAGGTTAATATAATACTAGTTAGGCCATTGTTTGACCACAACTGCGGAGCAGGGGGAGACAATACCGTCACCATGCTGACCATGATGAATAGGAAACCTGAAGGTAGCACAATGTAGTCTTTGTTCTTGGCTCTAGAATAACTAGGGTAAGAGAATCAGAGGTAGACGGAAGATTACACGGAGACAAGAACTGGAGCACAATTGAATATGATGGGGAAGACCTTGAGCTGATGGTACGGACAGAAGGTCTTGGCATACGTCTGCTGAAGGCATTGGCTCCTTGGGGAGCTGACGGGTTTTTGAATGTATGAATGAATGAATACATGAATGTATGAATGAATGTATGAATGAATGTATAAATGAATGTATGAGTTAATGTATGAATGAATGTATGAATGAATGTACGAGTAAATGTATGAATGAATGTATGAGTTAATGTATGAATGAATGTATGAGTTAATGTATGAATGAATGTATGAATGAATGTATGAATGAATGTATGAGTTAATGTATGAATGGATGTATGAGTTAATGTATGAATGAATGTATGAGTGAATGTATGAATGAATGTATGAGTTAATGTATGAATGAATGTATGAGTGAATGTATGAATGAATGTATGAGTTAATGTATGAATGAATGTATGAATGAATGTATGAATGAATGTATGAGTTAATGTATGAATGAATGTATGAGTGAATGTATGAATGAATGTATGAGTTAATGTATGAATGAATGTATGAGTGAATGTATGAATGAATGTATGAGTTAATGTATGAATGAATGTATGAGTGAATGTATGAATGAATGTATGAGTTAATGTATGAATGAATGTATGAATGAATGTATGAATGAATGTATGAGTTAATGTATGAATGAATGTATGAGTGAATGTATGAATGAATGTATGAGTTAATGTATGAATGAATGTATGAGTGAATGTATGAATGAATGTATGAGTTAATGTATGAATGAATGTATGAGTTAATGTATGAATGAATGAATACTTGAATACATGAATGAATGTATGAATGAATGAATGAATGAATACATGAATGTATGAATGAATGTATGAATGAATGAATGTATTGTTTCAATTTTCAGGCCAGGATTTTTTACCACGTATGAGGCTGTGAATGATGACATTGATGGCGATATATGTGTGTTGTATTAACACAAAGAGATTCCGTAATCTGTTTCTTTTAGTAGTTATATCATTTTTTTCTCATGATATATCGTCGTCACTCATTAATTATGTTGTTATATCCAGTCGGTATCAAAAGCAGAGAGCAAAGATACGGGTGTTTACATTATTTGTTGATAAGAATACGAAAAAGCATTACAAATCCATAAAATTGGCTACGTAGCAAAGGGGTACGTACAGTAAAGTCATTTTTAAAAGTCAGGCGAAGTAGATGTGGTCGACCAGTATGTGGTCGACCAGTATGTGAGGAAGGAAAGAAATTACGTCGCTCAAACAAGAAGAGTTGAGGACAGAGGTGTAGAGGAAAAATGAAGCGAATTCCCAAGATAGCAAGAAGTTATGCATTCCTTCAGTCACTTCGTAAAAGGCGACTAATTTATGGTTATGCGTGAGGCTGGCAACGTCATCATGTGAAACATTTTGCTACAGAAACCACTGCCGCAAGAGCATGAGAATGATTTGTGCAGTCTTCCTGCAAGGGAACCAACTGCAGTTGTGGCTGCATGCTCCACTATGAGTGAAAAAGAAAATTGATGAATGCATACGTTATTGAGGAGGGTTAACACTGGGCGTTTTCAGAACTTCACCGTGCTAGCTGATATAAACTAGCAGTCTTTCTCACAGCTTCACCGTGCTAGCTGATATAAACTAGCAGTCTTTTACCACGGCTTCATCATGCTAGCTGATATAAACTAGCCGTCTTTGTCACAGCTTTGCCATGCTAGCTGATATAAACTAGCAGTCTTTCTTACAGCTTCACTGTGCTAGCTGATATAAACTAGTAGTCTTTGTCAGGGCTTCATCGTGCTAGCTGATATAAACTAACATACTTTGTCACGTCTTCACCGTGCTAGCTGATATAAAATAGCAATATTTGTCATGGGTTCACCATACTAGCTGTTATAAACTAGCAATCCTCGTCACGGTTTCACCGTGCTAGCTGATATAAACTAGCAGTCTTTGTCACGGCTTCACCATGCTAGCTGTTATAAACTAGCAATCCTCGTCACGGCTTCACCATCCTAGGCGAAAGAAACTTGTAGTCTTTGTGTCGTACGGAAGGTTAATTGTTTTATTTTTGCCCCGTCTAAGTAGAGTGGATGTCAACAGATACGCGAGAAGGTGTAGAAATAGATTTTCTCACATGTGGTAGAATTGAGGAAAAGATCTGTCTCTGGGGTGATTTGGTTATCTCCTCCAGCCTACCCGTACGACTGTACTTTGTTGCAAGACAGCTTTAACCTCACTATCAAGAATAGATAGGTTTCTCTACACACACACAGCTATGTGACAAGACACACAAAAGTGAAAAAAACTACGGATAGGCCTAAATGGGTATGGGTCTGACCAACACACAAAGGTAAATTTCTTTGTAGTTTATTATCATTTAAACTCGACATCAAAATATCTATTAAAAAAAAGATCAAAGAGTCATTTACATGCATATGAAATGAAGCAGAGAAAAGTGCACTGGAGGAAAAAAAACTTTAAAAAAATGATTAACCCAAAGGCTGAAGGTTAGCACTATGTTATAGAATGAACACTATTGGTACTCTGTGAGACCCAGTAAAGTAAACAAGATTTAGACAAATCAGATATATGGATAGTTTTCCCGCAAACAAGAAAGATACTCGCACACTCTTTCAAGCAGTGGCCACTCTCACACTTTTACTTATTGCCTGGTGTGGTAGGTCTGTAATATCTCTTGGTAATCGAATTAGTCCATGAATATACTATCTAATTCACTTAATATTCTGTCACCCCAGTTTTCGCAGATCTAAATTGGCCCCAGTCCATCCCCAGAAATTAGCTAGTGAGGTGAACGCCTAATATGGTTCTTCTCCTGGATATGAGTTACTACAAATAGTTAAACTGTGATAGTTCTTGAGGTTCACTCTTTAACGGGAAAATATACTTCCAGTATTGGGAAACATCTGGTTGCTAAAATATATGTTCATATGATGATGATGGTTCTTCTATCGGCCAACTCTGTGTTAAAAGCGCCTATTCTGCACAGTGTAGGTATTCAGAGAGGTATACTTCCCTTGAATTACGACTGTCAGGAGTCAGGATAAAAATAATGTTCACTACTGTGGCTGGTAAAAATATAAATCTGGGTTTGGTAAGTCCAGTATTAAAAATTTATTGTCCTCCAATACTCTCTTGCAAGCGCCCGTTTACAAATGAAATTGGTGACGCACAAGCCAAGAAAAGGAGAAAAATAACAAATCAGAAAAAGAAAAAGGCGCTGGACGCCCTTGTGATCAGGTCTGTGAAGAATACAAGAAACCATTTATGAAAACAAATGCTACTACTATATCTACACACAGACGGGACAAGACGATCTCTTCTCCACTCCGTCAGTCCTGATTAAATTTAAAAGGCACACGGTGTTTCCTTGCGCCTACACGTTAACAAACGCCGCTGGCGCTGAGTTCGGTCGGACTGAATTATGTTAATTCGCCCGCCCCTACTCGCGCCGGCGTCAACGTAAAATGTTAGTTATAATTTAATCTCTCCATACGCGATACCTAAACAATGATCGCAAGTCATTAAATAGCTATTAAATTGTCGGCATCTGTTAGTTTTGTCTTCTTCTTCCGTCCTTAGCCACCGACCGTCAAAGCAGTCAGTGGCCATTACGCCTAGGGGCGTCTTAGGGCAACAGCAGATAGGTTTTCTTTGCCATTGTTTCCCATCACGCCTAATGGCGTCTTTAGGGCAATGGTAAATCAGTCCATTTGCTGTTGTTTCCGTAATCGAAGTGACTGGCAAACGGGTGATCAGCCCGTTGTGGTTAGTTTTGTCGTATGTTATTAAAATAATAGACACTAATAATAATAATAATAATAGCCCCTTCAGTCATAACTGATTATGGGAATGCGCCCCTGAGGTGACAGCCCTCAGCTGCTTATTTTCCTGGTGCTCCTTTCGACGTTTTCTCCTCACCTCTGCTTCTTGTGTGAGCCTCTCTTCGCCCAATCTGAGGTGGCGCCGTAAATAGCATCGCCACTTAGTGCGATCGGCGCCTTCATCCTCCCATGTTGCTGGATCCATGTCCAGTGCCCTCATATCTCTCTTGCACACATCTTTGAACCTCAGCTGTGGTCGCCCAACTGTTCTCTTGCCATCTGCTAATTGTCCGTAGAAGATATCTTTTGGGATGCGACCATCTTCCATGCGGCGAACATGGCCAAGCCAGCGAAGTCTGCGCTGTCTAAGAAGCGTATACATACTTTGAAGGCCAGCACGTGACAACACCTCGACATTTGTCACTTTATCTTTCCACGAGATGCCGAGGATGCGGCGTAGACACCGCAAATGGGAGGTATTGAGCTTTCTTTCTTGCTTAGCATAGGTCGTCCAGGTCTCGCTGCCATATAGGAGTGTGCTGGTGACGCAGGCATTATATACCGCAGCTTTGGTCTTCATTGTGAGTTTAGAGTTTCCCCAAACACGCGATGTGAGGCGGGCAAAGGTAGCTGCAGCTTTGCCAATGCGGCTGTCGATTTCTGTATCCAGTGAGAGTTTATCATTGATGGTAGACCCTAGGTATGTGAAGTGGTGCACCACTGCCAATTCATAGTTATCGATAGTGATAACTGGTGCAGCACCCACATCCTGACTCAGCACATTCGTTTTCTTTAGACTTATTGTGAGGCCAAAGTCCTTGCATGCTTTAGTGAAGCGATTCATCAAGCTCTGAAGCTCCTGTTGGCTTTGAGTGACGACTGCAGCATCATCAGCGAACAACAAGTCTCTTATAGTGACCCTTCTGATTTTTGTTTTTGCCTTCAGCCTTGAAAGATTAAACAGACGGCCATCTGACCTAGTGTGAAGGCATATTCCTTCAGTTGCATCTCTGAACGCATGTTTAAAGAGTAAGGCAAAGAAGATTCCGAAGAGGGTCGGAGCCAGAACACAGCCTTGTTTAACGCCACTTCGTATATCAAAGGGCTGTGACGTGCTTCCAGCATATTGGACTGTTCCCTTCATGCCGTCATGGAATGACTTTATCATTTCCAGCATTTTAGAAGGGCAGCCTATTTTCAGGAGGATTTTAAAGAGTCCATCCCTACTAACCAGGTCGAATGCTTTTGTGAGGTCTATAAAGGCGATATATAATGGTCTTTTCTGCTCTCTTGATTTTTCCTGAAGCTGGCGGAGAGAGAAGATCATGTCTGTTGTTGATCTGCCAGCTCGGAATCCACACTGTGACTCTGGATATATGCGCTCAGCTAACTTGTGTAGTCGCATTAAGATGACTTTGGCAAAAACCTTACCAACAATACTAAGAAGAGAGATGCCTCTGTAGTTATTGCAATCACTTCTGTCTCCTTTATTTTTATACAGTGTTATAATCTTGGCATCTCGCATGTCTTGAGGAATAGTTGTCTCTTCCCAGCACTGGCACAGCATCCTATGCAGGGGATGTAATAGCGTACTCTTACAGCATTTGATTAAATCAGGAGGAATCCCATCACTGCCTGGTGCTTTGCCAGAGGCCAAGCTATCAATGGCCTTGCTGAGTTCCTCTAATGTTGGTTCGGCATCCAGCTCCTCCATAGTTGGCAGACTGTTGACACCATCAAGGGCTGCAGGCGTAACGGTATTGTCTCTAGCGTAAAGCTCAGAGTAGTGCTCGACCCACCTCTCCATCTGCTTACCCTTATCGGTTAGCTTCTCTCCGCTGGTGGTTTTTAGCGGTGCCGTCTTACTTTTATGGGGGCCAAGTGCTTTCTTTATACCGTCATACATTTGTCTAATGTTGCCTGTTTGCGCTGCGATCTGGATGCTCTCACTGAGCTGGAGCCAGTAGTCATTTGCACAGCGTCGAGCAGTTTGTTGAACTTTGCTTCTCGTAGCACTCAGGATCTGTAGGGTTCTGGCACTCGGTGAACGTTTGTATTCATTCATAGCACTGCGCTTAGCTTCAATGACAGGTGCCATCACATCTGATGAAGCATCAAACCAGTCATTTGACTTTGCTGTTTTCTTACCAAAGGTGGCAAGTGCAGTACTTTGAATGGTGTTCCGTAGATGCTCCCAGTTCTCTGTAATAGTATCACCATGCTGAGGGCTACTGAGCACTTTCTCGAAGGTCGCAGTGAATTGAGCGATCATGAAAGGGTCTGACATCTTGCTGGTATCAATGCGTGGTTTCCCTTCATGTCTGACACGATAGAGTTTTCTTGGTTGTGCTCTGATTTTGCAGCAAACCAAGGAGTGATCTGTATCACAGTCTGCACTATGGTACGAGCGCGTGGAGAGCACAGACCTGAGGAGTGGCCTTCTGACGAGAATCAGGTCAAGTTGGTGCCAGTGCTTGGATCGTGGGTGTCTCCATGACACCTTATGCTGGGGTTTTGTCTGAAAGTAGGTGTTGGTCACGCAGAGGTCATGGTGGACGCACAACTCTAAGAGCCGTTGTCCATTTTCATTCATCTTGCCAATACCAAACCTGCCCAGACATGAAGGCCATGAAACATTATCGGCACCCACTCTAGCGTTAAAGTCACCAAGGAGAACAAGCTGTTCTTGCCTAGGTATGCTTTTGATAATTGCTGTTAGATTCTCGTAGAACTCATCTTTAGCTTCTGAGGCAGAGTACAGAGTAGGAGCATACACACTGACAAGGGTGATGGGACCTGTGCTAGTTTGCAGGCGGAGCGTTAACAGGCGTTCTGATCCATTCTCGCCTGGTTCAACCATTTTAGTTAGCGATTTTTTGACCGCAAAACCTACTCCGTGTTCTCTAGCTTTATTAAGATCTTTCCATTGCCAATAAAATGTGTAGTCCTTCTCGCTCACCGTTCCAGAGCCCGCCAGGCGCGTTTCCTGAAGTGCAGCTATATCCACCTGAAGTCGTTTAAGCTCATCATTAATTATGGCTGTCTTCCTTACATCATTTACATCCTGTAGGTTTTCGGATAGTCCAGTCAACATAGTCCGGACGTTCCAGCATCCCAATCTGAGAGTTTGCTTATTTCTATTTTTTCGATAATTGCTTGGTGCAAAATTTTCTGTCCACAGTTCGGGTTTGACCCTAATTCCCATGCACCCAATGGGGAAAGCAGACAGTGGCGGGACAACACCTTATTGACTGGGAGCTGCCCAGCTTGAAGCGGGCGGTAGCTGTCCAGTGAGATCCTAGAACCTCTCCCACTGTCGGAAGTAGCCCCTGGCGCCATGCCCTACGCCAATTGGGCAAAATGCTTATAACCGGTAACTGCTACTTCCCGTGTTTTGCCGACACCTATAGGGTGAAGCTGGAGTGTCCTCTCCAGGGCGCGAGCTTGGGCACAGTTATATGGAGATCAAGCTGTTGCCCATGCAGCATGTTCCCCCTCTCCACACAGCCGGTAGATCCAAAGGAACGGCAGTAGCCGATACAGTTTGGTACCAGCCATGTCGCAGGAGTTGCCAGAATAATGTCGAATCGACATTAGACTGCCTTAGGGACTCCTACTCCGGATTTATCTTCAGGGTTTACTCCCGAAGCAAATTCCATAAATGGATATTCCCGCAAGGCAGCGGTGGTTTGAATTCAGAGTTCCTTCTCTTAGATAAGCTACCAACCAAGGATCACGAGCCCTATCTGCCCGAAGCTGCTGGTTTTAAGGCGCCAGTCTCTCGCCTTTGCCCCTTCTCCCGTCAGTGGAAACAGTTCCGCCGGGCTCAAATTGAGCCACACGTGAAGGCCGGGAGCGGGACTTGGTTGTCAGAGGCTGTTTGAGGCGCGTGCCATAGAAGTATTTTATCTGCAGTGAGAGCTTATCCTCACTACAACTCCCGGCAATAACAACCTTTGGAACTATATAGACACTATAATGACAAATATGCACAACGAAATGTAACGTGAATTCTATACTCCCACTACCAGTCGCTTTATTGCCTATACGTCCAGTCAGCTAAACCGTCGGGTTCATCTCTCTCCTGTAGAGATTAAGTGTCGCGTCTGCATACACTGTTAACATAATTACAGTCTAAGGTATGCGGGTGGCGTGATTTAACATTTTAATAGATTATCTGGTATGAAATCGCTACGCGTTACTTTTATTTCACTTGTTTTACTAGCGAGAAAAATCTAAGTGAAGAATAAATGTTAAACGCTATCACTTCTTAAATCATTAGCACTATTATCCTTTTACCAGAAATATCAGAATGAAAATCTCCACGAAATATTAATACACCAAGAAAACTGGTTCTAGGACTGCGCGCTAGAATACTTCCAAATTCTGACTGACAACTGATGGGGGGTTTAAGAAAAAAACAGTATATATTTCATTGGATTCCTCTGATCTCTAATGTTGTTAATTTCGCGTCCCGGTGTGGAACGGAGAATTCAGAAACAAGGCGTATCAAGAGAAAAGCCTTCGTGTCGGTCGATCAAAGTTTCTCGTCTGGAATTTTTGACCGGCATCACCGCTTCCGTTCGGCTAACTGGTTACCTTGTAGAATGCCCGCTTCTCAAGATCAGAGAGCCCAGGGGGTTCTAGCTTTCACTGAGTCAAACTTCAAAAGGGTCTATGTTTCGTCTCTCTCAAGCTGCTGTCAGTCTGAGAAGTATTATGATTGGCAGATGACGCTCGCGTGAGAGGACGAGGTAAACACAGCATGATTTGCTTTCCTGTTATGACTGACAGGTCACGCAGTTTGTAAACATTTCGTTAGCTCGTGTTAAAAGAAAAGAAGGCGGGACAAAATGGTACGTTGTAGAAATAGACAGTTGGTATAGATGCATGTTTAGTTAGCAAATCAGAGGGCAGCTATTAGGTTGCAATGAGCTGTCGGATTCCTGTAGACTCTTTTTCCATTACACGCCACACCTTGTCATATCTTCATCATGCTTGCTCTTATAAACTAGCAATTTTTATTACGGCTTCACCGTGCTAGCTGGTATAAACTAACACTCTTTGCCACGGCTTCACCATGCTAGTTGATATAAACTAATAAATAATGAAGGAAACCTGTGTCCTGTAGATAGTAAATAAATAAGTAAATAAATAAATAAAGGTAATTAACAGGTACTCGTTGGACATAAAGGGTGGTACTAGACAACAGACAAGAAAATATGAGTGATAGGCTTACCGGGAATCGAACCTAGGACCAACCAGACGGCGCCATCGCCTTGCTGTGACAGTATATCGTGAATGGACGCTGAGCCAATTTTGCACCCCAAAATAGTGCATTATTGGCTGAGGTCATTCTCGTGACACTCACACAACTATGGTATAGGACCCGTGGACGACCCAGACAGTTTTAAAGACACAATCATTAATATAACTTTCCTATCAGCATAGACCAAATAAAGGCCGAAATACTTGTGTCCAGTAATGTGTAGTGGAAGACGAATAACAAAGAATAGACGGGTAGGTTGAAGTTACGGATGGGTGAACTCTTAAATAAATAAAGAAGGAAACCTGAGTCATGTGGATAGTAAATAAATAAAGGTAATTAACAGGTACTCGTTGGACATAATGGGTGGCACTAGACAACAGAAAAGAAAATATGAGTGATAGGCTTACCGGGAATCGAACCTATGACCAACCAGACGGCGCCATCGTCAAAAACGTAATGATTTAAATAAACGGCAGGACATTCATGAATTTATCATAATCATCATTATTACGTCACAGCTCCCCTTGGAGCATAGGTTTCAACAAATGTGTACCAGGTCCTCCTGTTCTGTGCCATATGCTCAAGTTCTGTCTGTGCCTTTTACCCTCTTTCATTTTCATCTCAATATTTCTTCTCTATGTATTTTTCCCCTTTCTTACTCTGGGGGTACCAGTAGAAAAACTGCCATGTAATGTTATCAACCTATTTTCCCCTTGTGTGTCAGCGTCTTCATAACTTGCTCTGTGCTGCGTGGTAAGTCTACTTAATAGAGCACCTTCTTCCATCTTGGATGGTCGAGTAGAGTTTAAATTATTTGATTTGGTTGACCTGCTGAAGTTTTTGTGGCTTACGTTTCTACGGCATGGGTCATGCCTGCCAAGGGCCGGTTTAACCATTATGCGAACTAGGTGATGACCTAGGCTGCTAAATATTTGAAGAAAAATAAAGGTGAGTGGGGGATGGGGTGTAACATTAAGTGAACTACAAAACTGGTATAACGAAAAGAGCGGTATTTCCAAGGAAAATAAAATGATCTCCTGATGCTCTTTTGTCCCATTGTAAATAAACATGTATACATATATATTTATACTAACATCGGGCCGAAACACTTGTCGGACGGGGGGACTCTTCTGATGATCAGATTGCTTCCTGTTGTATCGCTCTGTAAAGAGTTTCCTATCATCTTATGGGTATGTTTCATGAACTTGAGTGGTGAATATGACTTCGTTGGTAATAGCGGCAGATGAGATGTTGTCTAGGGCGCCTAATACCCTGTCACTGGCGTTGCCAATACCCAACCTTCCTTAGTCAACTTTACGAGGTGCTAGGCAGGTTACTTTGTTACTATTCTTTGCACCCCACCCTTTTTAAGCCCTAGTTTTACACAGGCGGCAATCATTTATCGTCAGGTTTAAAAAAAAATAAAAACTTTTAAACTAGAGGGAGAGATGTAAATCAAGAGCAAACAGAAAGACCACATGAAAGGATGTGTTGAAGGAAACTAGACACGAGAATAAGCAGCAGCAACAGCTGTAGGACACATATAAAACCACAGAAGACACGCGGTGATGAAAAATGGCATGAGCTAAACATAGATACAACGCCACTCGCCAGCCACATATCTGCCAGCCTATTGCATTCGGTCACGGGACGGTAGTTGACTAGCAGTAGACTTCGCATCTCAGATAAAATAAAATCCCTTTGCACGTTTTCATTTCAGTCAATCTCCAGAAAAAGAACAGACGCTGAACTTGGGAAAACATGAAGGGTGGGGAGGAGTAGGCGGGGGGGGGGGGGGGAATTCTCCCGCACAATTTGTCCATTCACCGGCACGCGGTGGGTCCTCAGTTCTGACAAGTTTCGCTGGTTACCGCGTGGCGGAGGGTCAAAGAGTGCTTAGCCAGTCACTGGCTGAGTCAGTCCAGGTCTTCAGCTGAAAGACGAAAAAAAAAAAAAAAAATTGGGTCACGGCCGAGCCGCTACAACAGGTTGCATTCCTCACGAGCTAACTCCTGGAGGCTTTGTTGGGTGGAGAACTCCCCTGCGAAATGGTCGGATGCTGGCAGAACTAGCTCAGAAAAGCGGGCAACTGTAAAGACGAACAAACAAAATATTTACAATAAAGAGGATGGTGAATTTACTACCGTTTCATAACTAACACTCCAGACCTAAATGTCTTTTATATTTGGACATGCGCCCTAATATAACCGGCTAGGTTGAACGGGACGCGCCTCGCCAAAACGAGGCAAAATTTTATTTAAAAAAATACCGTTTCATAGATCTTCCGAACAGTGATGGACAAGAGGCAAGAAACAAAGAGAGAGACTCTGAACTGAGGCAGAAACACGAATGACAAACTGTCTGCAAAACAAATTTACTGCCGAATAATCTTCATCAATGTTACAACAACCATCAAATTAAATGTACAATAAATCTCATATTTCAACAACGTATTTCAAAAACAACTTGGCGGAGGACTGTGGAGGCTGAGATGCAAAGAATGAACCAGAGTTGGGGCACTGAACGAAGGATGGCCGCCGACCGAGCAAAGTGGAATCAATTTGTGGTTGCCCTACAAGACGCCACCAGGCGTAATGGCCACTGACTGCTTTGACGGTCGGCGGCTAAGGATCAAAGAAGAAGATTTCACTGGCGCACATTTGCTATCTCATTTTCTTCTTCTTAACATTGTTATTATGTCATTATCTTGATTATCATAACCATCTTCTGTAGGCTTCTTCCATTTGGGGGATGAGAATAATATCACTCCGCGTGGCTAGCTATTTTGTACATATCCTCATTGCTGGAATTCTACCTCTGTTGTTGTATGTTCTTGACTCTAATGTATTTTTGTCTTTTCATTGCAGGAGCCCTATTGTTTCAATGTCTCGTTAGAGACACCCCGTGAACTACACAGATCGGAATAAAATATAGAGAGGTACAACAAAGAGAGAAAATGTTAACCAACTTATCATGGCATGAGAGCATACAACAGAACTGTTAGAGAATAGCAGGGACCCGGAACTGTGGAGAGATATGATCGCCTCAGCAATTCAGCATACAGGAAGTAGCTGGCTACATTTGCAGTATAAGGTGGAATAGTCAAGATTCATGGATCGGCAACAAATGCAAAGAAAAATGGAGATGGGTGTGTTCCTCTGAGCTTAAGCGCTGGTACACACAAAAAGCTGTTAGTGACAACAGGAAAATTCTGAAGTAAACTTCAGAGCATATGCAGAGGCCTTGAAAACTGCAGCATAGGTTCTAATGACTGAGGAAATCACCAAGAGATCAGTTGCTTTCTTCAATAATGCACTGTCAGTAAATAGCCGCAAACTGACCACTGCTTTCTTTGAAAATATTCAAGTAGAAGTCTGAGTGCGTACGAAGAAGAAAACTCCGGTAGCGAGGCGGTGTTGTCGTTCAGATGGTCCTGAGTTCGAGTCTCCGGTAAGCCTATCACATCTGTTGTTTTTCTGTTGTCTAGTGTTCTACTTCTTTATTTCTCACGAGTGCTTGAAACATACCTTTATGTGCATTACTTATTTAGATTTGTAGTACTCCCTTGAGCAAATGGTGGTACAGGACAGGAGGACCTGGTAGAGGACAGGAGGACCTGGTACAGGACAGGAGGACCTGGTAGAGGACAGGAGGACCTGGTACAGGACAGGAGGACCTGGTAGAGGACAGGAGGACCTGGTAGAGGACAGGAGGACCTGGTACAGGACAGGAGGACCTGGTAGAGGACAGGAGGACCTGGTAGAGGACAGGAGGACCTGGTAGAGGACAGGAGGACCTGGTAGAGGACATGAGGACCTGGTAGAGGACATGAGGAACTGGTAGAGGACAGGAGGACCTGGTAGTGGACATGAGGACCTGGTAGAGGACATGAGGACCTGGTAGAGGACATGAGGACCTGGTAGAGGACAGGAGGACCTGGTAGAGGACATGAGGACCTGGTACAGGACAGGAGGACCTGGTAGAGGACATGAGGACCTGGTACAGGACAGGAGGACCTGGTAGAGGACATTAGGACCTGGTAGAGGACATGAGGACCTGGTAGAGGACAGGAAGACCTGGTAGAGGACATGAGGACCTGGTAGAGGACAGGAGGACCTGTTAGAGGACATGAGGACCTGGTACAGGACAGGAGGACCTGGTACAGGACAGGAGGACCTGGTAGAGGACATGATGACCTGGTAGAGGACATGAGGACCTGGTACAGGACAGGAGGACCTGGTAGAGGACATGAGGACCTGGTAGAGGACAGGAGGACCTGGTAGAGGACAGGAGGACCTGGTACAAGACAGGAGGACCTGGTACAGGACATGAGGACCTGGTAGAGGACATGAGGACCTGGTAGAGGACAGGAGGACCTGGTACAGGACATGAGGACCTGGTAGAGGACATGAGGACCTGGTACAGGACAGGAGGACCTGGTAGAGGACATGAGGACCTGGTAGAGGACATGAGGACCTGGTACAGGACAGGAGGACCTGGTAGAGGACATGAGGACCTGGTAGAGGACATGAGGACCTGGTACAGGACAGGAGGACCTGGTAGAGGACATGAGGACCTGGTAGAGGACATGAGGACCTGTTACAGGACAGGAGGACCTGGTAGAGGACATGAGGACCTGGTAGAGGACATGAGGACCTGGTACAGGACAAGAGGACCTGGTAGAGGACATGAGGACCTGGTAGAGGACATGAGGACCTGGTACAGGACAGGAGGACCTGGTAGAAGACATGAGGACCTGGTAGAGGACATGAGGACCTGGTAGAGGACAGGAGGACTTGGTAGAGGACATGAGGACCTGGTAGACGACGTGAGGACCTGGTACAGGACAGGAGGACGTGGTAGAGGACAGGAGGACCTGGTAGAGGACATGAGGACCTGGTAGAGGACAGGAGGACCTGGTACAGGACATGAGGACCTGGTAGAGGACATGAGGACCTGGTACAGGACATGAGGACCTGGTACAGGACAGGAGAACCTGTTAGAGGACATGAGGACCTGGTACAGGACAGGAGGACCTGGTACAGGACAGGAGGACCTGGTACAAATTTGTTGAACCCTTTGCGCCAAGGGGAACTGAGAAGTAATAATGATAATTATGATAAGTGTATGAATGTCCTGCCGTTATTTTTAATCATTTTGTTTTTGTCGATTAAAAGAGCTTACTTACTTCACTGTGCTACTTCGCTAAAGCTGTTCGTCGCTTTTACAATCTTTTATAATCTACCACAATTACTAATATCAAATTGTGTGACATCTTCACATTGAGGTTTGGCTGTAAAGGAAGTTATCACCATTACGACAACAGTCTGATGAGATCAAAGAAACTAACGTTTAGCTAGTTGAATCTGTGGATGCGTTTGCGTGCGGTTTGTGTGGACGGGGGTGGGGATAAAATGCAAATGATTTTATTTCAGTACTGCAAAGGTATGATCAATAATATTTTGACAACGGCTTCTAGGGCAGGAGTTGGAAAGGCCTGGTATCGGGCTGAGGGCGCACCATGGACTGTAATGGTAAGCGGCCAGAACCATCCAGAAAGCAATGGCAAACTACTGGATGTACAATGCCAAGAAATCCATAATGGCTAATCTGAATACTACACAAAGATCTGGTGGTGAGGCCCCCAGGCCAGGCAGATCATATTTAACTGGGGAAGAGATCGTTGGCAGCGTCAGTACAGGTAATCGTGATGACGGCCAAAAGCCTGACTGTGTTACCACGGAAAACCATGTCATCGGTCTTAGAAAAATAATCAAAATAGGAACATGGAACGTCAGAAGCTTATACCAAGGAAAACAGTACATAGTGAAGAACGAGATGGAAAGACTAAACATCGATATCCTGGGCATCTCAGAGCACAGATGGTCGGGCCAGGGACACTTTTCGATTCCATCAGGAGGAACATTCATATACTCAGGCAAAGAGAGAGGAGGTCAGAGCGGCGTCGGCTTCTACCTGTCTAAAAGGACAGCTGCCTCCCTATTAGGATATAATCCCATAAATGACCGCATTGTCACAATCAGACTGAAAGGAAAAAGAAAGAACATCACAATTATACAAACATATGCGCCAACAGCAGCTGCTGAAGAACAGGAAATTGAAGATTTTTACAATGAACTGCAACATGCATTAGAGAAAGCAAATAAGCAAGATATTAGGATAATAATGGGAGATTTTAATGCCAAAGTTGGAAACGAAAGATTAGAACATGAAAAAAGAGTGAAAGGAAGTTATGGATTGGGCCAGAGAAATGAGAGAGGAGAACGCTTGACAACATTCTGCCTAGAAAACAACCTAGTCATCACAAATACTCTTTTTATGCAACACCCTAGAAGACTATATACATGGACGTCACCGGACGGAAAAAGCAAGAACCAAATAGATTACATCTTAATACAACAAAGGTGGCGATCTTGTATCTCATCCATCAAGACGTTCCCAGGAGCAGACTGTGACTCCGACCATGAACTTCTTGCTGCAAACTTCAAGATCAAATTGAAAAAAGTCGTTACAAGCGACAAAGTAATACGTTATGACACAAGCGCCATACCAGAAGAGTACAGTGTCGATATTCAGAACAAATTTGACATTCTTATGGCAGTACAGGAGGAAATGACACCAGATGAACTTGCCAATAACATCAGAGATGTTTATATTACAAATGCACAGAGGTTAATTCCTAAAAGAAGTATAAAGAGACGAGAATACATCTCAGACGAAACACTGAAGTTGGTGGTAGAGAGAAGAAAAATGAAGTCCACAAAAGATACAGAAAATCAGGAGTTGTACAAGGAATACACAAAGCAGATTAAAAAACGAGTCAGACAAGACAAACAACAATACATAAACGACACCTGCAGGAAAATAGAGGAAATGCGCGAACAGGGATTGAGTAAGAATATGTTTTCTGAAGTAAGAACATTGAAAAACAGCAACTTTAAATCATCACCTCGAGCAATAAACGACAAGAAAGGCGACACTCTAACAGAACGTAAAGATATTCTGAACAGATGGAAGGAGTACTGTCAAGAAATGTATACGGAAATAAACAAAGCGGCAGATAACAACGTCATGAATGAAGCGGAACGTGAACCAGAACCTACCATAGAGGAAGTCCGGAATGCAATCAAACACTTAAAAAGTGGAAAATCTCCTGGTTGTGATGAAATAACAGCTGAAATGATACAGGCAGGAGGAGAAGGCAGCGCTCGTATATACCATGCATTATGCTGCAAGATCTGGCAAAGCGGAATTTGGCCCAAGGAATGGAAAAGATCAATTTACATACCCTTGCCAAAAAAGGGCAACCTGAAACTGTGCACAAACTACAGAACTATAGCTCTTATAAGCCATGCCAGCAAAATACTTTTACAAATCATAATGAAAAGGATGCAACAAAAGCTAGAAACAGAAATAAACGAAGTACAGGCGGGTTTTCGACCAGGTAGAGGCACTAGAGATCATATATTCAACATGAGGATCATCATAGAAAAGTGTAGAGAATTCAACGTTGACCTACATACTTGTTTCATTGATTACACCAAAGCTTTCGATTGTGTACAACATCAGCAGTTATGGGCTATTATGAAAAATATGGGATTTCCAAACCACCTTATACAACTCATCGCACTGCTGTACCAAGAACAACAGGCAGCCGTAAGAATAGAGGGGGAAACATCAGAATGGTTTGAAGTACAGAAAGGAGTAAGACAAGGCTGTACCCTTTCCCCTTACCTGTTTAACATTTATGCCGAGAATATCATGAGAAACGTAAGAGATGACCAAGACCACACACACAGAGTTTGACTCATTTAACATCGGCGGGTACCAGATCCCGGAAATCAGATATGCTGACGACACAGTCCTCCTATCGACCAACTCAGAAGGACTTGAACAATTACTTCTGTCCACCAAAAAACACAGCGAGGCCCAGAATCTATACCTAAACACCAAGAAGACCAAAGTATTGACAACAGACAAAGTAAAGACCAAACCAGAAATTGAAATTGATAACGAAGAACTGGAAAGTGTCAATGAATTCGAATACTTAGGATCAATCATTAACAGCTCTGGCGACTGTGCAGTAGAAATTAAAAGAAGACTTGCAATTGCTTCACATAAACTAATACAGATGAAAAACCTATGGCAAGGCACAAGCAAAGAAACAAAGTTACAACTGATCAGAGCATGTATATTCCCAGTAGCAACATACGGCTGCGAGACTTGGACACTCAATAAAACAGTTGCAAAAAAGATTACATCATTCGAAATGAAATGCTACAGAAGGATGTTGAGAGAATACCCTGACCGTGATCAGATGCAAGACAAAATGCAAATACTTGATGAGAGGTCACAGCAAGTGGGTCTGAAAATACGAAGGGAGAAAACAAAGATGATGAGAGTGAATGCAGGAAACGATAACATTACTGCACTTGAAGAAACATCAACTACAAGATGTAGAATCATACATATACCTTGGCTACAAAAAGACAGTGATATCAAAATAAGAATAAAGAAGGCTAGAAAAGCTTTCATTGGATTAGGAAATATTTGGAGATCAAAAGAAGGCAAGTTCAACACAAAAATCAGAATCCTCAATTCAAATGTCGTCACTCCTATGGTTATGGCTCTGAACATGGAGAACAACAAAAACAACAATGAGAAAGCCTCAGATTTTCATAAATGGGTAGGCTACAACAAAACATAGTCTCATAGTAGATACTGACGTAGGGGAGTGAAGTGTTGGAGCTTCACATTACTAGGCTGAGCTTCGAGAGGTGGGGTAACCAGTTCCCCTCCTGGTTGCCTTTACCCTTTCCTAACTTTAGAGCAGAGTCGGGTATCCATTTACAGGTGGGTGGGCTGTTGCGTGAAGCCACCGTATTTTCAACCCGCTACCTTTGCCGCGAGAAGCCTGTGCTCTAACCTCGGACGATCTCATCAATGGGTGCTTGCCTAAAATAGGACGATTGTAGTTGTATGACAAAATCACTAATGTGGAACTGATGACACGAATCAGGCAAGTGTCAGGGGAACAAGACATGAGAAGAAGAAGCTGAAGATGGATAGGACACACATTGAGCAAACGTGATCATAGCTTTACCAGGCAGTCCTTGTTCTGGAATCACCAGGGTAAGAGAGGTAGAGGAAGACCAATGAATACACGGAGAAGAGAATTGGAGGCAAGCAGGAAGAAGAAAAGGAAAGACCTTGAGCTTATGTCACATGACAGGAAGACTTGTCATAAAGCGTATGTTCCTTAGAGAGTTGAACGGTCATGATGATGATGATGATGATGACTTGTTAACTAACTTACATTTGATTACGTTGTTTCTTTTCAGTATTAAAACAAACAATCAATAATTGGGAGAGAATAATAAGTGGGGATGTTGAAGGGATGTGTGACGTCACGTAAAAGGGGAAGGGGGAGGGTGTCTGGGTTTTTGTGACGAAATGTGACAAAGGGGAAGGGGAGGGAGGGAGGGGGGGGGGTTAAAAATGGCAATCATTGCTTGACGTCAGATGTGGACGACCCCTACGAAACATGAGATGGATTAATAATGGTACATCGGCTACGCCACAGATGAAGATGAATCTGTCACTTACTACGCATGCGCGGAGATGGACGGTCAAGGGCAGATCTTCAAATACACCCTACGGGAGAGGGGCAATAAGGCCAGCTCGGAAAGGGAGGCGGGGATTGTGGGAGACAATTTAGGTCCATTAGTAATGCGGCACATAAACCTTTGATAGATTAGTGGTTGCATAGAATATAAGTATTGAAATAGCATGACTTCTTCTTCTTCGTACTCGTTACCTCATCTACCGTTGGGTGTAGAGGTTTCTCTGGAAGGACAGTGACTTTCATGATGAACATGCAATCATTTGTTAAGACAAACAGGTGATTGGCCTGTTGTGGAAATGGTATGATATAATAATAAAAATAAACCCTTCTGTCATAATTGATTATGGGAATGCGGCCCAGAGATGACAGCCCTCAGCTGCTTCAAATAGTAAGACAACATCACCAATGTGTAACTGATGATAAAAACCAGAGTAGTACCAGTGTACAAGCGCGTGCTTCTTCAGCGGTGAGTTCTGATGTTATTGTTAATGTTAATGTTAATCAGAATCGACCTCAGTGCTCTCAGGGCAAAACCACAGGTTCTCAGTATTCCTCAGCAAATGTCGAAGAGTATGAATACTAATTGTACCTGTAGCACGCTAGTTGTACATACGACGGATACATCCTCTTTCACGTCCATCTCTGCTAGTCCCACGTTTGATGCCAAACTCCCAGCAGTCTCAGCCTTGTTGATTCATCCATTGCAGTCTTCTGATGCAATTTGTTTTACATGATGCGGTTGCTAGTTCCATTTACAGTCTCATACTTGTCGCCTTGTACCACGTGACTGAGGAAACAGTAGTATTATTATTTCTTTGACTCCTTAGAGACCCCCTGGCGCTTCAAGGGGCAGGACTTAAAATGGCAGTAAATGAATGCTTTCTTTTATACTTAGGCTTGGGACCGTACTTTACTGTTCATCTTTTCTCTGTATATCTCTCTTGTTATCTCTTCAGGCGTGTTTACCATTATTCATATTTTGTCAAAATTCCTCTTTCCCTTCACTCGTTACTCCTTAACTCTCCACGAAAAATAGGCCTTCAACAAACGTAAACCAAGTCCTCCTGTCACTTGACCTTCAGCTCAAGGTCTTTCCATGTCTTCCTCACCATTTTTTATTTCAGTCTCAAATTATCTTCTCCATGTTTTTTTTTTTTTTTTTTTTTTTGGGGGGGGGGAGGGAAGGAAAGGGGGGCGGAAGGGGGGGGGTTCTACCTCTGCTTGTCTTACCCTGGGGATTCTAGAACAAAGACTTCCTTGCAAAGCTACCAACAGGCCTCCTCAACGTTTCCTATTTTCCTAGGCTTTTCCAATTCCTCTTTTACATGAGCCTAACGAGATTCGACGAGGCCAGGTTTGTCAATTTGTCCAATTCTCTACAACTGTTGTCTTATCTGTTAGTTTGCAGGATGTCTTTTTCTTACCGCTCTAAACGTCTTCTGCTGATTTTACTTTGGCTCTGCCTTAGTTTTCTCATTTGTCTTCTCTTCTAAAATTTCTAGTTTGGTTCAGTCATCGTTTTCCACTTAATTTAGTTGCAAATATTTTCTTACAACCTCAGTGCTCAGAAACATGTTAATGAGAACCATAATTATTGTATGTGGACTCGTCTACTGTTGTATTACGTCTCTCTTGTTGTACATCACAAGTATGTGCTGCTGTCATTTGTTTAAAATGTCAAAGAGAATGAGTATATCTACCTTTTATTTTCATATTTAAACGCTCTTATATTTTCTTTGATATAGAAGTGTGTAAGGAAGTATTTGTTGCGGTGTGTATGAGAATGTGTTTGTATTTATTTAGTATTGATGATACATACAAACATGCATGCACAAATTAATTACTTGCGGTTTGACCTCGTGAGTGAGTGCCTGGACATAGGATGAAAGTTAAGACAAAGAGCAGGATGTCAGAAGGGCGATCTTAGCCAAATTCTCAAACCTTTTAAAATAAAGTGGGTTCGTTCGTTCTCCGGATATGAAACAGCGTTAGCGTGTTCGCTAGAAATCCCTTGTATTTTTTTAGTCCATCTCTGCACTTCCGCGTGCTTTCTTTTTTTAATTTGAGGTGCCAACAGCAAGCCGTTCTGGTGTTTTCTTGTATTGCTTTTACATTAGTATCTGTACCGCTTTGTGGAGTGTCCGATTGACGAGTGGTTAGAGAGCTAGTTTCTCACGGAAAATGTGCCTGGTTCGATTCCCAGTATCGTCATGCTTCAGTCTACCCAGCTGTAAATGCGTAGTCTACATGACTTTGCTCTTAGGGAAGGAAAAGACAATGAGGAAAGGAACTTGTCACCCCACCTCTCGGTGCTGGACCTAGCATAGTGAAATATCTAAAACGTCACTCCCCTACGGCAGTATTTGCTATGTGACTACCTTTGCCTTTTAACCATTTTGTGGTACAAAACCATTGCTCAAGAGGTTAAGCGAAAAGCTAATGGCGTTGTTGACAAAGGAACATTCCAATAGACAAGGGAGATCACAACGTATGCACGGTTGAAGACTCACAAAATTATAAACCTGAAGATTGTTTTAAAGTTGCATGCAGTTGTAATAAAGACTTCTTGAACATATTGAGAGGGTTAGCAATATCGTACCATGACCTGCAAACAAAGCAGCGTTGGTTGACGGGACACTGCATTTCTGTCGAGTCAGCTGATATGAACATTCCTAAACCCCTGTCACAGACTACGAAATGCGGTCAAATGTTGCGACCGGTAGAATGTAATACTGCTTGTGGCTGGAGTAATATCGGTAATAATACAGTTGTAATTTTTTTCTTTCTTGTTTTAAGTACATTTAACAGTTAAAGTTAAACATTAAGTTCAAACATTTCGTTGTGAAATATTTTCTTCAGATGTAAGGCTCGTATATCTTGATAAGAGTTCTAGCTCTTTCAAATGGCGCATTAGATCGTGATTCTCACTAGCTTTATGTAGGCCTTTGAGTGGTTGATTTTCGTAGTCAAGTTTATCAATGCCTTGCAGATACTGCCACAGAAGAGTGAAGTGTTATAGACTACACTATACTGGATCCAGCATCGAGAGGTGGGGCGACCAGGCCTCTTGCTCGCTGACTTGTCTTTCCCTAACTCAAGAGCAGAGTCAGGTACCCATTTACAGCTGGGTAGACTGTAGCGTGACGACATAGTGTTTCTAACCCGGCACCCTTGCCGCAAGAGGCCAGCGCTTTAACCACTCTTCCAAATGACGAAAATATAAACAGACAGTGTTTAAAATGGAATTATTCTTCTTCCTTCTTCCTCGTTCGCCCTGAAAAGGACGTTGGTTGCGTTGTGTCTGTTTACGCCGGAGCTGTGATATCTGCACCTTTCGGCCGACCCATCCTACTTCAGCACGGCATTTTTTTGGGACCGGGTTTGTCTTCCCTCTTCGATCCCTACTCGCTCAGCCAGACTGCAGTGATGCAGCCTGTTTCCAGGACCACCATGTGGAGATGGAGTAGGGTCTTGGTCAGCTCTGGTTCGCTGAGCCTGATGCAAGCAGTCAAGCTATGGGTCGCTGACTGCATTCTCTATTGCTGCATCTTTGGGTCCCAAAAGGAAAGAGGACGGGTGTAAAGTACAGGAAAAGAGAAGTGAAATTTTTCTGGACGGAGATTTATTTGGCATTATAAGTGGTTAGCGCACTGGCTTCCTAGCTCGGTGGTCTATGGTTCAATCCCCAGTTGGGGTGGGATTTTTTAGACCGCAAACGGCTCCGGGGTCGACCCAGCCTCATGAATTGGGTACCAGAGCAACTCTGGAAAGGTTAAGGCGGCCGGCGTGATGCTGACTACATCACCCCTAGTGTGCCGAAGAAAATATGGGCCTAACACCGTATTCCCAATATACCTCAATGGGCGTGTAACAGGATTCCTTACCTTTTTTACCTATAAGTATAAGCTAGTCCCGTAGCAGTTACTGCTTTCAGTGAGTGAAATGTTAGAGACTTCATCGTACTAGATCTAAATTTATGGGATGGAATTGCCAGTTCCCTTCCTTGCTGCCTTTTCCTTCCATAACTCAACAGAAATCAGGTACCCATTTACAGATGGTAAATGGAGCGAGACACTACCAGATATTGAATCCGCAGCACGGTAACTTTGCCTCGAGATACAGGCGCTCTAACTACTCTACCAGTTTCATTAGCACTGTAATAACACTGATCGTTCGTTCGTTATTTTGTCTGCTATGTTGCTGTTATACCCTGTTCAACCTGAAAGTTGGTTATAATTGGGGTATATTGTGCGTTCTATATAACACTGAGTAAAATGCTGCAGACTTTATATGGCCAGCCATAAACCATAAAGGAATCAAATATGGTAAGTCAAGCAGTTTCTCTCGTTACGTGTCATAAAGAAAAGACAGATCCAAGTGAGGATTCCCGCCAAATCAAATGAATGGAAACTACGAAACACGAGAACATCTTGCTTTAATGAAACATTTGCATATAGCAGTGATAGGTTCTTGTTTGCTCGCCGAGTGTGAGCTTGCACGGTAATTTCCCAGGGTCAGGACCAAGTTTCTCATTGAGAACAATTCGAGGGAACAGACGGTTCCGAGCGAAAATGTGGGCGGAGTTTTTTATTTTTATATTTTTTAACCACGTCTCCAGCGCTATCAACTCTTGTCAGCTGTAAGTTGAACTGTTATTCACAGCTGTACTGGCTTAGCCAAGCGATTGTGTTTACAGCGTCGCTTCTTTGTTTCTTTTCTTCCAATTTTTGTTCTTCCAATTTTTGTTTTTACCACTTCTGGCTCATTGAATATTGGTTCATTTGATTTTGTTCTTTCTTTTCTCACGTTTCAGTTTTGAAATTGTTCATTCTGATGTTACGCTTCGTTTGTTTTTAATTTAAAATTATTATTTATGTTCTCTTAACCACTAATGCAAGAGCAGATGCATGCTTTGTTACAGGCTTACTTCAAGGATACATGCTGCTGTGGTTGGTCCATGCTCCGTTGGGATTTTAAAAAAAGGGGAAATTATGACATTGATATCTGTTCTCCTCCTTGTTCTTCTAGAGCGGTAAAAACAAATTACTGACGCTTTTTTTTGCCCGCCAGACTGTCTCTTCCAGGTTTCTGGCTGTTCTAAAAATAGCACAGCCTGCACACTATTAGTAACTTAAAATAGCATTGCAGCTTAGTTTTCAGTATGTTACTGTTTGTTACATGTTATGTGTAGTTTCAATACGTTTGTATGTGCTTACTTATTTATTCGTTATGTAAAAACGTACATGTAACCGCATAGCAGACACAGCTGTAGGGGAGTGCAGTGTTAGAGACTTACCCATACTAGGTCCAGATTTAAGAGGTAGGGTGACCTGTTCCTAACTTCTCTACCTTTGCCATTCCTAACTCAAGAGCTGAGTCAGGTACCCATTTACAGCTGGGTAGACTGGAACGAGACGCTAACTGTTTGTCGCGAGAAGCAAATATCCTAACAGCTCAACAAATCAAATGCTCCATTATTTATGTAAGGTAGACCCATAGCAGATATTTCCATAGGAAGTGGTGTTAAAGACTTTTATACTAGGTCCAGCATCAAGAGATGGGGAGACCAGTTCATCTCCTCGCTGCATTTTCCTTCCCTAACTCAAGAGCAAAGTAAGGTACCCATTTATAACTGGGTAGACTAGAGAGTGTTGATAACGTGAATCGAACCCGGCACCTCTGCCTCGAGACACCAGGGCTCTAACCACTTTGTCAGTCAGACGCTCATTATTTATTAATAGTTCTTCTTATTTGTGTATGGTTATTTATTTTTCCAATGTATTTGTGTGCGCATATTATTTATTTGTATATGCTTATTATACTTTTATTCTGATCTATTTATATGTCATTCACCTATTAATTTATTTCTCTTTATTTGCTCCCTATGGAACAAGGCATCACTACTGCAACTGGTCCCAATGCAGGAAGCCTGCTGTGGTAAAGTGGGATATATAAATATTTATAGGGGACTTAGTGTACTGACTGAGATCAGCTGTGAAGGTATCTATATCTAATAAGGGTAGTGTATTATAGATGACCTTACTTGCTACCACATATTTATACCTCAGTCAGAATTATTCTTGAATATAGTGATGACTACGTTGAATGTCTAGGGTATGTATATGATGAAGTGTAAGTCACAACAACAACAGACAGATAAACAAGTCAATTTATTCCACCACACTTGACAACACTGTGACACTCACACACATGTACCATTCTATAAGACTATCTTAAATGAGTCACTGGTAAATTTTCAAATATCAATATGTATTAAGCACTTTTCATTAATATATATGTGTCCTGATTCAAATACAAAGTGAACCAGGAATCACAATCACTTTTAATTACAAGTTATATGTACAGAATTTATCAATATGAATCTTGTAGTGACATATTTTATTAATCTTATCCTATGTGTGTCAGTTGTGTAGTGGTAATATGAGGTAATACTGGTGTTGTTTTTTCAAGCTACGTTGGTATTTGTCATCATGACTTCAAGTGTTTATTTCTGTTGGAACTAGTATTGGAGATGTTCTCAGTTCCGTTCATTAAAACAATTAATTTCCCCTCTTATTTTTATACAATGTTAGTTTAAGATGGGGTTACATAATGTTGAGCTCAGCTGGCCACATAGGCTTAACTTTCGTGATGGCGGCAGGAAAAGACTCCTCTGCTCGATTGCTCCCCTGTGTTCTAGAGACACCTCACTGTTTGCTATATGGACCAAGGAGTATGCTGTCCGCCTCTGGATTCAGCAAAGCTCTGACCAGGTACTGCTCAATAGCTTTAGGACCACAGTCCCTGAAACAAGAAGGTTGTACCTCCTACTTCAGAACTAATTTATACTCTATTTCTACACTGAGCACAATACATAACAAACACTGAGTTCAGAGCGGTAGGCCAACTGCTATCTTCATCTGAAACAATTTTCACCAGTATATTCCTCCCTAATGGTTACTACGCCTCTGCAATTCCAGTATTATTTCTTTCTAGTCAATAATATAGGTGGCAGTGTACTGTTTGGCAATTCCATGTAGTTTTACTTTCCTCCGACACCTTCTGTTCAGGCTGGAGCATTATATAGGCTTTACCTCATGTTCGCTACTGAACCACACATATATACAGACATAAATTATCAATTTACATTCAATTTTCATTAAAAGATGTCAAATATTTCAAGCTTACCACAATTCATGGAAATAACACAGAATTACGTTGACCGGCAATGAATATAGCACAATTTCGATCTGCCGATGTCCCAGGCTTTTATTTAGCAAAATATGCACTGGTGCTCAACGCACTGATTCTGTAGTAAGTTTATTTGCAAATGTGGTGTTGACCTGACGCCTCTAATTGACTATATTGGCAGGTCTAACCAATCATGCCATGTTTACACAGCTTTTCAAAAAAGTACACCTACTCACGTTTCCCCTAACAACAAAGAAGTAGTATTTATAGTCCGACTAATCGTGTTTAGCCTTACATTTATTTTCCGCCAATCAAATAGGAGGTAACATGTCAGCCTATTTCCCGTACAATGGTGGGGTGAAAATCTGCCACTGAGCGATTCTGATTTGGGTGTTGTCTGACATCCCTCACTATTTCTTTTGGCTATAATTTGGTAATTCCTAGACTATTTGCGTAACGTTTAACATATTTTTTGTCAGCAAGTCCTAAGGAACCCAAATATACAAATTTAAAGGAGCTAAGTGGCTGCGTTCAAAATATGCACTTTCTTCTACCTCCTGTTTACTTCGAAAACGATGTGGTGTCTGGGTACTGTAATGTTTTCAAACGTAAACCAGTATAATGTCATATTTCTTAATAAGCGTTTTTCAGGATTTTAAAACCTAACTCTGGTATGGGTAGTGTTTTTATCACTGTCGATTTGAAAAAAGCTAGTGCATGTGGCCTTACACGCGTGATGGCAGCAATTGTGTATCGCGCGACGCGTGTTTAGTGTTGCATGTGTCCCTGCTTTCAGCCCTCCCTTCTTTCTATCTTTAGTCCATCTGTCTTTCGTTTTAGGTAACGTAGTGTATAAAAAGACATGAATGGAATTTTAAATCTAGGTCAACCTGCGTATCTCAAGGTTTTTCTTAGAAATGCAGCACATGTTTTATCGTAGAAGGCGGGTATTGAAGCAGTAGGCTTTTACTATCAATGTGAAACGTTACAATTTGCAGACGAAGGAGAAAACAAGGGGGATTTCGAGTACAGTCATTGTGACAGCACTGTTCTTTACCATTCTTCTTTCCTTTTATTGAAGTTATTTGTTAGGCTTTACATTTACGTTTTAATTTATATATGTGGATTAGAATATGTCACGACATATCCCCTCTTAAAACAGACATCTTATGTCAGTCCTTTATTCTATATACACATAGATAAATGTAAGTCAACTTGACTTTACTCTGCTGTTGTGCTATCATGGTTTTATGTAGTTGGGTCCATTCAGAGTAAGCACTACTCATGAAATCTGCCTCAGACCTCTACAACCAATAATATCTTTCAGTTATGTTACTGAACAGCCGCAAGTGTGACTGCTTGTCTTAATGCTGCTTCACAACCCTTATTCACCATTTCTCTTCTCTGAGTCTGCGCAATGACATGTCCACAGAACATTAGATTTTCCTCAAAATGTACGTTATGAGGATATAACATATTTGTCCATGCACCGGTATGGTCTCTTCCAAAGGAAGCGCGATAGTGATGATTTTTCCTCCCAGAATTATCAGTCACAAAACGACCGCTACCAATTCTTTTCTTGGGGTTGTCTCCCCACTTAGAATTCTTGATGAGAGATTTCCTCTCTACATCCTCTTCCTCCAGTTTGTTTAAGTCCGATTGAGGGATTTCCGGCTTATCCTGGGGTAAGACATCTTTTTGCACTCTCCGCAGAGTGGCCATTGTAAAACATTTAAGTGAAGCTTGTCCGTGAAAAGGGGCTTCCCATTTCATTTGGTCCACTTTATCAAATTTATATTTCTTTTTATTATCAGGCCTAATTTTGCCCCGTGGCGTGTCCAGGTCCTGATCAATGTTCCCACTTGTGGGTGTTCCCTCATGTGCTATGCTACACCTTTCTACAAAATTCTCAATGTCCCATCTTGCCTTGGGCCAATAATAATTGTGAGCCACCTTTTGAATGATGGTACCTATTTTCTCATGGTCCCCATCTGGTTTCACATGTAGGCTCCTTACTAATTCTGTCCTATATCTTTTAGGAAGTACCAGCTGTCCCTGACCTTTGGATCTAGCTCCAGTCTTCCTATACATCAACTTGTTTTTCATGTAAAAATCTCCCTTGCCTGGAGTAGTATGACAAGTTGACAATTTCCTGAAACAAGGCTTGAGGGTCTTATCCCCAGCCTGTGCCTTCCTCATCTCTTCTGGAGTGGTATCCAACATAATATCCTCCTCCTGTCTTGAGGTCGACCTGACCTGAAGGGTGGCCATATACACAGGTTTCCTTCTGCAACGGTCAGTGTCATGATTGTCCATCTGACAATTTTTACACCACCTTTTCCCTTGGTTGAAAGATTTTCTTTCATCATATTTCCTTTCATCGAATTGTGGGGTTTTATTTTTATTGTCATACCGTGGCCTATCAAACTGGTGCTTACCTTTGTTTTGATCTCTAGGATCAAATTTATTAAAGTCCTGTGGTGCCCTAAAATTATCCACCTGTTTCTTCTTATTACCTGATACTTCTGCCTGAGCTGCTTGATACCTTTCAGCAACATTTAGCAACTCAACCAGCCTCTCTGCACCTTGTTCCATGAGAAACTTTCTCAGGTCTGGAGCCATGGACTCTCTTAATTGTTCTATAAGGATCATTTCCTTAAGATCTTGGGTTTTCCCCAGAGAAGTCCATTTCTCCTAGTATGTCTCTATTCGTGCAGAGAACTGGTGGTAGGTTTCTCCTGACAGTAGTTTAGCATTCCTAAATTTTTTCCTATAAAATTCTGCGTTCTTTTCATACCTTAACAAAAGAGCCTGCTTTAGCATGTCATAATTTTCCTGATCACCTCTGCTCATTTTAGCAAAAACTTCATAAGCTAACCTAACGAAGTCCTTGAGATAACTTTAAGCTCCACCTTTCTCTCTCTAACCCATATGTGGTAGCTAATAGTTCATATCTATTTAGATAGCTCTCAATATCATCGTCTTTCTCAACGAAATGATCTAAATGAAAATTCTTCTTCTCTTCTCTTTCTGCAGCTAATTCCTTCTCTTCTCTTTCTGCAGCCTGTCTTCTTTCCTCGGCTTCCAATGCTTTAGCCTCTTTGTCAGCCTCAATCTGCAACCTCTTAGCCTCAGCCTCAATCTGCAACCTCTTAGTCTCAGCCTCAGCCTCAAATTGTATCTTCTTAATTTCCTTTTCAGCCTCTAACTTTCTTTCGGCCTCTTTTTCTAATCTTCTTTCTTCCCGTTCAATATATTTGTCACATTCAGCAGTGACATAAGAAATCATAATTTGCCCGTCCATTCCTAACTCTTTCGCAGTCTGTACAGCAGCAGATCGAAATTTTGCCAAGTCGGCCATTGTCTATCATGCAAATGTAACAATTCGATCTATCAATATTTATCTAAGGACACTACAGGCACTGAGAGCTCAACCTTATTTATTTGCACCCAAGGATCCTTTTTTTTATTTCTATTATTCCCTGAAGTGAATTAACCCCAATATTTTTAATAGGGAAAGATTCAAAATCCCGAGAGCGAGACCCCAATATATGTGGTAAAGTGGGATATATAAATATTTATAGGGGACTTAGTGTACTGACTGAGATCAACTGTGAAGGTATCTATATCTAATAAGGGTAGTGTATTATAGATGACCTTACTTGCTACCACATATTTATACCTCAGTCAGAATTATTCTTGAATATAGTGATGACTACGTTGAATGTCTAGGGTATGTATATGATGAAGTGTAAGTCACAACAACAACAGACAGATAAACAAGTCAATTTATTCCACCACACTTGACAACACTGTGACACTCACACACATGTACCATTCTATAAGACTATCTTAAATGAGTCACTGGTAAATTTTCAAATATCAATATGTATTAAGCACTTTTCATTAATATATATATGTTCTGATTCAAATACAAAGTGAACCAGGAATCACAATCACTTTTAATTACAAGTTATATGTACAGAATTTATCAATATGAATCTTGTAGTGACATATTTTATTAATCTTATCCTATGTGTGTCAGTTGTGTAGTGGTAATATGAGGTAATACTGGTGTTGTTTTTTTCAAGCTATGTTGGTATTTGTCATCATGACTTCAAGTGTTTATTTCTGTTGGAACTAGTATTGGAGATGTTCTCAGTTCCGTTCATTAAAACAATTAATTTCCCCTCTTATTTTTATACAATGTTAGTTTAAGATGGGGTTACATAATGTTGAGCTCAGCTGGCCACATAGGCTTAACTTTCGTGATGGCGGCAGGAAAAGACTCCTCTGCTCGATTGCTCCTCTGTGTTCTGGAGACACCTCACTGTTTGCTATATGGACCAAGGAGTATGCTGTCCGCCTCTGGATTCAGCAAAGCTCTGACCAGGTACTGCTCAATAGCTTTAGGACCACAGTCCCTGAAACAAGAAGGTTGTACCTCCTACTTCAGAACTAATTTATACTCTATTTCTACACTGAGCACAATACATAACAAACACTGAGTTCAGAGCGGTAGGCCAACTGCTATCTTCATCTGAAACAATTTTCACCAGTATATTCCTCCCTAATGGTTACTACGCCTCTGCAATTCCAGCATTATTTCTTTCTAGTCAATAATATAGGTGGCAGTGTACTGTTTGGCAATTCCATGTAGTTTTACTTTCCTCCGACACCTTCTGTTCAGGCTGGAGCATTATATAGGCTTTACCTCATGTTCGCTACTGAACCACACATATATACAGACATAAATTATCAATTTACATTCAATTTTCATTAAAAGATGTCAAATATTTCAAGCTTACCACAATTCATGGAAATAACACAGAATTACGTTGACCGGCAATGAATATAGCACAATTTCGATCTGCCGATGCCCCAGGCTTTTATTTAGCAAAATATGCACTGGTGCTCAACGCACTGATTCTGTAGTAAGTTTATTTGCAAATGTGGTGTTGACCTGACGCCTCTAATTGACTATATTGGCAGGTCTAACCAATCATGCCATGTTTACACAGCTTTTCAAAAAAGTACACCTACTCACGTTTCCCCTAACAACAAAGAAGTAGTATTTATAGTCCGACTAATCGTGTTTAGCCTTACATTTATTTTCCGCCAATCAAATAGGAGGTAACATGTCAGCCTATTTCCCGTACAATGGTGGGGTGAAAATCTGCCACTGAGCGATTCTGATTTGGGTGTTGTCTGACATCCCTCACTATTTCTTTTGGCTATAATTTGGTAATTCCTAGACTATTTGCGTAACGTTTAACATATTTTTTGTCAGCAAGTCCTAAGGAACCCAAATATACAAATTTAAAGGAGCTAAGTGGCTGCGTTCAAAATATGCACTTTCTTCTACCTCCTGTTTACTTCGAAAACGATGTGGTGTCTGGGTACTGTAATGTTTTCAAACGTAAACCAGTATAATGTCATATTTCCTAATAAGCGTTTTTCAGGATTTTAAAACCTAACTCTGGTATGGGTAGTGTTTTTATCACTGTCGATTTGAAAAAAGCTAGTGCATGTGGCCTTACACGCGTGATGGCAGCAATTGTGTATCGCGCGACGCGTGTTTAGTGTTGCATGTGTCCCTGCTTTCAGCCCTCCCTTCTTTCTATCTTTAGTCCATCTGTCTTTCGTTTTAGGTAACGTAGTGTATAAAAAGACATGAATGGAATTTTAAATCTAGGTCAACCTGCGTATCTCAAGGTTTTTCTTAGAAATGCAGCACATGTTTTATCGTAGAAGGCGAGTATTGAAGCAGTAGGCTTTTACTATCAATGTGAAACGTTACAATTTGCAGACGAAGGAGAAAACAAGGGGGATTTCGAGTACAGTCATTGTGACAGCACTGTTCTTTACCATTCTTCTTTCCTTTTATTGAAGTTATTTGTTAGGCTTTACATTTACGTTTTAATTTATATATGTGGATTAGAATATTCCACGACACCTGCATCAAAGTATTTATCCGCTATTGCAGTGGTCGTGGCTGTAGCAATTTTGATTGACGTTCAGAGCGTGCCACCCTCATTTGCATAACCTCTTATTAGTCGCTTCTTACAACATGCGTGAAGTGGCAGTGAAAGATAAAGATAGTCCCGTATCAGATATTGCCGAAGAGGAGCGAAGTGTTAGAGACGTCACTATACCAGGTCCAGCTTCGAGAGGGGTGGAGGCGACCAGTTCCCTTCCTCGCTGCCTTTGCGTTCCTTAACTCAATAGCATAATAAGGTACCCATCTACAGCTGTGTAGACTGGAGCGTAAGACCACTGTGTTTCGAACCTGGCACCTTTGCTGCGAGAGGCCAGAGTTCTTACTACTCTGCCAATCGAACGTTAAATGTAGCAGTAGACATCTTTAGAAACCCTCTGGAAATATAAGGTACACGTTTGATTACGATTTTTGCCCGGAGTGCAGTGACGTCGATTCTGATCAACAATAACAAAAATATTATATCTTACCCAGCAATGTTCGTGCTGAGACAAAGAAAATGATTTAGGCTGACACGAGACATGATCCAGGATTCAGCTAGTCAAAGTGTACGTGAGTCTAGCTATCTCATTATCTAGAACACACTGCTGTAGAAACCACCACCACCACAACAGCAACAACAACAACAACAACAAACACGTGAAGTGCTTTGACGCAGTTTTCCTGCATAATCAACTGTGGTCTTTGTTCCAGGGTTAGTTATTCATTTAGCGAAAAAGAATATTTGTTCATCAAATAATTATTACTGTATTTTAATCTCTTTGTACATGCTGCTTTTTAAAAAAATCCGCTTGTGGCTACTTAGTATCTCTTTGTTTTTAATCCGTCAGCTTAATCTGCTAAGATTATGTAATGTCCAAACACATTGTGGTGTAACTTACGCGCTTTCAAAACAAAAGAATATGAAAATAATGACAAAGAACAAAGAAAACATGTATAATGTGCTTAGTAATAATTAAATGACTTCTTAGAGCTTACATGAATAAGAAAATAAAAATGTTCTGTATGTAATACAAATGCGTTCACCAATAGATGACGCTCAATGACAGTGGATCAAAATCAAGTCGATACAAATGTGTGCGAAGTAAACATTACTATATCTGAAAAGTAATGCTATATTTAAGTGTGTACTAGCAACAACCCGCCAAAATTGGCAGGTTTTTAATTATAGTGTGTTGTTTCTGTTACACGTATTACATTGCTGCTTCTTCTATAGTCTCGCTTGCTCGCTGTGAATGACGCGATCGTCTCTTCCTTTTAGCCATCTTATCATTTTGATTCATAATAATAAGTCTGCAATACTTTAAATTAAAATTTTTTCTCGAAGAAACAATAAAAAAACTTACATTTTAAGGTTATTTTTTAAGAAAAATGACGAGTTAAATTCGTTTCCCGAATGAAACTGGACAGAAGAGTATCTTGATTGTCTGTTGATTTAATGCACACCGTCACACTTTGCTATTTTCGGGAAATTACGTATAAGGGGAAACAATACTATTATTGTCTAACTTTCAATCACAGTTGCACCCCCTTAGCTATGGTCGAAAGTTAAGGCACTCTCTCGAAAATTGTAAAAAGTGCGCAAATGACTGTGTGCAAAGTGTGACAGACCGACAGACTGAAGTACCTTACGACGAGAATTATGGTATTGGATGGTACGCTCGCGCTCTTCAATTCTTGTGTATTCTTCTTCTTCTTCTTCAAGTACCATGTCTGGTGGCTTAGGTAATCATGTCTCTCTACAACTTTCTGTCTACAGTACTCTTTATCAATTCTGTTGTTGGGACCTAAGACGCGTCAACAGTGAGGAATGCAGTTAGCGACCCATAGCTAGACTGCTTGCGTCAAGGTCAGCGAACCAGAGCTGATCAAGACCCTACTCCACCTCCAAATGGTGGTTCTGGAAACAGGCTGCATCACTGCAGTCTGGCTGAGTAAGTAGGGATCGAAAAGGGAAGGCTAACCCGGTCGTAAAAATGCCGTGCTGAAGTCGAAGGTGCAAATATCACAGCTTCGCTGTAAACGGACACAACGCAACCAACGTCCTTTTCAGGACGAACGAAGAAGAAGAAGAAGATTATGTTGTTGACGTCTTTCCAATGCTACGATGTCAAACTATCCAGTACCTTCTCTCTTTATCGCTCTCTAACACTTTTTCCTTCAGTCTTTTCTGTTGTCTCGATATATTTAATCTTTATTCTTCTCAGATATATCGTAACAACAGGTAAGATTGAAAGAAAAAGAGATAGGGGAAGACAAAGAGAGCAAATACTGGACAGTTTGACGTTGTGGCACGGAAAGAAGTAAACAGCAGAATTGATAAATTGAACTGGAGACAGGAAGTTGTGGAGATACATGATCTCCTACGCCACTAGGCATGTTTCTTGAATAATATTCTTCCCAGAACATGCCAGAAGAAAGTCAATTACTTCCTTCTAATGTCTAATAAGCTTCCTTTACGCATTGGCCTCTTTCATGGCAGAATGTCAGACGAGCATGCGTGCCCAATTCTCAACCTTTTGAAAATAATGTTCGTTCGTTCGTCCTGACTACTGTTGTTAGGTGTCCGTGGTATTGTTAACATTCTTCTGTAAAACCACATCATTGTAGTCCAGAGTTATCCTACTTGTTTACTAATTGCCCATGACTCACTTCCTTCTTACATGTAAAATGTGCAAAGAAACAAATTAGCAGGCTCTGATACGGCATACGGGAAATGACGAGTATGGAGATTAACAAAAACCATCCTCCAACCTCCTTCCCGTCCACCCTCAATACCTCCAATTTTCTTTTTTTTTTTTTTTAAATCCTGCGTGGGTGTAGATTATCAGATTTCTAACCACGCGCTGCATATTTTGTGGTCTACGTTTGCAGTTTATGCGGTCTCGTAAATTACACGCGCAAGACAACATCCATTCCGGGCCGATGACAGCTAGGGACCATCACTAGATCATTTCCTCACACACCAGCCGTATGCGTTCCCCCTCCAGAATACGTGCAACACGTTCCATCTTGGTTGATGAAATTACTTTGAAAGAGGATAGCAGAAATGTCGGCGTAATAATGGGTGTAGTCGCCCGGGCTGAAAATGTCAAAATGTGAGTCACACGTGGCATGGCAAAGTGTTTGGAGACCAGCATGATTTGAGGAATGCAGGATGAATTAGGATCATCTCCAGGGTCTGCTCATAATGATGCCTTTTTCTTTGTCGGCTGGAAACATTTGATCATATTAGATGTATGTAGCATATGTCGGGTCTTCTTTAATTGGCGTGCCATAATTTTACTGACTATTTGGTTTCCGCTAATACAGACATGGTGACTGCAGGGCGACATATGTTGTCTAGTTTATTGGTCCAAGGATATGAACTTTGTGAACTAACATACAGACAAAGAACGTTCGAGTTTTTTTTTTTTCTTTTTTTTTTTAAATGAAAGAGAGGGAAAAGTTGTGGGATGTTGAACAAGGGTTGCTAAGGATATTATTTTCTGCGATGCATATTCCAACAAGGATGAGACGTAACATGTAAAACATGCAACGTGTCACCAGAATTTCTTATTACCGTAAGAATTTGTTTGTTTGTTTGAATGTACAGTTTAGTTAATGCCCACAACTTCCTCCCCCATAATAAATCGGCGTACGTAAAATTGGCAAATTTGTTAGAGAGCTTGCCTCTTGCGTTAAAGTTACTGGGCTCCGGGTTTGAAACCTGGTACGCCCCAGTGTTATTCATTATCATTTTCCTTTGCGCTCCTTACGGAGCATGGACTACCGCAGTTGGTGCCACTACATGACGCTTGCACCAAGCAGTCACATGCTCTGGCAGCGGCATTGTCTTTTGCTATTTGTTCTACATAATGAGGTTGACGACCCCTGTATACCCAGCCGTAAATTGTACGTGATTCCGCCCTTGAGCGAAATAAGGAAAAGGCAGCGAGGTCACACACCTCATCAAGTTAGACCTCTTATAGTCAGATTTCAAATACTTCCTTTCCCTGTGGCAGTATCTGCTATGAGGGACCCCCCGCCCCCCCCCCCCCCCCCCCCCCCCCCCCCCCCAACCCAACCCCCCCCCCCCCCCCCCCCCCCCCCCCCCCCCCCCCCCCACCCCCCCCCCCCCCCCCCAAAAAAAAAAAAAAACAATACACAGGATATGCTGAAGTCCTAGTGAGGGTTCTCAAATGTTGCACTTATTTATCAGTCTTCTCGAAAGCTCGTGAGGACGCTTCTCTCCTTCTTCTTTGATCCCTAGCCACGAGCCGTTAAAGCAGTCAGTGGCCATCACGCTGTTGCGAGAGAATTCTATGTTATTATTTGTGTGGAGGTGGTGACTGTAGAATTAAGCAGATCGTGCTGGAAAAAACGCGAATATCGTAGGCTTAATAAATAGTCATTCAGTGCAACTGGCACGCCATACCAACTGGTAAGTTCAAAATAGTCAACCACAATGCCTATCAAATCCAGTCCACAGAAAAGACATTTATTTGGCTCCAAGTTCCAAGCATGTAATAACTTCTATAATACGTTGCATTCAGCCGTCCAGTGTCTGTCATTTGAAGAAACAAAAAACATTGCATGCAATAGTAGAATACATATCAATTCTGGCCGTTATGACTTAAGGTTCGTTCGGACACGGCGTGACCGAAGTTCTGCTGCATTAATAGTTGCTGACGATATCGTTGCGAAATACTTCATTAAAACTGGTTACTATAGTTCTCTGTTAAGACAGTAAACCATAATGGCCAATAATACTTTGGTGGCGGCCTCTCGAACATGGCCACATGAAATCGCTTGCATAAAAAGTCTCCACGAATTCCAGCGTACAAAAGTGAAAGGCCCAGAAAATTAGCCTTTGGGCTACAATGGCAGACGACGCATACGTCATATAGTTACCAATTACGTAATAATGTCGCGGCGTTCAATGCAAGTGCTTTGACGCACAAAAACTAGTTAATGCAGACAACCGTATCTCCAAAAAGAACGGGCATACCCCTGTGTGCAAAAGCATACACAATACACGCCTTGTGGCGTCTTGTTGGGTAGCAACACATTGCTTCCATTTTGCTCGGTCGGCGGCCATCCTTAGTGCAGTGCCCCAGTTCTGGTTCATTCTTTGCATTTCGGCCATCAATTCTCTGCCAAGTTGTTTGTGGTTGACCTCTCTTTCGCTATCTTTCAGCGGTCCATAGCATAGCTGTTCTTGTGATGGCATCGGGGTCTCTTCTGAGGACGTGGCCGACCCAACCCCAGCGTCTGCCAGCTATGATGGTGTGCATGTCCTCTTGGTTGTACCGAGGACGCTTCACTGGCTGTCTTAACCCTAGAATGCCCTCGAGGGTGACACGTCCCCCAGACTTCATTTTGGACTGTTACAAAGCCGTGCACAGGGACAGCGCTTCTCCCATCCAGCAATCTCTAACGGTCTAACCGATGACCGTTCTACACATCAGTCAGTGAGCGAGTGGAATTCGTCACGTTCCATGAGGCTGTTGGGGTGACCAGGCACCCCGGTGAGCATTAGTCTTAATTTGTGTTAGTCAACATGGCTATTTCTGTGACTTTGTGGACGAAGATTTAGCTGCTGAAGCTGAGCAACATCTAGAACTAAAAGATAAAAAAAAACAAGCTGGATGCCAGATCTATCCATGAGCGAGGGATCAAAGTTCGCTGTTCAGTATGTGACATTTTCGTGTGTGCGGATCAGTGGCGTACTAAGCGGGGTGCGAGAGGGGCGGTTCGCCCCGGGTGACAGCTAAGAAGGGGTGCCATCGGACACTATTATGATAGGACTTAAAGATACACTTGCAAGTGTGTTTCTTTATGTGTGTGTGTGTGTGTGTGTGGGGGGGGGGGGGGGGAGCCAAAGGTAGGATCCGCTCCAGGGGCCAAATACTTTAGGGACGCCTCTGGTGCGGATCACAGGAAAGACATATGTGATAAATGTGCTAGAAGGAAGTAACGATTTACATGGCTTAGAAAATCTTTTCTTGGCATTTAATGCTTTTTGAAACTTATTAAATTGACTTGACAGCACCAACGACTCATCTGATAGAAGAATATCTTATTTTTCTGTAGTATGTTACGGAGGTACAAAAAACAAAAAACAACAAAAACCACATTTTTCAAACTCGTTGGTTGTTTTGTGTAAATAATTTTGTCATTTGTATTTGTAAGGTAATTTTTTTTTAAATTACTGCACACTTAAACTGAACCATATTAACATATATTAGCGAGGAAAAATCTATATTTTCAATTTTGAAACTTTTTCCTAGAATATGTGACACCTAATATTAATCAAAAGCTAAAATTGCATAATTTTACATTTTAATTATTCCTCTCATTCCCCTTTTTGTCTTTCAAAATATTATAGTCGTTAAAAACATAAACACTTTGGGCTATACAAACACTATAATAGTTTGACATCTATAGTGAAAGGAGTAGAAAACAAAAATTAAGGGGGGGGGGGTTGATAACGTACCCCAGGTGAGCAGTAATGACGTGCAAAAAATATTGAGCAGTCTAGGGTTAATGTTTCGTTTGACCTGCAAGTTGTGTATCATGTCTCACTGAAAGTTGTTTTGTCCCAAGATTATTATTATCATTTTTATTATTATTTTCGATTTTTTTCCATTGCCGTTTATTAGATCGCCCTCACTTTTTTGTTAAAACAATTTTAGCAGTTCTCACAACATTATCCAACTTTTCTATTCTCACATCTAATTTGTCTATTTTCACACTTTTATTTAACTTTTCCATTCTCACAAGGTTATCTAACTTTTCTATTCTCATAGTGATATCTAACCTTCCTATTCTCACAATGTCTTCAAATTTCTTTTCTCATATTGTACTTAATGAAAGTAGAATACACGTTCTTGTCTTTGCAATGATTGTGAAGCATCCAATCATAAAAACCCAAGAACTTAGAAAAAAAAAACCCAACTTATACATTTAATATTTAAAGCATGTGCTTGTCAAGGAATGTATTTGATCGTGTGTTAGCTTGTATAAACGGTCCGCTGCTCCGATGCGAGCGATATTTGGTATTTGCAAGTATCATGGGTCAGAGTGTACTTTTGCTATTGTGCTTTAACATTAAGTGGTGTTCTGAGCTGGAATTCAGCCTGACGCTTGTTATGTGGTAGTAAATTACGTTCAGGGATAGGAGTGGCTAAGAGGTATGGCTTCTGCCTCTAATTCTATAGGTATCGGGTTCGGTTCCCAGTACCGGGAATATATTTTGTGGAAATTGTTTCCCGTGTGCAAGTTGCGTACGTTACAAATCCCTCAGCAGTTGACAATAGTAAAGAGTAGGCCATACGGCCTCTGCCCTACCACATTTTACAAAACTAGGAAAACCTACCCAACACAAAAATATTTATATAATGTGTGCTTCCTGTATACACACATTGGAATCCTCGCCGGTGCTACGGAGTTCGTGCACTGTGCTGAGATCCTCCTTGTGTAATCTAAGGGACAAGATCGGAGCACTGATGGAGATGTTCGTGTGCATTGAAGATGGACCTTAAAACCAAAACCAAACCAAATTATGTTCAGAGAGGCGTGTGCAAGGAGTTAACGTGTTTTTGTGAGCGTTGGTAGTAGGGAATACATTTGGAACAGAGGTTTTTGGAGAGTTAATTGTTGCACGAGTAGTGAGTGGAGAGAGAGAGACTGTTTATATATATATATATATATATATATATATATATATATATATATATATATATATATATATATATATATATATATATATATATATATATATATATATATATATATATATATATATTCAGAAAGTAATGCACCACATACACACTTTCATTATTTTGCACTCTTCACTGTCCTCTTGCACCAAATTAACTCGTATATACCTGCGAGAGGTCACACAAATAAGACCCGAAAGCGTGCTGACAATCTACCTTTTAATGATCACGATACTACACATATAACCTCAATAATAACAGCTTAAACCATCTGATTGGCTCAACAAAGCCCGCTACCATCAGATTATGCAAACAACGCTGCCTAAAACTAATAATCATAAGGCGAACATAAGGAAATGAACTACGGCTATTCTAGAAGGCTAACAGACATCTTTCTCTCAAGGCTTCCTGTTCAATCCCCTCTCTGCACCCATCCCTGGCACCATTTCCTTCCACTTAAAGAGCTGAGGTTTGTGCGCAACGAAAAAGATGATCAAGACAAAATTTTTATTCCTTCAAAAGCCGTACTAGATGCACATGAATCCCATAAGTATATTATGCTTTTGTGACAATATATATACGATATATATATATATCGTAGATTTCGATAGGTGATTAAGAACAATGCTAGGTCCCTTCTGAATAGAACTGACAAAGGTGATGACTCAGTGCGAGATAAGGTAAACAGATTGTCGTGAAACGACTCTCCCCGACTTCTTTTCTTCTGTTTATTATTTTTTTTCCCTCTACAAATTTCTCCTATCATTTGACAAGAAACCTAAGTCTCTCTCTCTCGCTAGTCTTAGATTTAACAGTATTTTACTAGCTCAGGATTCTCGGTCCAAGGTAATAAATTATTCCCCCACCAGCGAAAGTCGAAGGTGGAACACGGTACAACGATTCGAACAGGAAGTCGACCGTCTTTGTTGTTCACGAACTGGACGCATGTAAAACAGCCGGAAACGATGGACGCTAGTGCGAGTTGAAATGAAGGTAACTTTATACCCCTGGGACCAGAACAGAATTTGCACACAACCCACCCCTGCCCGGAACAGATCCTGGAATATTGGAGGGAATTTTCTGCATTCTTCTTGTAACCATCGTTGGAAGCAGATGTGATTGTATGGGCCTCTGTCGAGGCTACTTTGCACTTGTTGCAAAATATCCTTAGTGAATTCGTTGAGCGAAGTAAGTAGATCTAATACTGCTGATTTTATAACATGAATAATCATATGTTTATCAACAGCTTGCTATTGCAGTAACTTTTTGTTAAAGTTTAAATGCATTTCATTTTCAGTGACAATAACTGTTATTTGCATCTTTACAGATCACTCAAACTAATGTATGAGTTTGCAAAGTTCCTAAACCTAATTAACTCCTGATCTTTATCTCACAGCCTGGCAGAAATAAGACAGGGTTAAAACAATTGATGTACATTATTGTTGTTACTTTGAGATTTGCATATTGATCCAAACAAAATAGAAGTGTATTAGTGGTTCTTCTATTTTCTATTTCTTATAAGACTTCTGTGTTCTCTGCCAAGACTACAAACTTGATAACAGTGTCTCAATCACTTCTTCTCACTTTGTCACATAAGGGACATTAATGTGTTTTTCATTATGGAAGGTTCTTTACATGTATTTAATGCAATCCTATGCATATACCATGTTGTATGATTGAAGAACTATTTTATTATCAGTATATGAATGTTATTTGCTACAGGAACCAGGACTTTAAGAATGCTTGCAATTATTTAGCTATTTAATGAATTTACCACTTGACTGACAAAATGTAAGTCAGCAGTTCTCAAGCCTTGAGATTATGACTACCTTCCACATGATTTACTGCTTCAGTATCAAGAATGTAAATCATTGGTTCTCAGACCTTGGCAGCAATGACATCTCAACAGGTTAAAGCAGCATATGAAACTATTACCCGGTGGTTCTCAAACCATTGTTGACAGTGACCCCAGAATTAAAATACTGCTCTATGGGCACTAGGTGAACCAGTGGTTCTCAACCATTTGATGACCCCAGCCCCTACCTCACAGTTTGTGAAACTCATTGCCACATGGGGAAAACCACTGCTGTAAATAAGCAGACAGCCAGATAGAGACTGAGAACTCAAGATACACTATAATGTCAGTTAAGAAGTGGTAGTTCATATCTAATAGATAACACAGTTACTAAATAGTAGTTAACCTTGTGTTAATTTAATTTCTGATGGACGCTTACCGGCCATCAGACTTAGGAGATGACTGCTCTTGAAACCACTAATGGGATTTCAATTGTTTCCAGTCCACCCAGGTTGCGGTTACAAAGATACAAACCAGGTTGCGGTTACACAGTACTTAACTAGGTTGCAGTTACACAGTACAAACCAGGTTGCGGTTACCAGATACCTAAACCAGGTCCAGGGTACAAACCAGGGTACAAGTCCATGGTACCCAAGATTATCCTTACCCACCATACCCTATCAAATAGGTTACCATACCCAACCATATCCTATCACCCAGTAACCATACCACACATCCCATAAGCAGAAGAGATATTCAGCAGAGGTGACTTACCCCATCCTTATCTGTGATGTGCACTGAGTCCAGGGAAGCAAACTCTGACCCCCTCTGAACCCATAGAACTGTTTATGAGACCAAAGTGCTGGAGCATACCAAACCAAGAGAGTCCGAACCAAAATCATCTCCGCAGCTACTACAGGCCTTCGGAGAGTTGAGTATAATACCTACCAGCAACACTACCATAGAAAAGATCTCTGGTCCAAGTGATGACCAACACTAGTTGTTTTTTTTTATTTAAACAGTATAGCTAAACCTTTTTTTTCATATTTATATGTATATAAAAAAGATGAAAGATTCTATACCCTTTTATCCAATTTAACATAACAGAGTCTGTTGTTATTTTTCTTGTTAACTTTATTTGGGTTGTATTTTGTTTTAAATATAAATCTACACCCTGGGGGCTCAGCCATAATTCAATTAACTTCTATTGGGTCGGGATATTTTAATTGTGGCTGGACACCAAATCTCTTTCTCAACCTTATGTGCTTTACACAGTCCTTTTGTAGGATTCCTGAGGAAGAATTTATCGTCCAGAAAATATCCTGTTTAGGTACCAGAATTCTCTTTTTTAGTAAATTTCTAGTACACTATTTCCCGAGGAGAGGCAGTTCTATTATAAACTCGGAAGCTATCAATAAGACATTATTATCTGTATTCTTCCATTCCGTTCAAGCTGACCTATCTCCTCAAAACACCTCGCGACAACTGGGACGCTCGTGTCCGGGATAACTCTTATTTCATATTTAGACACTTGTCTGAGATAGGAAAACTCTTTATCTTTCCTAGACCACTACTGCTGTGGGTACTTGTCACTTATTAGTGTCCAAGTCTAGGATTAGATTAAAGAGGGGACATATAAATTACCCTAGACTAAAATACATATAAATTTTTTTGCAAGAAACACAGATTTTAAGTTGTGTTATGAGAACTCTTCTTGGTGGTACTGCTGGAAATTAGTTATCTATTGTTAACTAATTTTTAATTTGATGGTTATAAATGCTGGTTTGATTTAATATATGGTTTTGTAATACTTTAGTATAGTTAAGACTATAGAAAGTATTTTTGCCTTAATTATTGTTTGTGAGTTAGAGATCTCATACTCGCTCAACGAACCACTACGGATATAATGGAAGAATCTGTAGAGTTGAATGAGTGGAGAACATTCTGGACAGAGTTAGCCATTGAGTGTGAACTCTCCAGAGAAGAACTGGATACTTTTGTTTCACAACAGATGGAAAAATGCAGGATGAGAGAAGCGGAAAGGAAGAAATGGAGAGCAAAATACACGGAAGAGAATGTGGAACATGAGAGACAAAGACAAGAAAAATCCCTCCAGTGTAAGGAAGAACTGGAAACTCAGTTTCAACCTACAAATATGGAATCCAGGGATAAACTTGAATCTAGGAATACTCATCATGCCACTCCTTTGCCAGTTGCATCACCATCTTCAGTGGTAAATATAACTGCACCACATGAAGCCAAGTCTGTGTCTCAGAATTCCAGCTCAGACAGAGCAGAGGCTAGGATATCTAAACGGAGACAACTAGACTATCCTGAAAACAAGATTAAGCACAGCTGTGCTAATAATCTGAAGAGACCTTCCTCATCCTCCGCAAAGACTCACAACAGGCATATCAACAACAACCGCCCCAACAACCTGGTAAATAGGATCGCTCAACCAAATAGGATCACTCAACAGAAAAGGATTACGCAACCCTATGGGAAGGGAAGGGATGTTCTTGAACATCACCTGTCGGCCAACTTACATCAGTTAGACTGTATGCGCCGAGACCCAATCCCACAGACTTCATACAAAGCTAAGGTCCCTACCATGGATGGGAACTTGACGAAGGCCCGGAGTGGATACAGGGATTCTCAAAATGTGGAGACTGCAACAGTAAATGGAGAACAAATCACCTGTTTGTATTATCAAGGTCTTGGGTGTGATGCCCTTGTCTCAGCCTCTGTCATCGACCTTGATCAAGTCACCGAAGAGGATGTTGAGGTAACAGCACCCATGATAATCAACAGAAGGATGATTTTGCCTTTAGCTTATGTAGAAGTTAGGTCGAACTTTGTAAACGGCAAAGTAAAGGCCGCAATATTAGATGAACGAATTTACCCGATACCTCAAGGAGGGAAATATATCATCTTAGGAGACTCAGCACGACCCAGAGACGGCGTGACTGAACAGGCTATGGAGACTCCAATGCCTAACTCATCTTCCAACATTTTCACTGAAAAGTTGGAAGAGTGCAAAGGGATTGACCACCCCAGTGCACTTAATTCTGAACAAGTTTTGATAGTCTCACCCACTATCTGCATGCAGAAAGTGAAGCCGGGCCAGAATTTCTTGGTACCTGGTGAGATGAAACATGTTTCAGAAATATCTTCCTTTAACATGGGAGAAGCGGCTGTAGAGGAACAGGACTCTCAAGCACTAAGACTTCACTCAGTTCCGATAACCTCACCCACTCTCTGGGATCAGAAAGTGAAGCGGGTCCAAATTTCTCTGGTACCTGGTGGGATGGAACATGTTTCAGGAATATCTTCCTTTAACACGGGAGAAACGGCTAAAGAGGAAAATGAGCCTCAAGCACTTAGTCTTCAGTCAATTCCGATAACCTCACCCACTCTCTGGGATCAGAAAGTGAAGCGGGTCCAAATTTCCTTGGTACCTGGTGGGCAGGAACAAATGATAGACTTATCTTTCTCTGTCACTGGAGAAACAGTGATAGAAGAACATACACGCTCTCATACCTGGGGAGATAGGTATGTGTCCTTAGGCAGGTCAAGCAATATGACTAAAATAAGGTTGTGTATGAGGCTGGCAACCTCATCACGCAAAACTATTTGCTATAGATCAAATTGTAAGCAGAGTGTAGGCTTTAGGGCAAGCTCTTTGCCAGGAGGCAAGCTTCAATGGAGGATCTATAAGGAGGAAAAGAAGAGGGGGATATTTTTGCGAGCAGGCTTGCTCAACCCACCTCAACTACTTATTGAAGAGGAAACGGATAGCCAGGTGTGGATTACAGGCATACCGTTTGACAGAGGAAAAATAGGAAATATTTGGATTGAAAGAATGGAGGACACGATACATGAATGTAGTGTCCGACATAAGAGAAGAGTCGGCTCGAACTTAGTTGGCCGTTGGCCGAACTTTCAAAAAGGGGGCTTATGTCGTGAAACGACTCTCCCCGACTTCTTTTCTTCTGTCTATTTTTTTTTTTCCCTCTACAAATTTCTCCTATCATTTGACAAGAAACCTAAGTCTCTCTCTCTCACTAGTCTTAGATTTAACAGTATTTTACTAGCTCAGGATTCTCGGTCCAAGGTAATAAATTATTCCCCCACCAGCGAAAGTCGAAGGTGGAACACGGTACAACGATTCGAACAGGAAGTCGACCGTCTTTGTTGTTCACGAACTGGACGCATGTAAAACAGCCGGAAACGATGGACGCTAGTGCGAGTTGAAATGAAGGTAACTTTATACCCCTGGGACCAGAACAGAATTTGCACACAACCCACCCCTGCCCGGAACAGATCCTGGAGTATTGGAGGGAATTTTCTGCATTCTTCTTGTAACCATCGTTGGAAGCAGATGTGATTGTATGGGCCTCTGTCGAGGCTACTTTGCACTTGTTGCAAAATATCCTTAGTGAATTCGTTGAGCGAAGTAAGTAGATCTAATACTGCTGATTTTATAACATGAATAATCATATGTTTATCAACAGCTTGCTATTGCAGTAACTTTTTGTTAAAGTTTAAATGCATTTCATTTTCAGTGACAATAACTGTTATTTGCATCTTTACAGATCACTCAAACTAATGTATGAGTTTGCAAAGTTCCTAAACCTAATTAACTCCTGATCTTTATCTCACAGCCTGGCAGAAATAAGACAGGGTTAAAACAATTGATGTACATTATTGTTGTTACTTTGAGATTTGCATATTGATCCAAACAAAATAGAAGTGTATTAGTGGTTCTTCTACTTTCTATTTCTTATAAGACTTCTGTGTTCTCTGCCAAGACTACAAACTTGATAACAGTGTCTCAATCACTTCTTCTCACTTTGTCACATAAGGGACATTAATGTGTTTTTCATTATGGAAGGTTCTTTACATGTATTTAATGCAATCCTATGCATATACCATGTTGTATGATTGAAGAACTATTTTATTATCAGTATATGAATGTTATTTGCTACAGGAACCAGGACTTTAAGAATGCTTGCAATTATTTAGCTATTTAATGAATTTACCACTTGACTGACAAAATGTAAGTCAGCAGTTCTCAAGCCTTGAGATTATGACTACCTTCCACATGATTTACTGCTTCAGTATCAAGAATGTAAATCATTGGTTCTCAGACCTTGGCAGCAATGACATCCCAACAGGTTAAAGCAGCATATGAAACTATTACCCGGTGGTTCTCAAACCATTGTTGACAGTGACCCCAGAATTAAAATACTGCTCTATGGGCACTAGGTGAACCAGTGGTTCTCAACCATTTGATGACCCCAGCCCCTACCTCACAGTTTGTGAAACTCATTGCCACATGGGGAAAACCACTGCTGTAAATAAGCAGACAGCCAGATAGAGACTGAGAACTCAAGATACACTATAATGTCAGTTAAGAAGTGGTAGTTCATATCTAATAGATAACACAGTTACTAAATAGTAGTAGTTAACCTTGTGTTAATTTAATTTCTGATGGACGCTTACCGGCCATCAGACTTAGGAGATGACTGCTCTTGAAACCACTAATGGGATTTCAATTGTTTCCAGTCCACCCAGGTTGCGGTTACAAAGATACAAACCAGGTTGTGGTTACACAGTACGTAACTAGGTTGCAGTTACACAGTACAAACCAGGTTGCGGTTACCAGATACCTAAACCAGGTCCAGGGTACAAACCAGGGTACAAGTCCATGGTACCCAAGATTATCCTTACCCACCATACCCTATCAAATAGGTTACCATACCCAACCATATCCTATCACCCAGTAACCATACCACACATCCCATAAGCAGAAGAAATATTCAGCAGAGGTGACTTACCCCATCCTTATCTGTGATGTGCACTGAGTCCAGGGAAGCAAACTCTGACCCCCTCTGAACCCATAGAACTGTTTATGAGACCAAAGTGCTGGAGCATACCAAACCAAGAGAGTCCGAACCAAAATCATCTCCGCAGCTACTACAGGCCTTCGGAGAGTTGAGTATAATACCTACCAGCAACACTACCATAGAAAAGATCTCTGGTCCAAGTGATGACCAACACTAGTTGTTTTTTTTATTTAAACAGTATAGCTAAACCTTTTTTTCATATTTATATGTATATAAAAAAGATGAAAGATTCTATACCCTTTTATCCAATTTAACATAACAGAGTCTGTTGTTATTTTTCTTGTTAACTTTATTTGGGTTGTATTTTGTTTTAAATATAAATCTACACCCTGGGGGCTCAGCCATAATTCAATTAACTTCTATTGGGTCGGGATATTTTAATTGTGGCTGGACACCAAATCTCTTTCTCAACCTTATGTGCTTTACACAGTCCTTTTGTAGGATTCCTGAGGAAGAATTTATCGTCCAGAAAATATCCTGTTTAGGTACCAGAATTCTCTTTTTTAGTAAATTTCTAGTACACTATTTCCCGAGGAGAGGCAGTTCTATTATAAACTCGGAAGCTATCAATAAGACATTATTATCTGTATTCTTCCATTCCGTTCAAGCTGACCTATCTCCTCAAAACACCTCGCGACACAGATAGATTTCACTAGTGAGTTTGTAAAAAAAAGGTAAAGTCTGTCCTTGGATTTGAGAAAACTTCTCTAGCCCAGCCTATCGGTTACGACTAAAAAATATTGTCGTTTCGACAGTTCCCAATCTATATATTAATATATATATATCCACCACTCACTTACACACACACACACACACAGAAAAGTGACGACAATTAGACGCACAAACGTGAAAACTATACTAATGGAATGAGGATGTTGGGACGAGCTGACCAACACAGTAAATACAGTTTATGTAAATTTTATTTACCATAAAGAAACTTCACAATATATATATATATATATATATATATATATATATATATATATATATATATATATATATATATATATATATATATATATATATATATATATATATATATATATATATATATGATAATATATATATATATATATATATATATATATATATATATATATATATATATTATCATATATCGAATATAAAAAAAATCATAGGGGTACAGAATTAATAAAGAAATAGACAGATAAGTACTATCCCCCTCCCCCCCCCTTCCCCAGCTCTAAATTGTACGTGATTCTGCCCATAGCAGAGGTAGCCCAAGGCTCCATGCGGAGCAGGGAGTGGAAGATGATAACATCATGGTGAATGTATTTACAAAGCCCACCTTTTTAAATTAAGTTTAGATTTATATACGTATAGAATACATTTGTCGTCTTTTGCTCTCCTAAAGCACTTTCATCTGACTCGATGGGTAGAGATTTAATGTTCAGGGGTATCGAGCAAAATTCTGAGGAAGATGATATGGTGGAAGGAAGCGGAGGTCGCATGATCTTTACATCAGGGGACATCATACTCAAAAGAGGAATTTGTTTCCTCTCAGTTTGTGGTAGCATTTGCCAGAAGTCGACGCTAGATACTGTGACGTATAATGGAAATAAAGCCTGCTGTATCCGACAGTCTTCCGTAACCACGCCGTAGTCTATGATTCGTTCGCAAATTCAAACATTTGACAGACTACATACTCATAATTTTTTGCACGCCTTTTTTTCTTGAGATGTAAACAACAGACATATTACCAACTTCCGTGACCTGCCAGCATAACAGGCAGCGAGCTCTGATTTGTTTACCTAAGTTTCTCACGCGCGCGGGACTGCCAATCATCAAGATAGCAGACAGAAAGAAGCACGTGAGATAAACACTTAACCCTTTGATCTTCAGATAAAGAGAAATCTCTGAGCCGATTAACATTTCATCTCGAGACGGGAGCGATTGTGGAAGAAACCCCGTTATCGGCGCGAGAGCCTTTGATGTCGGGCAAGCAGCGTTCGACGAAAGAAAACGGTGGCAGGCTCAGAGGACTTTTATCTGGTCCACAGTTTCTCAATTCTTTAGTTCGCACGTTCGTGCGAAATTAACACCATTAGGGATCTGAGAGCCAATGAATATATATAAACAACGGTTCCTTAAACTCACTGATCAGTTGTCGCTCAGAATTTTTTGATAATCTAAGCTCATTATTCTAGAACCATCGTGGAAGTGTGTTATTAGCATTTCGTTGGGATTGTTTCATTTCTGATTTCGTGGTAATAGAAATTAGCATTTACGTGATTTAATGTGTTAAGTTTATCATTATAATTCACTGTGATTTCTAGCGTTAAAACTAGCGAAATAAATAACTATTTTTCTTTGTCAGAAGATACGTTAGTTGACTGATTAAGTGTTAAGCGTGACTATAGTGACCGAATAGGATTCACGTTTATTTCATTTTGTGCTTTATAGTAAGTGACTATTGTTATACTTTATGACTAAACTAACAGGCGCCGACAATAAAATAACTATTAACGACAGACGATATTTGTAAGTGCGCGTAGGGGTAATTAAAACAATAGTTGACAGTGTGAGCTGATCGTTAACGCGCAGAAGGGGCGGGAAGGTGCATACCTTGGTCTGAACCTGAAAGCGTAGCGCGGGCAAAAAGCTGACCGTATAGTTGTAAATAAAGTCACCGTGTGCCTTTTAACTTTAAGCAGGACTGCCGGAGCGGGAGAGAGATCGTCTCGTCTCCGTCCGTGTACTTATAGAATAGTTGCATTTCTTTTACATAATGTCTTGTTTATTTCTCGCAGACCTGACAGAGCGGCCAGCGGTTTTTTTCTTTATTATTGTCTTCAGTTACTGATGGGATTTATGTTGTATTCTTCGTGGCTTACGAGTCTCAAGTCCATGTTGTGAACAGGACTGGCTAAAAGACAAAGACACATTTAACTATTAAGTTTAACTGGACTATCAATTCCCACATATATTTTTTCCAATTTATCAGCCCATGGGAGTGGTATATGCAATAATAGCAACATCTAACTTTTGACAGACGCAGCCCTGGATTTATTCAGAAAGTTGTGCTGTTTCAAAATCGGCACTCACCACAGAGCCAGCCGATAGGATTTACCAATCAATTACTTACCATCATCAGTAACAATTTTTAGCAACTAGCTGTGTCCAAATACCAGAAGTATTTGTTTTTCCATTCTTTGCTGTGAACACTAGATCTCGATTTTTTTCTACCATTAACTATTCGAGGTGACATCGATCCAGGATTACTTCACCAAACTTGGCGTCCACCTTATAAAGTTATTGTCAAGGCTGGACTGGGGCCAAATTTGGCACTGAACCCTGACGTTATCAATATCGATAAATATATTCAGGATAACTGTACATTCCAGGAAATATCACAAAGATTAGGTAAGGAGAGAGAGAGAGAGAGTGAGAGAGAGAGAGAGAGAGAGAGAGAGAGAGCGCGTGGCCACATATGTCAGAGAGAGAGATTGAATATTTTCTTGTTAAGGTAGCTTGTACCAAACTAGTTATTTTGCTTTAACAATTATTTACTTTATGGAGTAGCACGTATTATGAACTCTGTTTTCTGACTGTCTATACTGTAACCTAGTGTTTAACCTTTGGGGTTATTAACGTATTGTGTTCTTATCTTCTCGAAGGAGGGGAGGGCACGGGTATTCTGTTAATTCTCTATATATATCTGTAATTCTGATTTTATTTGATTTCCTTTAGATATTCGATGTTGTAAGGTTTAGTGATAATAAACAACAAAAGAACTAACTTTGTGTGTGTTGGTCAGACCCATACCCAAATTTACCATAGTTTTTCACGTTTGTGTGTCTTGTTGTCACATAGCTGCGTGTGTGTGTGTGTGTGCGTATGTGTATCTCTCAATATAAGGGGGTGCAAGATTGTCTTATACTAAATTATAGTCGTATAGATAGGCTGAACTAGAGAAACTACTCAGTCCAGAGACAGATTTCCTTAACTATTCACTCGTGAAAATCTATTTCTTACACCTTACCTCTCACGTATTATCACCATCTCCTATACTCAGGCGGGACCTTACATAACTTTAAAACCTATCTTCTTCGCACGACAGATACCTACATCAGACGAGTCTAGGGGACACTTGGAGCTGCAAACTTCCTGGGCATTTACTTCTGCACAGCAGTAATCGTTAATCTTAAAACTACTTGACTCTTGAAGAGAAGGAAAAGTCAAAACTCCACTGGGAATAAGCAGTGACGCACCAAAAATCAGCAACAACTCTGGTCATCACATACCGAGCTAAGTAGTCAGTACAGGCTCAGCTCACAGACTCTATTTTCTCAAACCTTCAAGTATTCTCACGACGACGAAGTTATCTGTTTCATTCCCCCCCCCCCTCCCCCCCCCAAAAAAAACAAACAAACAAACAAATAAACAAACAAACAAAAAACAAGAGTTTTATTAACTTTGCTCTTTTAAACAAATAACTCACTATTAAATCTGTTGTATATGTAAATACAAACCTATAGTTGAGTTAATCACTTTTTGAATGAATTTTTTGTCTACACCCGTTTCACTCATTTCAATAAATACATATAGACAGAGCTACACAAATTAATATTTTGATGAATCACCTTCAGATGGAGGCTCAGAAAATACGAGTCAAAAGATTTTCTCACAGAAGGAGCGGAATGTAATAAGCTTAGAGCAACATAGATGGTACAGATGTTATACTTACCATTCTATAAATCCCTGTGAGGCTCCCTAAAATTGAAATATCATTCTTCTTTTTATATCGCTGCCAAGAGTAATCTTGAGCTAAAAATAGTACCTTAAAAGACCTTCATTCCTTACTCAGTGTTGGTCATTATTGGACTACTGCTGCAAAGCAGGCTAGAATCCCCACCACAGATACTACAATTTGATATTTTTCTTGTTATGTTTTACCTTTCGAGATTAATTTTTATCATCATCATCAACATTGTGATCATCTTCATCGTCGATTTCCTTTGTGCTCGTTACCTAGCAATGGGCCAGCACTGTAGCTGGTCCCTTTGCAGGAAGCCTGCACGAAACATTGAAATGCAGCAGTAGTTTCTGTGGCAACTTGTTGTACATAATGAGGTTGCCATACTATAGCATAACCTCACATTCATCGCTACGTACAACATGCCCGAAGAAGAGGTAGTCCTATCCTATCTTTGTCTCTCCAGAGATCCTGTCACATAATTTTGTTCGCTCTCTTTTCCTCTCCGGCAGTATTGAACTACATTTGTTGTGTGTACTGACTATTTGAACTGTTCGATTGTTGGCATATTCTATTTTCCTACTTCCGACAGTATTTGGCATTTTCTAGTCAACGTTTACACTCCTTCCATTCATTTTGTGTCGTGTTTGTTTACCTGAGAGTTGATATAAATCAGACCAGATTGGCAGGCAAGGTCATTTTCGTGTACTGGCCAGTGTTTATTTAGGGAGTGCCGGTCAATTATCGAAACTAGTGACAGTTTACAGACACATGAATGGGGTAATACACTTCCGGGCAGATTTGTTATAAGGAAGATAAATGTAAGACGTTGTAATGTAAACATTACCGAGAAAAGTCGGATGTGGCAACTCATTATACGGAAAACTGACCGTTTGAATTTTGCAAACGCATGAGTCATACAGAATATCACATGAGGACTAGTTGTCATAACGTGAACTTTTGAATGTATTGGCTGGCATTTGAGGCGCTAATAAATACTCGCGTTGATTGGTTTTTCGTGTCAAAAACGCCAGGCGTGAGAGTGGGCCGGGACACGTAGAATAATTTAGACATACAACACTGCATTCCAGAAATCGTCAAGTAGACAGCTCGGACTAAAAGCCAGAAAGAAAAGAAGTAAGGATTCTGACCGGAAAATGATGTATTGGAGCACCTTTTGATGAATGCAACAAGGAAACTCTACCTTTTAATATGGAAACTGGACTCATATAGGACCTACTCACAAAGTCACAGAGGGATTCTATAATAGAAATAATTACCCCAGACGTGTGTTCGAAGCAATTGTATCAAGTTGCTGTGACTATTCAAACTGTGCAAAACGTCTATGATACCAGTATTGGGGTAAGTTGTAATATGATTTTTATACTGTGAATTTGACACGTTTGAACTTGCTGATGGTTATACAGGTCCTTAAGAGGCTGGCAACCCCAGCATGTGAAAATGATATATTCATGAACCACAACAGCAAAGCGCTGGTGATTGCTTCATGCGGTTTCCCACAGCAGAGGTGACCCCAGACTTCAAGAGGAGAAGGGAGCGGATGATGATGCCATCATATGTTGTATTGTCATTTTTAATAAGTGTATGTATATTTAAACATGTCTAACCAGGCACAAGCCACTCGTCGCTGTCCAGTCGAAATTTTCCCATTAAATTAACTAAAGAATGGTGATTTTTCATCACATCCTCTGAGTTATATGATATACGCTCATGGAGAGTAAAAAATCTGAGAAAAGAATCAGTTGACAGACTGCGTGGAATTCGCCTAATTAATATCAGGAAAACAAAGACTTTGCAGCGGAATTAGTTCTTTTATTCCCTCTAAAGTCGGTGGTACAGACCGGAAAGACCATTTCAGGTACTACTCTACGATACCAGCTGTAAGACTAGTCTGCGGGTCGAAACTTGAAATCGACACTTGCAACTCACATTCCACGAGTGTGAAGATCCATGCCTTGACCAGGAGCGATTACTTCTTGAAATACTCAGGAAACATGCCCTCCCCACAGAGACGAATTGACGGAGATAGCAGCTTTTGCAGTTTGGAAGCTAAGTGATATTTCTAGCAGGCCAAAAACAGAAGAACGTTTGTTTTCTTTCCAACAGTTAGGCGTCATAAAGCTGACCTAAATTTCAATGAGGAAACCTTCTTTTTTTTAGGAATCACCAGTTCCTATTTACTTACATTTGTTCCAAAGTAATCGATCATTAAAATTGTTATATGTTGTTTTTACAAATTCATAGTCGATTTAATTATTACAGAGAGAAAGGTTCACGTGTGACTCAGCGCCTTTAATATATCTATATTTACATCTAAAGAGCCAAATAATAATAAGGGTTTTACTGTTAATTCAGTTGAGGGCTTGTGCGAGCTAATTATAATATAATCCTTCACAAAAGTTGTCGGGCAGATGCTAAATTTAACATTGCTAAGATTCATTCAGCATTGTTCTTGCTTTCTGAATATCATGTGAAAACTCCCTCGAGGTAGAAGCATCATTATCCTTCTATCTGCATCTCTGCCAAGAGAACTTTTGTGCGCAGGTAGACACCTTTAAAGACCCACATTAGATGCTCTATTTTTTGGCCATGGTTTTACCAGCACGGCAGAGCAAGGGGAGGCAACCCGTGGCAAATTTGGGTCCAGTCCCGGATTAAGAAACCTGAAGGTTAATTCCGCTAGAAGACTGACATAAATTTTAGATTTACTGGAAGTGTTTTGTAAACTATATTTTAGATAGATCTGATCATACGTGTTGCCATAAAATAGTAAATAAATAAATTATAAGGTGAAATAACTAAAGATAATAACTATAATTTAATAAGTAATAAAAAATAAATTTTATCTAAAGTAATTTGTAAAAGTGAGAAACAGAGTTCAGTTGTTGCCTATTTTTTGTTGTGGTTAATTTATAATTTTAGTCAGCTAGTTACTTATATTTAGAACCCTGCAAATTTTATACTGCATTTGTGTGTAACCTGTAAAGAGACGTCGTACTCAGAATGGCCGAACCACAAAATCTCCACACTTTTTACGTAATCGTTGCTAAAGAGATGGGTTTGACTGGCCGAGAGTTAGTTGACTTTGTTGAGAAGTCTGTAAAGAGAAACCGGGACAGGGCAGAGAAGCCACCATCCGCGAGGAAAGGAGATTGAAGAGGGATCACGAAAAAGCCAAAGCAGAAAAAGAAGCTAATAAAGCCAGGGCGGAAGCGGAAGAGAAAGAAGCGCAAAGGAAACAGGAAACAGCGGAGAGAGAAAAGTACAGGGCATTCGCAAAGGAACAGGCCAAAAGAGCAGAAAAGAAGGAACAGGCCGACAGGGTCGAGGCCATTAGACTTAAGGAGCTAGGAATTGAAGGAAGGAGAGTCGAATCTAGTTCCAGTACTAGTGGGTCGGGGAGTTCCCTAGGTAATAATGGGGAAAACATCTCTCCCACGGCGGCGCCTGGTGCGGCCTCTTTCCATTTAGATGTCTACTCTGAGGCTTCAGAGGAAATGGACATCTGTCTTTCTAGATTTGAATCCTTAGCAGCTACCTATGGCTTAGAGAGGGAGAAATACAACCTGAAGCTATCCCAGAATCTGAGGTGATCAGCTTTCGATGTGTTTCTCAAAATGCCCAATGAAGAGCAGAACAACTTTGAAATGTTGAAGAAAGCTTTGCTGAACGCAGAGACTTTTCGTAGCAAGTTCCGTGAAGCTAAGAGGCAGAAGGATGAGCCGTTCAGGCAATTTGCTACATGATTAGAAACGTACTAGGAGAAATGAGGATCCCTCAGTACCTTCGAAGAATCTTACGAACGGCTGCAGGAGATGATTATCGTGGAGCAGATCAAGGACTCGCTCACCTCAGACATGAGACGGTTCCTGGCAGAGCACGGGGCCGAAACTCTTGAGCAGGTGGTGGTATTTGCTGAGCGTCCAGGCAGAAATTAACCCTGTCAGGAAGCGCGGCCACAATAATCGACCTCACCAAACAGATCGCCTATCCACGGATGTGCAGAGTACGACCCACACAACATACAAAATGGCTCAACAACAACCACAGGACAGCACCAGGCAGAAACAGAGCAATTCGACCCAGGGAACTGGAAGGTGATGGTGCAAATAGTGCAAAACCGACACGCATTTCACATCGGCCTGTAAGAGGCCGAAAACAGGCCCTTATAAAGTTGCATGTCTGCTAACGAGTTCGAAAGTAAACAATGACCTCCAGGCATACGAACAAAACCCCAGTCATTCCCCCATTAGTGAACAAGTAACTGTTAGTAACAAAAACAATAAGTTGTTTATATGATTCGGGTTTAGAATATTCAGCTCTAGTTTCAACATCTTTGGTGAAAGCCCACCAGTACACTGGCAAAACTGTAGAAATACACGGGCCTCGGAAGATCATAAAGCCTATGATTTTTTCGGTTGCTGAAATTGATGTTTCAATCAGATTTGTGAGAGGAAAAATCAATGCCGCAGTTTTAGACGATTAAGTCTACCCTCTCATCTTAGGGAGGGAATATGTCTTCCTTGGGGATCCTTCACAGAAACCCAGGTTGGCACAAGAGAGAGAGAGAACCCAGGACACGCCCAAGCGGCCCATGAGCTGTCATCTCTAATCAGCCCGAACATCAGAGCTAAAGAAGGCACAAAGGGATGATAAAACCCTTAAGTCTTGTTTTGCAGGGAGTAAAGAATCCCGTTACACGCCCATTGAGGCATATTTGGAATATGGTGTTAGGCTCATATTTTCTTGACATAGGCACACTAAGGGTAATGTGGTCAGCATCACGCCGGCAACCTTATCGTTCCCAGAGTTGCTCTTGTACCCAATTGATTAAGCTGGGTCAACCCCGGAGCCGTTTGCGGTCTAAAACATCCCTCCTCAACTGTGGATCGAACCATGGACCGAGCTAGGAACCCAGTGCACTAACCATTGCGCTACATGTTTTGCTAGGTTGTATGGTAATTACTCCCATACTTCACAGGGAGCATATTATAGGGAGAAAGGTTTAGACTACAGGAGGGTTGGGAACAAGAGACAGCTAGTTGTCCCACTCCCATGTAGAGCTCGCCTGAGGTAGCAATTGCATAAACCCAACTTACAAACCTCATCGAGGTACACGTGCTTTATTAAGACATGCTTCCCTCAAATAATTCTGGCTAGACATGCAACGGGATATTCGACAGTATGTGCACGATTACTCGAACTGCCATAGACTAGACAACCAGAATGGTGAAAACCATAATTTATCTACGAGGAACAATATGGAACAGAGCACACATCTTCCAACCTTGGAGAGCTCTGACTTTAACTTACCACTTCTTATGAGCTTAACAGAGCTGAAAAGAGCGCAAAAAGAAGATATAACCGTGGCGCCTTACACTGAACAGCGTCAGATAACGACAACCCATTCTTCGATTGGAATAATTTTCAAAGAAGAGGGAGTTCTTTTTCGACGTAGGAGACAGGGGAAGCAACTCGTTGTGCCACTCCCTTTAAGACCTCACATCACGAAAGCAGGACATTTGCCCTCGGGAGAACATGTTCCTGTGGGAACCACCATGAGTAACCTTAAGGAGGTTTACTTTTGGCCCAAACGGTGGGCAGATGTTCGTCATTACGTTAAAACAGCACACACTGCCAAGTGAGAAGCTTAGTTGCTCGCCAACGATGTAAGGGATTAGAGGAGAAGAAAACTGTCATCCAAAAGAGAGAACCCGGTGGACAGCAAAATCCACGAAAAAGTGACCGCCCAAAGCTGGATATTCAACAAGTATCTTAGGATAGGGTGTCTGTCACATAATTTTGTTCACTCTCTTTTCCTCTCCGGCAGTATTGAACTACATTTGTTGTGCGTACTGATTATGTGCACTATTTGATTGTCGGCACATTCTATTTTCATATCTTCCGACAGTATTTGGTATTTTCGAGTCAATGTTTACACTCCTTCCATTATTTTGTGTCGTGTTTGTGTACCTGAGAGTTGATACAAACCAGAAAAGAATTTCACTGTTAATTCAGTTGGGGGCTTGTAAGAGCTAATTATAAGGTAATCCTTCGCAAAAATTGTCGGGCAGATGCTAAAGTTAACATTGCTAAGACTCATTCAGCATTGTTCTTGCTTTCTGAAAATCTTGTGAAGACCCTCGAGGTAGACGAATCATTATCCTTCTATCTGCATCTCTGTCAAAAGTACTCTTGTGCGCAGGTAGACACCTTTAAAGGCCCACATTAGATACTCTAGGTTTTAGCCATGGTTGGACCATCACGCTGCAGAGCAAGGGGAGGCAGCCCGTGACAAATCCTCAGGAATTACATGGGGGCAAACATTATTTTGCTTGACATATAATGGTGTTTCACTATTCTGGTTTTATTGTCAATTCTCTCTGAGACTGTTTGTCACATTTTTATATTCCTAAATTTTTTCATAAAAAGCCAAGGCAAGAAGATTATACGCACTCGGAGGAGAAAATATACATTAGACAGCTAGAATCAAAACAGTATCAGTCTACAAGGATTCGAACATAGACCAACCTAGTGGCAAAAGAGCCTCGCATCAGACGTGTTAAGTGGTTAATAAAAGAAGCTGTTGCCACTTGAACTAATTTTGCTCGAATTTTGAGTACACAATTGCCCCGTGTTAAACACACGGAGAAGAGAAATAGAGACAGACGTGAAAATGATGAGGAAGACGTGGAGAAGCTTCAGCTAATGGCACGTGACATGAGGAATTGGCATGTGCTTGTTGATGGCCTATGCTCCTTGGGCAATTAAAGTGTATAGATTGATTGACTGCCCCGTGCAGTTTCCGGGGCCTCTCAGCTTATAACCTGAAGATAATTAACTTAATAAAGAAAATTTATGAAGACACGACATGTAAAGTTATCCATGAAAGAAAACTTACAAAATCAGTTTGGATGAGAAGAGTGCCACAGGAATGCCTCTTGTCACAAATTCTGCTCCGATTGACTATGATTGGGTTATGAAAATATCGACCTCATTCATCATGTGACATATTCTCTCCAGAACGTTGTCTCCATTACAGCTGATCTGAACGCATCACGAATCTGGATCCATCGTCGTCTAGGTCCGTCCCCTTCCCCTTTTTTCCAGGTACCATGCCTTCCATTACAAATTTTTCCAGACTATTATCCTTTTATATGACCAAAAAATTCAGCTTCCTTATTGCGATGGTATTTAGGAGCCAATTTTCCTCTACATTTAGTGACTGCATTACTTCTCTGTTGGTCTTTTTTTTTCCTGTCCAGGGTATTCTCAACATCCTTCTGTAGCATTTAATTTCGAATGATGTAATCTTTTTGCAACTGTTTTATTAAGTGTCCATGTCTCGCAGCCATATGTTGCTACTGGGAATATACATGCTCTGATCAGTTGTAACAGGAAGACTCTGCGTAACATTGCTGAAGGCCTATGCTCCTTAGTAAGCTGAAGAGAAATGAAGATGTGATTCCCTACATTCATAGAGAATTGAGTTTCACAAACATCAAGCTATTAATATTAAAATCATTACTCGGCAGGAATACATTTCTTTCTTCTTGAATGCAGAAAAGCCACAAGACCTATTGAAAACGATCCTATTGATCTCACGGTGCCCAATGTTTCTCCGAGTGCTTGGAGCACGCCATCGCCGTGATCTTAACGCGAATAGCGATCCACAAACGATACACCAGGAACTGGACCACGCTATCTGGCCAAATCTAGCCAATGTAAATGGGTCAATCGTGCACCACTTTCGTTACAGGAATCCGTGCTAACGCGGTCATTTTCATTATGGATAAATATAGTAGTATACTTACTTGTCGTTAGCTCTCATATAGCCACATATATCTCTCATAAAATTGGCGTTCAATCTCTGGATCTCTCATAACCTGTCCATTTCTTCATTAAGTAGTGAAGGAAATGCCGCCAGTCTGCTGTTCTCGTGGAGCTGACTTGCTTCGAGAACATTTTCTTTATTTTGTTCTAATTGACATACATGTTTATCCAACTTTAACTTATTATTTTGTTAACCTTTTATTTGCATTTCATTTAAATTTACAAAACCGTGTACATTTTACAAGATGAAGTTCAAGAAGAGTACATTGTATATATACTGAAGCACATTAAAAACGCACTTCTATTATATATACTGATGCCGAGAAGATGGAAAAAATAGTGTGGGAATGGATTTTCCCCGTGTTTGTCATGAGGTAGAGAGCGAATGGCTGCTGGAATGGAAAGTGCGTGATTCAACCCACGGGTTTGTGTACAGACTACATGAAAACAATGAAAGTTACACGTGCAACACGATTCCCAACAGCTATGACCCTGAAAATGTGTACGCGTTGTGGCAGTATACTCGGTATAAAAAGGCTGTTGAGACAAAACACCCAGTACATGTGCTTGAAATGCCACGACTATCTGAAAACGACCGCCAACGAGCCATTGGTATGTTGGAGACCGGAATGAGCTCGCGGGCCATTGCCAGAAGGATGAATTGCCACCACAGCACTATTGTACGTCTCAATGAACGTTACGGAACCACTGGCAGGGCCCGGGATAGACTTCGGAGTGGCCAACCACGAGTTACTACCACTGCGCAAGATCGTCATATTGTGCTGAGTCACCTACGGAATCGTTCTCTCCCGGCAAGTCAAACAGCAAGAGCAATAGTGGGTAGACGTGGGCAAGTCTCTCGAATGACAGTCATACGACGACTTAGAGATGCAGGCCTTACTGCAAGACGACCTTATGTTGGGTCAAACTTGACTCACAGACATCGTCAGCAGCGCCTGCAATGGGCAGAGCAACATGTCAGATGGACTAGACTGCAGTGGAATGCTGTCCTATTCACAGACGAGAGCAGATTCAACATATCCTTTGCTGATGGACGTATGCGGATTTGGCGACGGTGTGGAGAGCGCTTTGCAGATTGCTATGTTCGTCAGCACAACCGATTTGGAGGTGGCAGTATTCACATTTGGGGAGGATTCAGTTTTCACCATCGCTTGCCTCTTCCCGTCTTCCATGGAAATGTTAATGATGTGACATATCGAGATGAGGTTCTGGATGCATTGGTTGCTCCTGCGTTCACAAATTATCCAGACTTGCAGCTTCTCCAGCAGGATAACGCACGTGCGCACACCGCATGCATTACGCAGCAATATCTACAGCAGCAGAACATTGTGACGATTGATTGGCCTGCCCTATCACCAGACATGTCCCCTATAGAACATCTGTGGGACGAGCTTGGACGCAGAGTCTACAGGCAAGGTTCTCCAGCTAATCTGCAGCAGATCGAAGCTGCTCTTACACGTGAATGGGACTTGATTTCCCGGAATTTCCTTCAGAGACTTGTGCGTTCCATGCGGAGCCGCTGCCAAGCTTGTTTGCAAGCACACGGTGGACATACCAGATACTGAGGATAGTGTGAATGAATTTTTTTATTGGTTGCATTTTTGGTTTTCTCCCTTGCCTGCACAGAATGCAATGAATTTCATAACAATCAAATGTACAAATTAATGACCAGCATGGATTCACAGGAAAATGAATAAAGATTCCAAATATGTAAACTTGTAAACACTTATATTTACATTTCACACTCTGTTCCTGGATTATACAGGTGGTGCGTTTTTAATGTGCTTCAGTATACATATAACTCTCGCTCGTATTCACACCTGATTGTGCACAAAAATGGGTAAACAATTTTAAATAAATTGTACAAATAAAAATGAAAAAAATTAACTTTCTGAATAGACAATATTTAAGTTTTCAGTGGCTGGTTTTCAGAGCATTGTTAAGCTTGGTCTCTTCATGGTAAGTAATTACTATCGTAACCTGTAGTACAGGTGAGGATAAGCTCTCAGCTTCAATCACCCGTTCCTAAGTGTGTCTCACGCAGCTTCTTAAAGCCCGACCCTCTGGTTGGTTTGGTGAAACTTGCCACTGTTGAGAGAAGGGACGAGGGCAGGACTCTGACGCCCTATAACCAGACAGCTTCGGGTAGATGGGACTACAGAGTCCCGGGTGGCAATTCATTTGGGAGAAGGAAAATTACCTGTTGGTAGGACATGATTAGTTAATGGCTAAGGAAAGCCTACATGAATAATGCTTGCTGACATCTTATGTGCCAGGTCGAAAGACCCTTATATCAAAACTATTCCAATCTTTGTTGCTTTGTATATTCAAAACTCAATGCAATCCGAACATTTGCTTGTCTTGTGTTGTTTCAGATTTTTTTTTTTAATTCTTCTTCTTGACTTGTATGTTTCTGTTCTCCGGCAGCTTATTTCTAGTTCTTTATTCCTGCGTTTTTAAAATTTTTTATTATTATTTAGTATTTATCTTGAACTCTTATAGGACATCGTGAGTAACAATATGACGTGATTATTTGCCAGCTCTTTTTCACTCGGGATTTAACAGGATTTGACATATTGTCTCAGCTGGTAGCTGAATGCATGCTGTCTTTCTATTGGAATCCATATTAACCTGTAATACATTTTCTTATATCCATTCATAGAATAAAACACCCAATAGAGACAGTGTGTGTCATCGTCATCAACATCATATCTGCATTATCATTGTCATCATCATCACCATCATTATCATCATCAACATCACCATCATCACCATCATTATCATCATCATTATCATCATCATCACCATCATTATCATCATCAACATTACCATCATCACCATCATTATCATCATCAACATCACCATCATTATCATCAGCAACATCACCATCACCACCATCATTATCGTCATCAACATCAACATCATCATCAACATTATCATTGTCATCATTGTCGTGAAATGACGTCTGTCTCACATCACGAATTCTAAATATTCTGACCATACCGCGCGCCATACATGGTAGAAAGATAAAATACTCTGACCAATGAAAACGCTTTCTTGGTCCTGTGTTTACTACAGCTAGGAAATTACAGATGGCAAGGCCCTATCTGTGTAACCTGATTAAATTCGGAATTTCACTACAGCATTTTAGAAGAAGTACCACTTGAAAGAGGGTATCAACACAATATTAGGGATGTTACTCTACCCGTAAGTAATAATACTTTTACTAATACTAATATAGGACGGGAGAAATCTTAGGTTGAATGCACTCGAAGCTTCAGGTTATCCTAAATTTAGCAGTTTAAACTACGCATACCGTAAAATGCAATTTGGGAACTAAAAGATTATTACATAGATATTTAAAGCCTAATTCCAAGTATAATTTAAGCTTTGAGGGAATAAAATCGCATCAGGAATAACGGAGATAATTAAAAAAGAAGTTTTCCTACATTGAACGATAGGCAAAAGGTACCCATATTTTATGATCGTGATTAACATTCCTCGGGAGTTCCATCTCGTACGTCCGAGGTCACACTATAAATAGACTTGCCTAACAAACTCCGGTCAGTCACGATTTGAATACACAGAAAGCGGGGGAAAGAAGTGCATTTGTTAATGCACGTGTTTGCCTTCTGTACTTGTTAGCAGACCTTAATCAACCATTGAGGGCCTGTCTGTGTGTGCCTGAGGGTAAGAACGAATCTCTCTCTCTATATATATGTATATATTTATGTGTAATTATATTGATTAATCCATCTGTGCGATAAGACGTGTATAGATGAGTTAAGAATGGACAGTGTGTACTGATGAAACTTACAGACTCATGTGTAATTTTAGTGGAAAAGCCCGCCTTAGGAAATGTGTATAATATTGAGAATGATGGCCAAAGTACGACTGTAAGTTTGTTAAAGTATTTGAAGAAGTATGTCTTGAATGGAATGAGACACCTACCAGGACCACAAGGAAGGATGAAAGGGATTGTAGTACTGTATAATTTGACCTATTACTTAGTAGTTTTATTCGCAACTAAATTATTGTATGAAGGCGAATAATGGGAAACGAATGATGATTAAGAAGGTAGAAGAAAATTATGATCACATTGAATTGAAATGATTGTTGCTACTATACTATACCTTGTGCATCTGCTAGCACGCTAGTCTGAAACTGTCTATCGTCTCCATCTGTGTCATAGAGGGATATTGATATGCCAATACAGGGATTGCGTTTAACTTCGTTTCAGGTTTAATCCTTTAACCAAAAGCCTACATCAAATAAGCAGAGGCGTCTCATTCTGAATTTGCAACGTATGCAGTGCCAGTCTAAAGTAGAGGGCTAGCAATAGCGTGTGTAAAAGTTGGGAAGATTTTCCTCTGAAGAGTATATCCAGCATCAGAGGGAGCCATCTGCAGTGACTCAGATAAGTTGCTCTGAAGGCAACAGTGTAGCTTATTCATGATCACCAAAGTTAACCGCATCCAGTTTGTGATGAACGTATAGAGCTCAATTAACTTGTAATAATAACACTAGAAATTCTTCAGTGAAAATCAAGCAAGCTAGAAGGTCTACAGAATGATAGACATCATAACACAAGTGAAAAACATTTGTTGAACTGTTATTATTTATTTACTGTTGTAAAATATTTGAGTTTAAAACTTTTCAAACAGAAAAGAGTAACTGTTTAATTAAATTGTAAATATTCACCAGCAGACTTTCTTAAATTCCTTAAGTTGAATTACAGTTCTTGTTGGTGAATTTAGTTATATAAATTACCCCTAGCAGAGTCAGTGTGATAAACGAGCGCAAAGGCCTTATTGCTCTATCTTTTCCTACATCTTTCGTATTGTATTTTCTTCGACATTTGCTCTTTCATCTCATATTTGTGATCCACATTTGCAATTTCATTGTTGTGATTACTCGCGACCGGTATCTAGAGAACCACATTTGTTCTTTCATCGGGGGGAAATAAAAATCCTTTGATTGAGTCCACATGCCTGACATTATCGTTTGAAGCCCACATTGCATCGTGATAAATCTGGTAAAAACACATATGGTCATCCGAAACACATCTGGGCACGCTGTAATTTCTGTGACACCACATTGGACGCCTAGATTGGCCAGGGGAAAACGTCTCATGCTGTAATGGTGTTATCTTTGGTCGGCCGCGGTTCAGACAAGCGTTGGTTTACCACATTGGACGCCCAGCTTGGCCAGGTGACTTCCAGAAATATATAATACCGCATAATCTACTAGAGTGAAGGCAGTCCAGTTTTTTACCTTGTGAGGAAGAGATTAAACCCAAAAAACGCATAGCCTAATACACGTGTTTATTCAGAGTGGATGATAATTCAGTTCTGTGATTAATTGTGTTCTTAAAGGATTTTGCGAAGGGAAAAGAAGGTTAGTAGATCTTATACTTATTAATACATTTTCTTATTTTTTGTTTATTTTAACCTCACAGCTAAAATGCGCGAAAGATAAAGTTTCAAATAATTCTTGGCATAACTGATTAATAAAATCATAAGATTTTCCTAGAAGAAGATAGGAGGTAATTAATAGTTCATATTTCACCTTTATCATCATCACAGTCTCCCATGCGCACACACTCTCATGCACAAGATATTTAACATCATTAGAATTGAACTCAGAGAGAGAGATGAATTATGAGCAGTAGTTTAAATGCCAGTCAACCAGTGATGTTAAATGTGAAAAACTTACGAAGACTTTTGTGTGTCTTCAGTTCATCAGAAGTCTGAGTCTACACGCAACGTGTCTGACGTCTAACCAGAAATAAGTTATTAAAAACGGACATTTGGCTAGCAGAATTCGCCAGAGGACATCTTTCATTCCTCAATTAAAAAGGAATATTGTCTCACCCACAAGTCATAAGGTGGACGCAGCATTTTTCGTCACCATATACTGCTTGCTCACAAGTTCAATACATAGTTATCACAAGTTCAATACATAGTTATCACAATTTCAATACAGAGTCATCATAAATTCAAATCACTCGAAAGATCATTATTATCTGAAGTCAAGCAAAAGAGCTCAAAAGAGGAATCGCATATTTATACCACGTGCAACACACTCTTAAGCGCATTTTATGAAGCAGACTCGAAAGTATATGAATCACAACTACTTACGCAAGATTATGAGTCTACATATCACTAACATTTCGTGAAGATATCCAGTCTGACCAGTACCGTCGGGAGATTAGACAACAGACTTTTTGTTCATATGACAACTATTAACTATTGATCCACACTACAGAAATATACTCAAACAGTGAAGGAATATACATAGATATCTCGTCAGCGTTCTCCGTACGACAACAGTATTCATCAGAACGTCCTCAGCTTAGAGATACCCCACTCGACATAACGTATAACAACTTGGGACATTTTATGCATACATGTGAATCCTCATATCTAAGAGAAGCATTTAGAGACACATGGACTGTGTAGAGTACTCACCATTTTGGTAACACGTATGATATCACATCATCATTTCACTTTACACCAGTTCATTCTTAATTAACTATTACTTAATTAACTGTAATTTTATTATCTCATCTGTGTGTTTTGTGTGAATCGTCTTTCACCATCATCACGTTCTAACCATTACTAACCCTATATGTGTGGATATTTCATTAATAATCCCAACGATCGGTTGATCATTATCAAGAGTTTGTTAGTGTATCACTCGTGCTGTCGGTGTTACATATTCACCTATAGGAACCTTTCTCTACTCAGATGAGGTTGGGGGCTATTTCTTTACGGGATCTAAGGGCAGAAGCTAAGGTCGTGGGGAAACAGAACTCTTTCCATAATTAATTAGAAAACACTGTCTAGTGGAAAGCATTCGCATTCCTGTCTTCTTGTCCCTATCTCGAATAGGTCTTTATTCTTTCGTAACGAGCCAATTTCTAGAGACCTTATATCTAATATCTCGTAGACTATTCCTGGCAAAAACTACTGTGGTAGTTGCCCCAGTACTCACCACACGACAATTGGGGGCTCGTCCGGGATTAGTGAACCCGGACTTAGAAGTGGGATAAATCACATTTTCATCCCTGCTATACAGTTGCGATAACTGCAAAATTTGTTGGCATTTTGAGGGATTACCTTCTAGACTGACTCTTACTATAATTTGTCTATTTCATAGGGGGGATAATTTATATCTCTAAAGCACGAGTGATACTTTTTAAATTGAGTATCAAACGGACAGAGTAAGCACTTTTTGAGAACAGAAGATACTGTAGGGAACTGATTTTTTAAATATTTTTCTGTAACTGCTGGGAAAATTTTTATCATAAATATTTAGCAAATTTTTCATAGAAACTTCGAGATAATCTGTTATATAATTTTTCGGAATACGCTGAGCGAGTGATTTTTAAGAACTATTTGAACTCGATTACTAATTTAAACCTAGCTGGTTTTAAAGAGATAATTACTTGTGCGAGTCTAAACAATTTGTTTGGAGGTCACTGCCAATTTTTCCCTTCGCGAACCCGTACTGCATATCATGGCAGATGCTGCAAAAATTAGAACTAGTTTAATGGAGGCAGGGCGTGAATACGGGTTAAGTGGAAAAGATCTGATGAAATTTGTGAGTGAGGAGACTGATAAACTCCATGCAAGAGAGATGGAAGTGCAGAAACTTGCAATGGAGAAGGAGAAAGCCGCAGCAGAAGCAGTGGAGCGGAAAGCCGCAGCAGAAGCAGCGGAGCGGAAAGAAGCAGCAGAAGCAGCGGAGCGTAAAGAGAAAGCCGCAGCAGAGCATGCACTTAACATGAAGCAACTGGAAATCCAGCTACAGACCAATCAGATAGAGCTGGCAAAAAGTGCAGCGGCTTCCAACTTTGATGGAGGGCACTCACTTCGCTCAGATGGTGTGCCTACTTCGCAACCTGCACCACCCAATGCCATGAACTTTCCGCTGGAACCTTTTTCAGAAAGGAACGATACCATGGACGCCTTTTTAGACCGCTTCGAACGCTTTGCAACAGGGTTTGGACTTGAAGAACGGAAGTGGAACTTGAAACTTTCCCAGGGCCTAAGAGGAGCCGCCTACAAAGTTTTTAATAAACTTCCGGCCGGAGAGCAAGATGACTATCAGGCATTGAAAAAAGCTCTCTTGGTGAGGTACGAGCTTCATTCAGAGGCGTACCGGAAAAATTTTCGAGGTTCTCGGAAGGAGGCCGGAGAGACTTTCTCACAGTTCGCAGCCCGTATTGAAGACTACCTAGTGAAGTGGTGTACACTGGGAAACTTTACCGAGAACTATGACGGGTTGAAAGAGCTGATTGTGATAGAGCAACTAAAAGAATCTATGTCAGTGGAAATGCGTAGATTTCTCACTGAAAACGGCGCTGACCGGTTAGAAAATATTCTTACACTGGCAGAGCGATTCCAAAATGCTCTCATGGAGTCTAAAGGAGCCAGAAAGAAGTTTTCGGATCAGGCGCCAAAGCAACCTGCTCGCTCCCAACCAGACCAACAAAGCAAAGGACCACACATCTCGCATAAACAGCACGCAAAACAAGATAACTACAAAGAGCAAAACAAGAAAAATGCTGCGCCACACCAGAGACAGGGAGATAAATGGTGCAAGTACTGTCGCTTGAACAATCACAACACTAATGAGTGCAAGCGCAGACCTCCTCCCCAACATGCTGCCTGTCTGCAGACAAAATCGTCACCCCGGAAGGAGCAGAGGACCGGAAACGTTTCTTATCCTCCTGTCATCGAATCAGTCCTCGTAAACGGACAATCTGTGGAGTGCCTTAATGACACAGGACTTGTTTTCGATGCGGTGGTCAGGGCATCTCTTGTCACCCCTGACAAGATAACAGAAGAGAGTGTCGACATCCAAGGTCCGACGAAGGATGTTGCACCCATGACACTGCCAATTGCACTCATCAGAGTGGAATCTCGTTATGTGACAGGAGAGATTCGTGCAGCTATCATGGAAGAACCAATCTACTCTTTAATCTTGGGATGTAGATATGTGTTCCTTGGAGAACCTACTCAACCACTAGTCATGGCGGCCGTACAGACTAGAGGACAGTCAAGAAAAGACGCAGAGCAGGAACCTCCTACCAATATCCTCCCCGAGGAATTGAAGAGGGCCCAAATGGAAGATTCCTCACTGGCGCCCTGTTTTAAAAAATTACCTAGGACACACAACCCACCTACCAAGGGAGACTTCTTTATGAAAAATGGATTGATGTATCGCCGAGCTGGAAATGAAGGACAGGAACACAACCAATTAGTAGTTCCTGCCACCTATAGGAACCAGGTACTTAAGATGGGCCACTCTATCCCATTTAGTGGACACATGGGAATGAGCGCCACGACTCAAAGGATCGCCTGCCACTATTATTGGCCAGGGATCACCGGCGACATTGAACGTTTCGTCAAGTCTTGTCCTCAGTGCCAGAAAGTTGCACCAAAACACTGGACGGCACCCGCGACCCTTGGGGAGATGCCAATCTTGGGCACCCCATTTGAAAGAGTGGCCGTGGATATAATTGGACCTCTGCTGAGAACTAAGAAGAGGAACTCCCATATCCTTACCTTAGTGGACACCTGTTCCATGTGGGGCGAAGCCATAGCCATGCCAGCATGCGACTCAGTGCATGTAGCTGACGCTTTACTGAATATCTTTACTAGATTGGGCTTCCCGCATGAAATTCTCACAGACAACGGGTCACAATTTAGAGGCAAGTTGACAGAGGAGGTGCTTAGAATATTCAAGACTAGGCATATCCATACTTCGCCCTATCACCCCCAAAGTAACGGGCAAGTAGAGCTGTTTAACGGGACGCTCACCTCTATTCTTCGGAAGTTGGCACAGGAGAAGCCAGAAACTTGGGATCAGTATCTTCCTGCCGCATTATTTGCTTATAGGGAAGTACCGCATGCGTCAACTGGAGTTCCTCCGGCCACATTACTCTTCGGAAGACCTATTAAAGGTCCATTAGAAGCATTACTAAGAACATGGACAGATGCCAAGGCAGACGACACTGTCACATCAGCCTCCCAGTACGTCACAGACTTGAAACAACGCCTGAAGACTGGCTGGGAATTAGCCACAGCGAAAGTACGGGAGGCTAGGCGGAAACATGCCAAATATTACAATCGCAATGCGAAGGACCGAGAACTAGCAGTAGGAGAGAAGGTGCTACTTCTTCTGCCAAGTAGCAGTAATAAATTGCAGATTTTCTGGAGGGGACCCTACAAAGTGGTGGAAAAGATTTCTCGCACCAACTATAAAATCGCCGTGAACGGAAAGCAGAAAATTTATCACTTAAATCTGCTTAAGAAGTTTTACGAGCGAGCCCCTGCCGAACCAGCGCACCTCATGACTATGGCCATTGCTATGCAAATGGAAGAAGAGCCATTATCATCCGTAGAGTGCCCGGTGATACAGGACGAATCACATTTAGATGTGAAAATAAGCTCCACCATAACGGAAGCCCAGCAAGAAAAAGTAAGGAGATTGATGGAAAACCACGCCGACTCTCTGACAGACAAACCGGGCCGGACAAACCTGATGGAGTTTGACATGGAAGTCACGGATCCTACGCCCGTCCGAATGAGAACCTATCCGATTCCGTATGCCAAGGCGACGGCATTAAAGCAAGAAATTGATTACTTACTTAAGGAAGGCATAATTTCGAAGTCGGAGTCCCCTTACAGTGCGGGAGTGGTGCTGTTACGCAAACCCAGTGGAGAACACCGCCTGTGCATCGACTACCGACAGCTGAATGCGTTAACACAGTTCCAGCCAGAACCGTTACCGGACCAGAACCAGCTATTTACTAAGCTGAGCAGGGCTCGCTATTTTTCAAAGATCGACCTCAGTAAAGGGTACTATCAAATACCGGTAAAAGCTGAGGTGAGGAACCTGTTAGCCTTCAGTACTCCAGATGGACACTTCGAGTTTAATGTGATGCCATTTGGACTGAACAATGCTCCTAGTGTCTTCACAAGGATGATGCGAAAGTTATTGGATCCTTTGAATCATCCCGCCATCAGTAATTTTATGGATGATATCCTAGAAGCTACTGAATCGTTTGAAGAACATATATCAGCGCTATCCTTGCTGTTTAACAGACTCAGAGAAGCGGGACTAACCGCCCGCCCAACCAAATGTCAAATTGGGTGTGAACAGCTAGAGTTTCTAGGACATACTATATCCCATGGGACCATGTTCCCCGAGACTCAAAACGTTGAGAAGCTGAGAAATGCACCGAGACCGTCCACAAAAAGGGATGTCCGGTCATTTGTATCTCTCTGTGGATTCTACCAGAGAGATATATAAAGGATTTTAATAGCCTCTGTGCGCCGCTTACATCGCTAACCAAGAAAGGAAACCCAGATAAAGTGACATGGTCAGCAGAATGTGAACATGCATATGCACTCTTAAAAGAGAAACTCACCACAAAACCTATTTTACGGCTTCCGGATTTAACTAGAAAATTCATCTTGTGCACAGATGCCAGTAACATTGGAATCGGGGCTACATTACTACAGCCAGATGACAGAAGCCCACCAAATCTATTTCCGGTCGCATATGCGAGTCGGAAGTTAAACCGAGCAGAACAAAACTATTCCACAATCGAAAAGGAATGTTTGTCCCTCGTCTGGGGAATACAAAAATTTCAAGCATACCTGTACAGAAGGAAATTTACAATCCAGAGTGATCACCAACCTCTGACCTTCCTCGCCAATTCAAAGAATTTGAATGCTAGACTGATGAGGTGGTCGCTTGTTCTACAACCCTACACGTTCCAAGTGGACTATATCCAAGGAAAAGATAACGTAGGAGCGGATTTTTTAAGCCGTCATCCTATGAGGCAGGACGGAGAGCACAGACAAGTAGAGGAAAGGGTGGAAACCGGAGAGAAAAACGAAGATGAGGAAAAGGATTAAGGAATCCCGAGCAAGAAGGCTAAGCTCTCCTGAGTACGATTGACATCACACTTGAGGAGGGGCTATTGTGATAAACGAGCGCAAAGGCCTTATTGCTCTATCTTTTCCTACATCTTTCGTATTGCATTTTCTTCGACATTTGCTCTTTCATCTCATATTTGTGATCCACATTTACTATTTCATTGTTGTGATTACTCGCGACCGGTATCTAGAGAACCACATTTGTTCTTTCATCGGGGGGAAATAAAAATCCTTTGATTTGAGTCCACATGCCTGACATTATCGTTTGAAGCCCACATTGCATCGTGATAAATCTGGTAAAAACACATATGGTCATCCGAAACACATCTGGGCACGCTGTAATTTCTGTGACACCACATTGGACGCCTAGATTGGCCAGGGGAAAACGTCTCATGCTGTAATGGTGTTATCTTGGGTCGGCCGCGGTTCAGACAAGCGTTGGTTTACCACATTGGACGCCCAGCTTGGCCAGGTGACTTCCAGAAATATATAATACCGCATAATCTACTAGAGTGAAGGCAGTCCAGTTTTTTACCTTGTGAGGAAGAGATTAAACCCAAAAACGCATAGCCTAATACACGTGTTTATTCAGAGTGGATGATAATTCAGTTCTGTGATTAATTGTGTTCTTAAAGGATTTTGCGAAGGGAAAAGAAGGTTAGTAGATCTTATACTTATTAATACATTTTCTTATTTTTGTTTATTTTAACCTCACAGCTAAAATGTGCGAAAGATAAAGTTTCAAATAATTCTTGGCATAACTGATTAATAAAATCATAAGATTTTCCTAGAAGAAGATAGGAGGTAGTTAATAGTTCATATTTCACCTTTATCATCATCACAGTCTCCCATGCGCACACACTCTCATGCACAAGATATTTAACATCATTAGAATTTAACTCAGAAAAAGAGAGAGATGAATTATGAGCAGTAGTTTAAATGCCAGTCAACCAGTGATGTTAAATGTGAAAAACTTACGAAGACTTTTGTGTGTCTTCAGTTCATCAGAAGTCTGAGTCTACACGCAACGTGTCTGACGTCTAACCAGAAATAAGTTATTAAAAACGGACATTTGGCTAGCAGAATTCGCCAGAGGACATCTTTCATTCCTCAATTAAAAAGGAATATTGTCTCACCCACAAGTCATAAGGTGGACGCAGCATTTTTCGTCACCATATACTGCTTGCTCACAAGTTCAATACATAGTTATCACAAGTTCAATACATAGTTATCACAATTTCAATACAGAGTCATCATAAATTCAAATCACTCGAAAGATCATTATTATCTGAAGTCAAGCAAAAGAGCTCAAAAGAGGAATCGCATATTTATACCACGTGCAACACACTCTTAAGCGCATTTTATGAAGCAGACTCGAAAGTATATGAATCACAACTACATACGCAAGATTATGAGTCTACATATCACTAACATTTCGTGAAGATATCCAGTCTGACCAGTACCGTCGGGAGATTAGACAACAGACTTTTTGTTCATATGACAACTATTAACTGTTGATCCACACTACAGAGATATACTCAAACAGTGAAGGAATATACATAGATATCTCGTCAGCGTTCTCCGTACGACAACAGTATTCATCAGAACGTCCTCAGCTTAGAGATACCCCACTCGACATAACGTATAACAACTTGGGACATTTTATGCATACATGCGAATCCTCATATCTAGGAGAAGCATTTAGAGACACATGGACTGTGTAGAGTACTCACCATTTTGGTAACACGTATGATATCACATCATCATTTCACTTTACACCAGTTCATTCTTAATTAACTATTACTTAATTAACTGTAATTTTATTATTTCATCTGTGTGTTTTGTGTGAATCGTCTTTCACCATCATCACGTTCTAACCATTACTAACCCTATATGTGTGGATATTTCATTAATAAACCCAACGATCGGTTGATCATTATCAAGAGTTTGTTAGTGTATCACTCGTGCTGTCGGTGTTACATATTCACCTTTAAGAACCTTTCTCTACTCAGATGAGGTTGGGGGCTTTTTCTTTACGGGATCTAAGGGCAGAAGCTAAGGTCGTGGGGAAACAGAACTCTTTCCATAATTAATTAGAAAACACTGTCTAGTGGAAAGCATTCGCATTCCTGTCTTCTTGTCCCTATCTCGAATAGGTCTTTATTCTTTCGTAACGAGCCAATTTCTAGAGACCTTATATCTAATATCTCATAGACTATTCCTGGCAAAAACTACTGTGGTAGTTGCCCCAGTACTCACCACACGACAGTCAGAAACAATAATAAATACCATAATCACAGAGGCGGATCAGGAGAGGTAGCAGTTAGGGACTCAGAGTACTACATCATCATCTTCTCTGGGAACTTACATAGCTTGACCCTACCTTTGTGTCTATACACCCTTACTCTCTTCAGATAAGGGGGTATTACTGATAAGACCAGACTCTTATCTGGCACTATCCTGGTATCATCTGATACACCTTTATGTCCAGGATGTCTTCTTAATTTTAATAACATCTGAACCTCTCGCGACAATCATCATCACCATCATTATCATCATCAACATCACCATCACCACCATCATTATCATCATCAACATCATCATCATCACCGTCATTATCATCATCAACATCACCATCATCACCATCATTATCATCATCAACATCACCATCACCACCATCATTATCGATATCATCACCATCATTATTGTTAAGTCCTTTTTGCGCGTGTAATTTAAATGTTGAGCACATCTAAGAAAATATATATATGATTAATTATTTACGCGCTGTCATATACGATGTTACCAACGGGCTGATCACCCGTTTGCCAGTCACTTCGATTACGGAAACAACAGCAAATGGATTGATTTGCCGTTGCCCTAAAGACGCCAATAGGCGTGATGGGAAACAATGGCAAAGAAAACCTATCTGCTGTTGCCCTAAGACGCCACTAGGCGTAATGGCCACTGACTGCTTTGACGGTCGGTGGCAAAGGACGGAAGAAGAAGAAGAAGATATACGATGTTGAACACAAAAGCGCAACGCGGTGCGCTCTGGTTTGTTGCCAAAGAACAATTACGTTATTGTTACGCACAGAATTTTCTAAAGACATTGTATAATCATTTTCTAAAGACATTGTATAATTGGCTTGTCTGAATTGTACACTTTAATTTTTTTCGGTCAAAGCTAGATAACCCTAGTTTGACCGTGATTACCATTTTCAATGATGGTTACCTTCTCTTGTGACGGGACACGTCGGTCCATTTTTTGAGAACGATGTGTGGTCATTCTCCTTATATGGTAGTATCGGTCAACTGTTTCTTGGAATGATTGAAACCAGTGTTGAGGTTGTTATTCCTGTCCATATAAGGCGCGATTTATTACAAATCTTTATCTGGAATGTTCCCTACATCGTCTCGTTTGATTCTTACTCAGGTGTATGCGTTCTGCGCATGTCCGGACGTTAGGTGTGTCTGGGAAGCTTTCCTGTCTGGAAGTCTATGGAAAGTTGTGAAGCAGATAGGACGCTTCTTGCGTCTCTGTGATTCTTTGATAGGGAATTAGGTGCCCTATTGTGAGTTAGTTTATCTTACAAGGTCCTTCCCTTGATGATTCAAACGCCTGGAGGCGTGTGTTTTTGTGGTGTTGATTTCGAAACAAGGTAATACCTCATTTACGTTTCAAATCTGTAATCTAACTTTATGTTGACAATGGTCGATCTCTGCTCACTTACGAATTACAGAAATAGAGGTTCTTCTACTAGAAGTCACGCCCCAGGTATTTTCATACCTGAGATTAATATGTACACGGGTCATACTTAGCCCGAAGGACAGTTCTATGTTCTATGAACGTCGCTATGTCAGCGATTGCACCTACGTCGAGGTTAGACTTAGCTTGACCTCTTAGGAATGCCTGTAAAGGTTGGTGTGAGTATATATGACCAGATGCATTGATGAACATAACTTATGCTGATTTTCGTGAACTGTCATGACTATGGTTTATTGTGAAATGGATGTACAGTTACCTGTCTTGTGGCGTCAGATAATAAACATTGGAAACGTCAATAGCAGTTTCACCTTTATATGACTTTCCATGTCATGCTACATATGTTGTAAACTTGTGAACCACATCAATCACACTCACAGCAACCAACAACAGACCAGACAAGACACCTCACACTGCAACCTATTATATACCTGGTGTCTATAGGGGTGGTACTCTACTGGGCTGCTGACTATCAACGACTTCGGACTGATACCTATAACGCCCATAGTGGCCAGATTTGTGGTCTATCATTTTAGTGGCCAGTAGTCAGCCTAAATCCACCCTTATCATCGTGGTGGCCAGTATAGCCTTATCAGTTATGATAAGAGATGCCTAATGGCTATGACCTGAGACGGTCGTCTTTGGACGGAGCTGATTGTAAATCTTGCCCAAATTGTGGGAAGCATTCATAAACCACCTTGTGTGGAGTATCTACGTTAGCCAGTACAGGGCTCGTTTGCATATTATATATTATGCTATTTTCGTCATTGCCAAAATCTGGCTGAACTTCGACACATACGCCATGTTGTGTCGCTAGTGGGTTCCAGATCCTTACCGAAGATTATCGGGATTATTATTCAATATATCTAGAGGGTTAATCAATAAAAACCCTGTCGTTTTATACAAGTTCCGTATTGAAAGCCATGGTAGAACTATTTGTCGCAAAGTTCATCACCATCCTTGAAGGGCCGGCCGTTATAGAATGTCGATCAAGTCCATGATCAAAGTTAGATGAGAATGCAATGAACTATGATGTCATGATGTTATAACCTAATCTATTAATATGATGCCTACTACTAAAATGATTGATCTACTGTACTGCGTCCACCAAATAAATGTGTGTCTTATGTCAAGCCATGACTCTACTCGACATTGATTACCAGTTGGTGAAATTATGTATTAACCTTGGTCCATCTTTCGGCCCACGATGTTTAATGATTCCGCGTTCTATATTAGTCGGTAATCCTTGAAAGCCCGACCAAGACTGACAACATTTTAAAGTCAGTAGACATATTGACAATCTCGTATAAAGACACGCCGTGTTAACCAAAACATACACATATAAAACAATCGGGCGTATCAGCTGGCGGCCCAGTTTACAGGGGAAAAGTTCTATATACACCTCAAGAGTCAACAGTCAAATATCCAACATGTACTACAATGAACTGTGTGGCATAAATTTCCTTCAAGACAACCACGATACGTAATTTTCGGTAGAAAGTCTACCTAACGGCCACTTAAGCTGACCTTCAAGGATCCTGACTCAAGTACGTTGTCAGCCATCAACTTTGGATTTCTACAAGACTGTAAGGACCATCCATGCAACACCCGAGTCCTATCATTGAAGAGTATCACTAACTTTGCAAGGGCCGGAATATTTTTTCTTAAAAAATGATAAGTGATCGTGGTCTTGTATGTACACTGTACCACCGTTGTATGTGATGGTCGAACTTTCTTTTTTAAATATGTCTACTTCCATGCTTTATGTTATATGTTCAATGTTTACTGTGGGCGGTTGGGTTTGGCGATTCGCGAAGGGAACATCCCAGATTCACTCCCGGGCCTTCGTGAGTGTTCTGTAGGGACCATTTTTTGCACACCTCCCTCAGTGGAAGTTCCAACATATGATTGTTGAAGGATTTTTGAGTCCACTGCGTTTGGCTGTCTGTGACAACTAAGTGTTTAGTTGTGACGTTGCGTTAACTATATTGTTATCGTTATATTTTTTCTCTCCGTACCTTAGTGTTATAATTAACTATGTTTGTAATTGTTGATATTCCCTGGCTATCGCTTATTTGTATACACACTTTATGTTTATACCCTGTGTTGTTGATTGTCTTGTGATATTTTTCACAGTGTCATAGCATTCTTTGCTAACATTTTTCTTTATTTCTGCTTCCTCACTTAGTTCATTCTGCCAACGTCTTCATTTGTTCCTTGTTATCTTGTCTTTGTCGCTGTTGTTTTCGTTACCTTCATCATGTATATCTCGTATGACTTAAGTATAACTACATAATTCATTCATTCATAACTCTCCACTCCCAAAGGAGCATAGGCCTTCAACAAACACATACCAAGTCCTTTTGTCACGTGCCATCATCTCAAGTTCTTTCCACGTTCTCTTTATCATTTTCACCTCTGTTTCCAGCTCTCTTCTCCATGTGCTTCTTAGTCTACCTCTGTTTCTCTTGCCCTGGGGATTCCAGAACAAGGACTGCCTTGTAATGCTATCAACCGATTTCCTCAGTGAGTGTCCTATCCATCGCCATCGTCTTCTTCTCATCTCTTGTTCCACTGGCACTTGTCTAGTTCTTGTCATCAGTTTCATGTTGGTAACCTTGTCATACCATTTTAATCCCTCTATTCTACGCAAGCACCCATTTATGAAAGTCTGTAGCTTTTTGGTAGTTGCCTTTGTTGTTCTCCGTGTCTCAGAGTCATACAATAGGACTGACTTCATATTTGAGTTAAAGATTCTTATTTTCGTGTTGGATCCGATTTTTCTTGATCTCCACATATTTCCCAAAACTACATAATTAAAGATTAATTAATAATAATTATTATAATATAGCGTCTATTTCAGTTATATATATATTGTATTACAAGTTCCCTGGACATAGAACTTGTCACTCGGTAATTAGGTAACAATTTGTTTAAAAACCTTAATATATTTTGACTGAGTAAGTCACAATATTGATAAAAATGTCGACGATGGATTATTTCGTCGAGCAAGGAAAAGCTTTTGGCTACAAAGGTGAAGTTTTGAAAGAATTTGCTACGTCAGAGTTGGCAAAAGCAAAACAAGAATTAGCTGAAAAGGAAGCTAAAGATGAGAAAAGGCGTCTTGAAGAGGAGCAAAAAGCTGAGAAAAGGCGTCTTGAAGAAATAGAGGAAAGAAATATTAAAAAGCAATTTGAGAGTTAGATGGAGGAGAAGAAAGCTCTGAAATTAGCACATGAAGAAAGAATGATGCTCCTTCATTTGGAGGAATTAAAATTAAGAGCACCCGTGTGTTACCGGGGCCCGAAAGGGGAGCAAAGAATAGTAACACTGTCCCCTACCAAGCATGTCGTAAAAAGCGACTAAGGAGGGTTGGGCATGGGGCCGGTTACACCATCCTGTAAAAAAAATTTAAACCAGAAAAAACTTCAACAAATATGGACAAGTCAAATAAAGAAAATAAAACACAGCCATCCAAGACAGGGGAAGGTCCTCTCGCGGGGAGGCGTATGATGCAACACAGAGAAAGCCGAAAGGAGTCTGTGTTGCTGACTAACCTTCTTTCTTCTAGGAGAACTTCCAGATTTGGCACCTGGAATGTTCGGACATTAAACGAACAAGGGAAAGTGGCGCAAGTAGCAGCAGAAATGAGGGAATACAAAATCGAGGTTCTGGGAATGTGTGAAACAAAGTGGAAGGGGGTAGACAGGAAGAAACTCATCACAGGTGAATTGGTGCTGTCCTCAGGACATGAAGACGAAAGTTCACACCACAGTGAAGGGGTAGCTCTTATGTTATCTAAAGAAGCACAGAAAGCACTAATTGAATGGGAAGCTGTTGGACCCAGAATAATAACAGCTTCTTTCAAAACAGCTAAAAAGAAAATTCATGTAAATGTCATCCAATGTTATGCACCAACTAATGACAAAGAAGAGTCTGTGAAAGAAGCATTTTATACTAAACTACAGGAAATTATGGATAAAGTAAAAAGAAGAGACATCACAATTTTGATGGGTGACATGAATGCAAAGATAGGTACAGTCAACACTGGATTCGAAGAAGTCATGGGAAAACATGGGCTTGGAGTAATGAATGAAAATGGAGAGCTATTCGCAAACTTCTGTGCTTCATATCAACTGGCTATAGGAGGAAGCATGTTTCCACATAAGAGAATACACAAGGCAACATGGATATCACCAGACCATAGAACAGAAAATCAGATTGATCATATATGCATAAACAAGAAGTTTAGATCATCATTGCAGGATGTAAAGGTATATAGAGGAGCAGATGTGGCATCAGATCACCATCTTCTGATAGCCAAAGTAAAAATGAAACTCAAGAGATATGCAACAATGCAAAACTATAGACAACAGTTTAATGTAGGACAGTGATAAAGTTGATATTTAGTTGGATATAATATATGTTGATAAAGTACACCAGAACACTCCTAGGCGGGAAGACAGGCGTCTATCATCATCAGTTGACAAGATCCCTATGGTGTTGCCTGCCCCACTGTAGTGTATGGAATGTCAACTTGACCTACGCAGTGTTGTGTAGACATGGATGGAGTGTATAATGTGCGAATGATGATAAGGGTTCGTGTTGTTGACAAATGTTCTCTTCTCACACTCATGTATGACCGGAAGTCATCGACACCAACGACTGTGTACCTTTTCTAAAGTTTAATTGGACGTACACACTCGACAGCACAGATAGTGACAAATCACAGGTTGCCATAATACATCATAGTACAGTGGACAAATGGTCTTGCAATGTTACATGGGCACTCATGTAGAATAATGGTATAATGGACTGTCAATAGCCAAGCACTCAGTATCGCCCATACATATATCATCTGACGTCACTGACTGAGCACGTCAGCTTGTAAACAATATTTCAGATGACTTCTAAACCTAATCTCGTTTAGCAACGATTCTTCAACATAATGTTCAGCACATATTTTTCCATATAATAATATTGAACCACTAACAATGGGTTCTCATGTGTAGCAGTGATCTCTGGACTGATCAAGCGATAATACGGGCATCCCTTTTCTCTTCTTGAAAGTCCTACATGTTTTGGTTCCAAGATGGCTCCACTCGTGAACTGTCACTCACGTTTGAATACAGATAATGAATCTGTTCTAAAGTTAGTCATTCATACAACATTTCGTTGCTCTGTAGATTTGGTCATGAACAATAGACTGCATTCTACAGAATATAGTGCTGCTAGGAATCGAAGTCGTTTTTCATCGAGTCAAATATATTCTCTTAAACATTCAAATCGTAATTATCGACAATGGTGGCTTCGATCGAGAGTTCATAAGAGTATCTTTGATTACCTTGGTAGAGGGAATATGAAACTGCCATTCCTTGGCAAGATGAATAAACACTGGGGTAAAGCATACACGATAGGTCTAGACGACTATCTCTTTCCCCAAAACCACTGAGATCACACACACAGTCCCTATCAGGACGAAGCCAAATCACACCACTCAAGCGACACATCCGCCGAATAGCCTTTGACCTCTCTAGAGACAACAGAACATATAGTTCGACTTAGATATGTAAAGATATACAGATATAAGACAGACTTGTCCTACTCAGACAAACAATACACATAAATTCAGGCCATAGATATTCTGAAGCAAGAACAATCTATTATTACCCAAACAACGAATAAATCGCAGTAAAATGTATTTATCCGCGGAGTTCAAGGGAAGTATCCAACTAAAAAATTCCAAGTGCTCCAACAGCTGGAAGATGTAGACAAAAATTCCAAGTGCTCCAACAGCTGGAAGATGTAGAGAATACAGAAGACTATTGGCAGCAGGTCAAAACAGTATGGAAGGAGACATGTGAAGAAATACTGGGGAAAAGGGAAAGACAACAAAAAGCATGGATAACAACAGAAACCATCAATAAGATAAAAGACAGAAAAAACAAGAAAGCAGATTTAAACACAAGCAAAACTAGAAGCTCCAAAGCCAAGGCTCAAGAAGTGTACACAGAAGCAAACAAAGAAGTAAAAAGAAGTATCAAAAGAGACAAGAGGAAGTATATTGAGGAGTTGGCAAGAGAGGCAGAAGATGCTGCAGCCAAAGGAAATATGAGAGAACTGTATAGCAGCACAAAGAAGCTAACAGGGAAATACAAGCAAACAAGTTGCCTCATAAAAGACAAGAATGGGAAACTGCTCAGCAATATACAAGAGCAAATGAAGAGGTGGACAGAATATTTTGGGGACCTTCTCAATAGACCAGCTCCACAAAACCCGCCGGACATCCAGCCAGCAGAAGAAGAGCTACAAATTAACGGTGAAAGACCAACGAAGGAAGAAATAAAGAAAGCCATAAAGCTTCTAAGAGAGGGAAAAGCGTCGGGACCTGATGGCATTCCAGCAGAGGCCATCAAAGCAGATATCGACACGGCTACAGAGATGTTATATATAAATTACTTGGTAAAGTCTGGGAAAAGGAAGAGATACCAGCAGAATGGAAGGAAGGATATCTGGTTAAGTTGCCTAAGAAGGGAAATTTACAAGAGTGCACAAATTATAGAGGAATAATGTTACTATCAGTGCCAGGAAAAGTATTAAACAGGATTATCCTTGAGAGATTAAAAGAGTCCATAGACAAGAAACTGAGAGATGAACAAGCAGGTTTTCGACAAAACAGATCATGTACAGACCAGATAGCCACTTTGAGAATAATAGTTGAACAAAGTCTGGAATGGAATTCACCACTATACATCGGATTTGTGGACTACGAAAAGGCATTTGACAGTGTAGACAGAGAATCACTTTGGAAATTGATGAGGCATTATGGAGTTCCACTGAAGATCATTAATTTAATAAAGAAAACATATGAAGACATGACATGCAGAGTTCTTCACGAAGGACAGCTAACAGAACCGTTTGGGATAAGAACAGGAGTGCGACAGGGATGCCTCTTGTCTCCATTTCTTTTCTTGCTGGCAATAGATTGGGTTATGAGATCATCGACAACACACAACAGAAATGGAATCCAGTGGACTCTGACTAAGCAGTTGGATGATCTGGATTTTGCTGATGACTTGGCTCTTCTGTCCCATAACCGTAATCAGATGCAGGACAAATTGAAAACACTCGATGAGAGGTCACAGCAATTGGGTCTGAAAATACACAGGGAAAAGACAAAAATAATGAGAATAAATGCAGGTAATGATAACAGGGTTGAACTTGAAGAAACACCAATTCAAGATGTAGAATCATACACATATCTTGGCAGTAATATAGACAAAGTTGGAGGGACAGACAGCGATATCAAAATAAGAATACAAAAGGCAAGAGGAGCTTTCATTGCATTGGGAAATATATGGAGATCAAGAGAAATCGGATCCAACACGAAAATAAGAATCTTCAACTCAAATGTGAAGTCAGTCCTATTGTATTGCTCGGAGACATGGAGAACAACAAAGACAACAACCAAAAAGCTACAGACTTTCATAAATGGGTGCTTGCGTAGAATAGAGGGATTAAAATGGTATGACAAGGTTACCAACGTGGAACTGATGACAAGAACTAGACAAGTGCCAGTGGAACAAGAGATGAGAAGAAGACGATGGCGATGGATAGGACACACACTGAGGAAACCTGTTGATAGCATTACAAGGCAGTCCTTGTTCTGGAACCCCCAGGGCAAGAGAGGCAGAGGAAGACCAAGAAGTACATGGAGAAGAGAGTTGGAAACAGAGGTGAAAATGATGAAGAGAACATGGAAAGAACTTGAGATGATGGCACGGGACAGGAGGACTTGGCATGTGTTTGTTGAAGGCCTATGCTCCTTTGGGAGTGGAGGGTTATGAATGAAAATTAAGAGGTCAAAATGGGAATAACAGTAACCCCAATACTACTGGATCTTTAGGAAAAAATAATGGTAGTGATAAATTTAAATTGCCTATATTCAATCCAAATTGTGATGACGTGGCATGCTACCTGTCACGCTACGAAAGTGTATGTGAGTCACGTAAGTTGGATAAAGCTCAATGGAGTGTTAAGCTAATGGAATTTTTGGCGGGAGCACCTTTAACTATTATAGAGACAATGGAGTTAGCTCTTTGAAAGAACTACGATAATGTCAGGGCTGCTCTACTAAAAAATATCAGCTTAACGAGGAAGGGTATCGTCTTCGTTTTAAATCCTTACTGCCTGAAACTGGAAAGGATTTCGCTGATTTTATATCCAAGATACGTCTCACACTTGATAGATGGATTGAACTGTCTAAGATAGAGCGTTCCTATGAAGCTATTGTCGATTTGATATTACGTGATAAAGTAATGTCATCAGTTAATGCAACATTCCTTTCATTCTTACATGAACGAAAGCCTACGAATTTGAAGGAAATGGATCAAATCTGTACACAATTCTGTACCGCACATCCTAATATGGTATATAGCCATTCACGTATTAGAGAAGAATTGCCCGTTGCTTCGGCCATGCAACACAATAATCACCTTTGAAGTCGATCTCTCAGTCACGATAGAAACTTTAAAAAGGGAGATTATAAGAATTGTAATTCTTACCAAGGGAAACCATTTCGTGGTGGTTCTCCATCACAACAAAACTGGAGACAATCTAATATGCAACATAATTTCATTAAAAATAATTATAGAAATTATCAAGGAAATAATTGTAACAATTATGATCAATCACGATCTAACTCATTTTATAACCAACATAACTCACCAAACCGAAAATATGGTCAAAGGGAAAATAGTTACCACAGTAATTGGCGTTCAAAGCAAAATGGTGATCGCAACAGGTCAAATAATTATAACAATTTTAGAGATAATAGTGAAAATAGATCCAGACGTAGAGACAGAAATTTCAATGATATGCAACATCGCCATGTTAATTCTGCTCAGCATGATCCACAAGTTAATTTAGATCAGGATACAAATGTTAATGTACATAATGCATCCGCTTGTTCTCTAGATTTCGAGCAGGCTAAACTTTGTCATGAATGCACAGCATTGTTCCAGCCCAAGGCGATCACTACGTTGAGTTGCGGCCACGTCTTACCAAGCCTTCCTGCGATGTCTACAGCCATGCCAGCATCTACACACGACGGAAGAGGGTCTCTAACCTTACATAAAGGATTTGTAAATAAAATCCCTGTGTCTATTTTATTTGACACAGGCTGCTCTACAGTAGGGATTAGACAATCCTTAGTACACCCGTCATTAGCAACAGGGAAAAGCGTTAAATGTGTTACCTTCGGAGGTACAGTTGAGACATTCCCAACTGCGATCATATATGTAGATACACCATTTTCACAGGTAAAATCCATGCGTGTATGCTGCCGTCACCAACCGCCGATTTGATAATCGGGCGTATACATGGAGTTAAGTATTGTACGCCACAACAGGTTACTATTTGGGAAACGCAACATATGCACTCTGCTTATGCAGTTACTACTAGAGCACAGGCTTGGGATATATTACATGTTATCCCTACCATAACGTCTGACAATAATGATAATGATGATAGTAACTCTCCTGTATCACGAGAGTCTTTTATTGAGTTACAACAGAATGACGCATTACTAAAAAGATTTTTTTTGGTTGGCTCAGAATAATAGCACAATCAACGAAACAAACCTTAAACATTGTTTTATACTTAAAAATGGAGTACTACAGTAGTTAGAATGGTACGTGATGCTACTTCGTCCGTACGTTCTCAAATTTTGGTACCCACAGACATGAGAGCGCGCATTTTACGACATGCTCACGACTCCCAATGTGCGGGTCATATGGGTTTTTCCCGTACTAAATCCAGGGTGCTGTCTTCATTTTATTGGCCAGGCGTTCATAGGGATGTAACCATTTATTGTCGTTCTTGCACCACATGTCAAGAGGTTAAGGTACGTGTTCCGCGTCACGTAGCCCCTATTCAAGCTGCCGACATTCCTATTAGACCTTTTGAAAAAATGGCTATTGATGTTATTGGACCTTTACAACCTTCTGCTAGAGGACACAAATTCATTCTTACATGTATTGACATTTGTACTCGCTGGCCTGAGGCTATACTACATAAGAGTGTTTCATCTGCTGATGTTGCAGATGCAATATGTTTGATTTTTTTCTCGTTTAGGTTTTCCGAAGAAAATCTTATCTGACCATGGGGCACAATTTGTATCTGAATCTATATCTCAAGTAATGTCCATGCTACACATCGATAGGTCTCTTAGTAGTATATATCACGCTATGTCAAATGGTTTAATTGAGCATCAGAACAGGACACTTATACAGTTACTGGGTAAAAATCACTGATGATCATCCTCAGGTTTGGGACAGAGTTTTACCCGCTGCTCTCTTCGCTTATCGCGAGGTGCAAAATGAAAATACAGGTTTTTCACCTTTTGAACTTGTCTTCCGTGCAAACCTCGTGGTCCCATGTCGTTACTTCACGACTTACTCACTGCCGATGATATTTCCGATGACACCCAATCTTCGTATGAATATGTTGTCACTTTAAGACAGAAAATCATTGACGTATGTAGGTTGGCTACTTCTTCAGAGTCCGCCAAAGAGAAGGCAAGACTCTTTATGATTAGATATCGACGTCTGCGTCAACTCTCTCCTGGTGATGAAGCTTATGTTCTACTTCCTCGCAAAGACAATCGTCTACTTATTGCCTGGAAAGGTCCGTACAATATTGTGTCTAGAATATCAGATGTTGACTACATCGTTAACATCGATGGTAAACACAAGACTTTTCACATAAATATGTTGAAAGAATTTCATGCCCGTCCAGACTATCTTCATTCTGTTTTTCAGGCAATTGACGATCCCCCGCTTTGTCGTCATCCTTATACCTCTTTGTCGGTTATTCAGGAGGAGGAGACATCTTTCTCTGATGTACCCTTACCTCTTCCAGTAATACCTTTACATTCAACCGAAACTTGGAGAGATGTGTCTATTTCAACTGAACTTTCTAAGGAAAGACAACAGCAGATCTCTGCTCTCTTATATTCGTATCAAGATGTACTTACTGACATCCCCGGTCGTACTTCTGTCATCTATCATGACATTATACCAACCGATGACACACCTATTCGTGTCCGCCCCTATCCCATTCCTCTTCACTTCCAAACTAAAGTAGAGAAGGAATTAGACGAGATGCTCCGATTGAATATCATCGAACCTTCTACATCACCTTATTCTTCTTCTATGGTTATTGTAAGGAAGAAGGATAATAACATCCATCTTTGTATAGATTATCGTAGGTTAAATAAAGTTTCCACGTTTGATGCCGAACCACTCCCTCTCTTGGAGGATTTACTTGCGAAACTTGCTAAATTAACCTTTTTCACTAAACTCGATTTATCAAAGGGCTATTGGCAAGTACCATTAACGGCTCTAGCTAAACCACTCACGGCTTTTTCTACCCCTCGAGGTCTATTCCAATGGAATTTTATGCCTTTTGCACTTGTTAACGCCCCTGGTACTTTCGTACGCATGATGCGTCGTATCTTATCTCACCACACTGATGTAACTGCATATCTAGATGATATTTGCTTTTTCAGTGACTGTTGGAATGATCATGTCCATGGATTATCTTCGTTGTTATCCACACTCCGTTCTCACAATCTGACGGCTAAACCGTCAAAAGCATATATAGGTTTTAGTGAGATATCTTTTTTGGGTCACCGTGTTGGTCATGGTTTCCTATACACTGAGGATAATAATATTTCAAAAATTTTAAACATCACTATTCCTAGGACTAAGAAACAGGTTAGAAGTATTTTGGGACTAATCCAATTTCATGGGCGATTCATTCCCCACTTGTCTACTGTCACCACACCTCTCTCTAATTTATTAAAGACAGGGCTACCTAACATAGTATGGTGGTCAAACGAGTGTCAGACCACTTTAGACTTAATCAAATCACTTTTTTCATCTACGCCTATTTTACGCTTACCAAACGCAGATCTACCATTTATACTCCGCAGCGACGCTTCAAATGTTGGGATCGGTGCGGCATTAATGCAGTCCTACTCCGGAACGTTACATCCAGTCATACATGTATCAATGAAGCTCACAGAGACGGAACGAAATTATTCTGTACTAAACAAGGAATTACTCGCAATAGTATGGTCCATCCTCAAACTTCAACGTTTCCTTCTGGGCGCACATTTTTTCGTTGAAACGGATCAAAAGGCTCTCACTGCGCTCCAAAACAGGGACCTGAAGTCTTCCAGATCCATTCGGTATGCCATATCTTTGCAGCCTTTTCACTTCACCATTCGATCAATACCTGGATCGGAGAATGTCATTGCAGATACGTTGTCCCGCTGCCCCCAAGAACCTACCGGGCAGTTCCGCCTTACAGAGTGTGCCACTTCTGCACTGCCTACTGATCAATTGTAACTTATTTCGTGTGAATACATGATCTTTTCATTTTAAATTGACATGACTATCTTACCAAACATCACCATCATTTCATGTACATTGAATATCTAGTTCGCTACTTCAACAGAAACATTTCGGTGCGTTTATTTCAATCTAGGAATACTGTGACATATTTGGAACTTATAGAGTGATATAATTATAAATTAACATTAATAACTTAATAACTTTTTAGTATGTGATAATTACATATCACAATCGTTTTTGTGCAACCAAGATAACTCTCTTTGCCGAGTTGGTGTGTTATTAACACTGTATTTAACTTTGATTGCGGATTAATTAGTGACATTTTAATTTTTCACGAACAATATTAGAGATTTAGTACCACACTATTTACTTAATTAGTTTAGTATACAGTATTATATAAAAATGTGGTATATTGACATTATTATTTTACGATCACACATTAGTGACATTTTATGGTTTTGGCACATAAGTACAATTCATGTGTCCTTATTCGCATATCTGCTTAGGCCATGTTGTTGATTCTCCCGACACTTGCTATGGACTGTGTTAATTTTCTTCTATTGTTTTATTTTCCATATTGATTTTGTTTAATTCTTGTTACCAATTATCATTTTGGCTCATCCATTCATACTTCCATTACTCAAAATTTTTAACATTTTTGTCTCATTGTTGTCTTCATTTTTCACCATTTCTTTTCATCCTTTGATACTATTATTTCATTGCTTCATTGGTATTTCATGCCATTTTGATACATTATGTGTCATTTCTTTTGGTTGAATTTTAAATTTGGAATTTGTTTTCTTTTTTCCATACTTCATCCCACGTATTAATATTTACAAATATCTTAACATTTAAATGATATTACATTAATTGTTAAAATGAACTTGATCGATTTCGTCGGTATAATTTGATCGTGGGGGGAAGGTATTTGTTAAGTCCTTATATATGATGTTGAACACAAAAGCGCAACGCGGTGCGCTCTGGTTTGTTGCCAAAGAACAATTACGTTATGATAAGAGATGCCTAATGGCTATGACCTGAGACGGTCGTCTTTGGACGGAGCTGATTGTAAATCTTGCCCAAATTGTGGGAAGCACCCATAAACCTCCTTGTATGGAGTATCTACGTTAGCCAGTACAGGGCTCGGTTGCATATTATATATTATGCTATTTTCGTCATTGCCAAAATCTGGCTGAACTTCGACACATACGCCATGTTGTGTCGCTAGTGGGTTCCAGATCCTTACCGAAGATTATCGGGATTATTATTCAATATATCTAGAGGGTTAATCAACAAAAAAAACTGTCGTTTTATACAAGTTCCGTAATGAAAGCCATGGTAGAACTACTTGTCGTAAAGTTCATCACCGTCCTTGAAGGGTCGGCCGTTATAGAATGTCGATCAAGTCCATGATCAAAGTTAGATGAGAATGCAATGAACTATGATGTCTTGATGTTATAACCTAATCTATTAATATGATGCCTACTACTACAATGATTGATCTACTGTATTGCGTCCACCAAATAAATGTGTGTCTTATGTCAAGCCATGACTCCACTCGACATTGATTACCAGTTGGTGAAATTATGTATTAACCTTGGTCCATCTTTCGGCCCACGATGTTTAATGATTCCGCGTTCTATATTAGTCGGCAATCCTTGTAAGCCCGACCAAGACTGACAACATTTTAAAGTCAGTAGACATATTGACAGTCTCGTATAAAGACACGCCGTGTTAACCAAAAACATACACATATAAAACAACGGGCGTATCAATTATCATCATCAACATCACCACCATCACCATCAATATCATCATCAACATCACCACCATCATTATCATCATCATCACCATCATTACCATCATCAACCTCACCATCACCACCATCATTATCATCATCATCATCATCATCACCACCATCATTATGATCATCATTATCATGAGCATGTTCATCATCAGTTGTTATTTTTATTTTACGATCTTTATGGAACATAGTACCAACACTGCAGAGTGCCCCTTTGCAGGAAGAACGTCATGTGTTTTTTTTTTTTTTTTTTGTGTACAATGGTGGCTTTTGTAGCAACCTGCTGAGCAAAGCTTATGGATAAAGAGACAGACGTTGAGATGACTGACACGATGGCATGTAAGAGATTCAGCAACAGAAAGACACGAGGAGGAGAAGAGCTAACGCCTACACAAGTCAACACGGCACATGATGATAATAACGTCGATTTTAAATTATGATAATAGAGTTTTCTCACTTTAAGTCTTTATCAAAAACAAACCTAAAAAAAAAACGAAAACAAAAAAACTGAAGAAACTATTATAATTATAGTAATTGAGTTTTTTTTCTGTATTTTTATTTTTAAGTCTTGGCGAAAAACAGGGTTAATAATTATGATAATGTGTCTTTTTTTTTTTACTTTTAATCTTTACGAAAAAAAATAAATAAACGATTATAATTATGATAATGGCTGGGTTTTTTTCGCACCATAAGTCTTCGCGAAAAAAAAATCCGTTATAATTATGACAATGATTTTTTTCAATTGAAGTCTGCACGAAAAAAAATTAAAAAATTGATATAATTATGATAATGGACTTTTTTCACTTTAAGTCTTTACAAAATAATGTAAATAAAAAAGTAAAAAAAAAATGTTAAGATCAGATCGCACTTAATGACCTTAGTTATGCCTTTTTCGTGACTTGAAACTATCTCAGAAATGATAGATGATAGGTTTAATAGCTAGCGACTGGTCACATTAAAACGTTCTTAACATTCCATATCTTCTCCTGTCATACTTCACAGCTTCTAGTCTTCCCCCTCACGCAAACAAGGTACATTCTAATCCTTCTTCTACTCTGCTTTCTTGAAACATATGTATGTACGTATATCGTATATGTATGTACGTATGTCGTATATGTATGTACGTATATGTATGTACGTATGTCGTATATGTATGTACGTATGTCGTATATGTATGTACGTATGTCGTATTGGTAAATGTAAATGTAGTCCCACAGCAGATACTACCGTAGAGGAGTGAAATGCTAAAGACTCCACTATACTGTCCAACTTCGACACCCGTTCCCTTCCTCGCTGCCTTTGCCTTTCCAAACTCAAGAGCAGAGCCAGGTACCCACTTACAGCTATGTAGACTAAAGCGTGACGACGCCGTGTTTTAAACTCGGTACCTTTGCAGTGTGCCATACAATTTACTGTTCCGCTTCGTGAATAGTTGCACTTTTCTTAGTCTTCCACCCTACCTCACCGCTTCATTCTTTATGTATTTTTGTTTGTTTGTTTGAGGTTTTGCATTTTTGTGCCGAGGCGCGTTCCTTTCAACCTAATTGGTTATAATTAGAGCGCATTTTCCAGTCAAAAATAAGTGAACTCTGTTAACTGAAGCTATTTGTTGATAGACTCTAAGCCCTGAAAAGGACTAACATTATCCACCTGCTAGCATAAAGCCCTGAAAAGGACTTGCCCTAATAAGGACTCACCAGCTACGCCAACGCTGCCCGTACTTCCTCAGTGTCCAGCGAAACACCGGTTGTATGTGAACTCTTGTGCAATCCAACCAGATTGCTAGCCCGGTCAGCGTCGATAGATATTAAGTCCTGAAAAGGACTAACATTATCCATCTGCCCTGAGAAGGACTTACCCTGAAAAGGACTCGCCAGCTACATCAACGCTGATCGACGGGCAGGAAAAGAAAAAAAAACACCATCTTTCTTTATGTATTGGCGATTGACACTCCTTTCAATATGATTTGCCATACAACCCCCACGTAGTTTAGCCAGTTAACCAAGACTGTTGCCCAGGATGTATTCACTGCCACTGTAGTATACAACTGGTATTCGTGTACCCGTTCCTGAGAGGGGACACAAATAAGCCTTGACTGGCACCACGTTGAGTACCCCTGAGCCAGCAAAGAGGGAAACAGACGTGATCCGGTCTAGTAGTAGCCTCATCCAGCCATAACTGCATATGGGAATGATGTGCTCCTGAGGTGATAGTGCTCTCAGCTCTTTTTTCTTGGTGTTCCTGTCAGCGTGTCCTATTTTCTTCTGCGTGTTGTAAGAGCGTCTATTCACCAAATACGGACTATCCATTTAGGCATGGCTGTCATTTTCCGTGAGGTGTTCCACCCACCTCTTTTTACTCAGCCTCATATATGTATATAATATTTTCAAATTGTCCACAAAATGTTTGGAAAAGGACATCTTACTCCGCTGATTAACTTCTATCTTCAAGAGATAACAAAGCTAGGGACATGCCCCAGAAACAGAATAGCCGTCACCTTGTCCAGGTTCTCGCTGTGTTCATTAGTGTCTTCAGACGGAGGGAATTTTCTGAAATTTCTTTCCGAAGAATGGACTGTTGGTACTACAACTTTTTAATGTGTTAGGACCAAATTAGGGAATAAACAGTGACCAAAAGCTGGAAAATTCTCATGTTCATCTTTCCTTTAAAAGATCACCCATGATTCTATGTTGTATCCAACTTGGCCACTAAAGAGCATGACTCCACTTACCATACTGTTATTTCTTTAACCAAATCTCCAAAATAGAGTATATCTCTCACTTATTTTAGGATCTTTCATTATCGGTCTTCGTGATATCCGTTGTCTGATATGTTGAAGACAACCCCTTGCCTTCTTAGCAGCGACTATAAATTTTATTTTCTGGGCCACGGGTGGCTAGACGTTATACTTAACTGTAAAATCTACTCGAATAAGATAATTTGATCGCATAAGTGGGTCAGTTAACAACTCTTTTAGTTTATTCAAGGGGATACGTGTGTGGTTGTGTTAGAAAAGAGATGGAAATCAGGTTTTTTTTTTTTGCGTTTTTTGTTAGAATGTCTAACTTGAGACTGATTTTTACGTGAGTATCCCTTTTTTTTCTTGGACAGAGACAGGTGTCCCTCGCCATTCAGGCAGATACTCGCCGATTTCGGAGGTACCCATCAGAGCTAGGTCGGTTCAGGAGCCGCCAGTCCCTGGTCGACGACACTCCTTCAAATGTACTCGCCAGGGCTCGAGTTAATCCAGTACAAATCTCGGTGGACGAAAATCTTCAAATGTTCTCGCCCGGGTTTGATCCTGGATCACCGCAATTTGGTAACCACTACACCAGCGCGACTCCTCGGAAATCAGGTTAAAGTCTATCCTCCTCCCTCCTCACTCCTAGCGGCGGAGCATTGTAGCAGGTTCTGGAGAGCTTGCTAACTCATTCGCTCCTTGAGGAGCATGGAGTCAATATACAAACATAGTTTCTCTGGAATCCTTTGCCCAGTATATTTCATTATTCTGTCTACAGTGTGCTTTCTGGGGCAATAGTTTTACTTCACAGGTTGCCAGCCCATCAAAACCTCAAAATTGTATTTATAGGCATTACATCCCAACTCATTATCCGAAGATCCATTCATGCGAGCCACTAATTAGATGACGAGACACGTGGTTACCTTAAGAGAGCCATAGTTACTGCAGCCGTTTAAAGGTTAAATGTGCCTAAAATAAAATGATGAACAGAACAATGAAACAGGGGGAGTTGGAAACACTCGAGTGTATGTACATTATTGCCTGTGTCTCTGTGGTTATTTACACACACACACACACACACACACACACACACACACACACACACACACACACACACACACACACACACACACAGAGAGAGAGAGAGAGAGAGAGAGAGAGAGAGAGAGAGAGGCATACCTCGCTATATTGCTCTTCGTTTTATTGCGCTTTGCAGATTATTGCGGTTTTTTCAAATTATTCAAGTTTATTTATTAGAACGTGCCTTCTTCTTCCGATATATTTTGGCAAAAAGATTACGATTCGCTGAAGGCTCAGAGATAAAGACTGACATTTTTTTTAGCAATAAAATATTTTAAATTTTTCAGTACGGTACATTGTTTTTATTTTAGACCTAACGCTATTGCGCACTAAATAGACATGGTTTAAACATGATATTAGGCTTTTATATGCACTGGGAAGCCCAATAAATGCGTGTTACCGGCTTTATTGCGATATTCGCTTTATTGCGATGGTCTGGAACCGAACCCGCAATATCTCTGAATTTGCAGCAAACCAAGGAGTGATCTGTATCACAGTCTTCACTAGGTTACGAGTGCGTGGAGAGCACAGACCTGAGAAGGGGTCTTCAGACAAGAATCAGATCCAGTTGGTGCCAGTTCTTCGATCGTGGATGTCTCCATGACACCTTATGCTGGGGTTTTGCCTGAAAGTAAGTGTTGGTCACGGTGTCTACGCCACATCCTCGGTATTTCGTGGAAGGACAAAGTGACAAATGACGAGCTGTTGTCACGTGCTTGAATTCAAAGCATATATACACTGCTCAGACAGTGCAGACTGTACTGACTGTCGTAATTTTTATCTGAGAGGGTGCTGATGGATATTGGTCCCTTTAGAGTGTAGAGGAATATTGAAGGCTCTGTGAGAATAAGGATTTAGGAGAATGAGGTAGTAGATTCACAAGCGCTGGGAAGAGCAAGGACAGTCTCTTATTACGACAATATCTGTTTCTCACAGACTATTCCTATCTCTCTTCTGAACAAACAATTGTTTGTCAGTTCCAGTCGCTCAGGCGCACTCACCGATTTGGTGATTCTGTCGCACAACGTACATGAATACAGCCTACACAGATGGAAATGTTTGGAGTTTTGGGCCAGCCGACAACCAACCCCAATAAAGATTAATACCTTTATTATCATAAAGCAGTCACAAATAGTTATACATTTACAGTCAAAAATCAAAGGTTACAGAATACAAATATGATAAGGGAAGAGGGGGGTTTGAGGAGAAATATCCCATCCACCGTTTCCCGTTTGTATTTACTAACAGACAAGACCCGGTCCAAAAGACAAGAAAATGGGGGGGGGGGGGGGGGGGGCAAGAGATAGGCAATTTAACCCACTGGTAAATTTATTACTCTGAGGCAAGGGGTTACAGTAAAAAAAGGGGGGGGGGGGGGGGGGGAGGAAAAGCTAGGGTTCTCAAATGTCTCCCTTTAATCATACAAATTTTACGGGAGGGGGGAATGAACACAGTTACACAATCCCGCTAGGAGAAATCCCGTACAAGGAATATAATGCACCTGAATACTAGGTCGAACTAATTAAAAGGGTAAAGAAAAGATTAAATCTCCTTTCATTCACAAAAACACACTAGGGCTGGCCATCCCACAAACACACACGCAGACTTACCAAAATGGTGAATTCTGTCACTCTATGAATTATTTACCACAGCAGCTAATACCGTGGAATAATGGACTGGTCCTCTTATTTCTTCCGTGTCAGGCCCCAGATTTAACGAGGTAACAAATAGTCTCAAAAAATCGCCAGACGGTGAAGCGTAAAGGCTACTGTTGGTTTAGATAAAGTTCCTAATTAATGGCACAGGCACTTGGCTAGGCGTGAGGTATGGTGTGGTTCCTAAAATTGGCACAGCTGGTGGAGATAACTTTCTTTTTCCGTAATGTCACAAGTTAAAAAAACACTGAGGTAAGTTCTTCTTCGGGGGGTGTGTAAAATCCACTGAATATACTTGACAGACAGTGTTCAGGTAGACCTATGTTTTTTCTTCACAAATAGGGCAGTGAATAAAATATGTTCTGCTTCCAGTTTTACTTTTAAGGACTATATGAACTAGTATTTTAAAAGTGTTTCTTGGGTGGCTTTATTCTCAGTTAAATTCAGAGGAGCGGGGCCCTTTACAGGTCGCCACAAGTTTAGCTTTAAAAAAGGTTCATATGTTACTGGAGTTATCGAATTGAGTTGGCAGAACTCTGTATATAATTAATAATTGCTGGGATGCAGGTTGAATGATCGTTCTGAATGAAAGATAATCAAATTAAGAAATGCATTACAAATCATATTATAATCTGACACGCGATAAATTACAGTTAACCTATTTACTTTATTAGCGTCGTCAATTTACAAATCAGGAAAACTCCCCGTGAGTTAAAAATAATTAAAAGCACATCTATCTATACAGAACTAAACTGGATTTACTGGTTATAATTCCTTTTAACGTCTGCAAAATTAATTACGCGTCAAGTGTATTAGGAAATACTTTTAGCTGTAACATTAGTTTGCACTAGAACTTTGAAAATGGGTTTATTTAATAAGGTTAAATTTACACCACAATCCAATGAAATAAATTGAAATAACTAGACCACTGATCACTCGAAGCTAATGTATAAATTACCGTCTGCGCAGAAAGAATACACTCCAATAGTCAACGAAGGTAGATGAAATCTAGCAGGAATCCGACTATGCTAGTGAAACTAGGATTCTGTCAGAACGAACGATGAAATGCAGTTTTCGGAGTTCTTTATTTATACTTCTCAAATGTAACTTAAATAGGACGTGTTAGATTTTCACACCCTTCTTGAAGTCGAGCAGAATCCGAGGTACCTCGCCGTTGTGTTAACCGCTGCGATTCCTCCGTTTCCCCCGGTCTACCGATTTTCTTCGTCTCAGGCTGCTCGCATGAGAGTGCGAAAAATTTCTCGAGAAGCTAACTACGTTAGCTGGGCGTTCCCTGATTTCTTTAGATCGTATACCGCCCCACGTTGAATTCTGAAGATCAGCCTGGCTTTGATGGTACCGCTGTTCTGAGAAGCTATGGCAACTCCCACCAGGCGGGGTGACAGCCAGGTAAGAAATTGAACTGCTGTTACTTGCTCTAGAAACAGGAGTGAGTCTCTGGCCACGTCCTCTTTTGGACCGGCGTTAAGGAAAAGATTGCTATAAATCGTTCTCAGAGATGGTTGAGGGCGTGATTTAACCTCCCATCAAAGGCCATGCGATCTCAAAAGTTCACAGAAGATAGCAGGCTACATATTAATGATCCAGCGTGTAAAGTTCTCGTGGAAATGCTGCATGCAGGTTAAAGTTACAACAGATGATCAGGGGTTCTAAAGTTATGAGAGGCCAATATTCTGTTGTCATCCATCGGGTCAGGGAAATTCATTTGTCATACTTAGACGTACGTCACACTGACTTGGCATGTCCGCCGCATGGAAGATGGTCTCATCCCGAAGGATATACAAGGTATACTACGGGCAACTGGCAGATAGCTAAAGAACAGTTGGGCGACAGCAGGTGAGATTCAAAGATGTGTGCACGAGAGACACGAAGGCACTGTACATAAATCCAGCAACCTGGGAGGATGAAGCGGCCAATCGCACCAAAAGGCGATGCTATCTACTGCGCCACCTCAGATTTGGCGAAAAGAGGCTCACACAACAAGCAGAAGAGAGGAGAAAACGTCGAAATAAGCAGCTGATGTCTGTCACCTCAGGGGCGCATTTCCGTAGTCAGTTATGACTGAAGGGGCTATTATTATTATTATATATGGGGCAAAATTCGAAGTTAAAATGGAGGGGAAGAGGCTGGCAAGGATGACTATAAAACAAACACGTTAAAAACTTTCATTTATTCCATGTTTTATTTATTTTCCATCACTATAAAAATAAAAACAGAATTATATATCACATGCATTGTGCCATATACAGTACTACAAATACCAAGTTAATTAAGAGGAACTTTATTGTAAACCACACCTCTATGTTTCTAGAATTAAACTTCCTGGATATTTGTTTGATATAATCTTTCAGTATATTGCCTTAGTTCTTCATTACTTAGCGTTACATTTACACGAATGCCAAACTGTTTAATTGGTCTTCCTGCACTGTTGCTTGTAGATAAGGGTTAATTATATTTAGCTTCGAGAAGATTCAAACTCTGATACGGTGACCGACATAGTCAGGAAGATTTGAATTGCTACAAAGAACATTTGGAAGTGCTGTTGACTGGATATCATGTGCAAGAAATTGTAAAATTTTTACGGGGCAAGAATCGGCTTTAAAGTTTCCAGTTCGTCACAAAGCATGTAGGAATTTATGTTAACTAATGTTACAGTTGACACGTCTTCGTTTGTCTGTACTAGTTTCACATCTCTCGGTTCTTGCTCTGGGCTTCTAGGTATAAGCTAGATTCAGAGAAGATATATATATATATATATATATATATATATATATATATATATATATATATATATATATATATATATATATATATATATATATATATATATATATATATATATATATATATATATATATATATATATATATATATATATATATATATATATATATATATATATATATATATATACGAGGTGTGTTCAAATGAATTTCGTCCCAGTGGCGTTATAAGAAATATATGTAAGGTACATCAGCAGGAGTAGTAGAACTAAATACAGCAATTGTTATGAAGCAAGTACTCACTGGGGTTCTTTAGAAATAGTCACCATAGGCATTCAGACACGCATCCCACTGCTTGGGTAGACGGCGGATGCCGTCCGAGAAAAATGACTTTGGTTGCTTATTGAACCATTTGGTCACCGAGGCCCTGACGTCTGCATCGGAGTCGAATCGTTGTCCCTTTAGAGATTTTTTTAAGGGTCCGAACAAATGAAAGTCACATGGTGACAGATCGGGGCTGTAGGCTGGGTGTGGCAGAACTTCCCACCTTTTCCTTGCTAATGCTTCCTGCACAATGTTCGCAACATGTGGACGAGCATTGTCATGCAACAGAATCACACCACGCGAAAGCATGCCGGGTCGTTTTTTCTTGAAGGCTGTATGCAGGTTGTCTGGTGTGTCTTTGTAGCGGATGGCATTGATGTTCACGCCAGGCTCTTTAAAGTCTACTAATAGAAGCCCTTCATGGTCAAAAAATGCGGTCACCTTACCAGCATAACCTTACCAGCGGAAATCTGTGACTTCAATTTTTTGGGTTTTGAAGATCCGGGATGTTTCCATTGCATGCTCACTGTTTTGCTGCATGGCTCAAAGTGGTGGCACCACGACTCATCGCCTGCCACTATGCGCAACAGAAATGCATCACCCTCCTCTTCGTACCGCAGCAGGTGGTTCAAACTCCACCCCATGCGTTCTTCCTTATGGTGATCGGTCAGCATCTGTGGGACCCATTGTGAACACACCTTTCGATACTTCAGTTTCTTCCTAACCACCATTTGAACTGTCCCAAGAGACACAGCGAATTCCTCTGCTAGCGAACGTAAGCTCCGACGACGGTCCACCCGTATTGCTGCATCAATCTCGGCGATGGCTTCTTCTGTCGCAACAATATGCGCCTGACCTGGCCGCGGAAGATCTTTCATTAACTGACGCCCTTCTCGAAACATTCGTGCCCAGTATTTCACTATAGTCTTAGACACACTTTTGTCACCATACACTGCTTTCATTCGGCGATGAATGTCGACTGGTCGACATCCTTTGGCTGTTAGGAACTGAATCACCGCTCGCTGATCGACCTTGGATGGATTCCGTATCACACCGGCCATTATTTTAACGGTCTGCAGCACAACCAATGAATACTAGGAGAATGAACACTTACACACTTGTACATTCGTATGTGCTTATTACGTCAGATGTAACGTCATCATGCTCCTCCTACAAATGTCCACTTGGTGCAGCACGGTCGGGTTTCATTTGAACACGCCTCGTATATATATATATATATATATATATATATATATATATATATATATATATATATATATATATATATATATATATATATATATATATATATATATATATATATATATATATATATATATACCTTGTATATATGACATTTAAAAACAAACACATAATAAGTTAATACTTTGACACAAAAGGAGGTTGGGTAGGAAAAAACCGTTATATCCACCCTTCAGGCTAACAGATTGCTACCAGCTTCAGTACTTTACCGTTTCCGGTTTTTGACTACTGCAAACTCTGAACGTTGAACTCTTGAACGATACGAAGTACCCACGGCCGATAATGAGGCGGAAACTGGATATTACTCTCGCATTCTCTACGTATGTTTTTGCCATCAGAGTTTGTCCAAGTCCGTCGAGTCACTGTTTATTAGCAATTACTCCCGAAACAAGTCAGACGTTTTTTAATCTTCCAAGTTTATGCGCCAAGACAAAAATTCTAACTACCAAGTTTAGAATTGCGTTTGTCTCAAAAATGATTTGTGGCTTCTCCTCATACTTTTATCTTCCTCCAAGAAATTATTTTTTTTTTTGGATATCATTAACTTGATCTCAGGCGCATATTTGTAATCTGAACTCCCGAGTAAGCATATGAAATAGAGATTAGTCCTGGAAAATTCACAAACATGCGTTACCGAAATAGCTTAGAAATGAAAATGACGATTTCACTAAAACAGACTAGCCAGAAAAGAAAAAAAAATAGAATGATTTAAAAAGCTATGATATGTCATAGACTGGAAGGGAGGCATAAATAATAGTTGGCTACCTGAAGAGCAGCAGCTGGGAGACTTTTTCGAGCGCCAGACTTCAGAAATGAGGTATCTGAGGAAGATGGTTGAAGTAACAAAAAGAAACATGGCCAGCAACCAGACGATACGTCATGGCCTCAAAACTAAGCCTCTGCAAACCCAAGTAGAACAATCCCAACTATGATGGTTTTGCCTTGTTGTTCCGAGCAAACTGCTCCAAAGCCCCCATGTAGATCTTTGGGGGTCTCCGAAGAGACAAAGAAAGAGTAAGACAACTGGTCCCTGATGCATGTCGTAAAGAAGCGACTAATATTAGACTGTGCATTAGGCTTGCAACCTCATACAGTAAAAGAAATCGCTTCAGAAACCAAAGCTGCAACGGTGTCACGGAATTGCCTCCCCTACTTGGCAGTAGTGGTCCATCAGTGGCCAAAATTCAATAGTATCTAATTTGGGTCTTCAAATGTGTCTACCTTCGCACAAGATTACTCTTGGCAGAGTTGTATATAGAAGGATAATGATGCTTCTATCTCAAGGGTGTTTTCATAAGATATTTCAGAAGTCAAGAACAATGCTGCATTGGGCATGGCAATTGTCAACTTATATCTGATCCGCCGCCTTTTGTGAAGAATTAAGCACTTATTAATTTCAGCTCGTTCAAGCCCCCACCCTGATTTACTCAGTGGAATTCTTAATATTATGGTGTAGCTTTGTTAAGAGTGTATTTAGTAAATTGACTGAGACAAACATGCAGAACATTCATAATGATTAAATCACCGTTAAATTTGTATATTTACCAATAACAAATTTAATAATCAACCTAGTTTTAACAGTTAAAACAAAATTGAATAATCTTTAACAGAAAATACTCAATATCGAGTGATGTTACGGTGTTTTATATAAGAAGTCACTTGGCAGCTTTTAAGTTTGACTTAGCTGCAAATGGTAGTTTCTGCCCCCGCTGGGTTTTTAGGTTCTGTGCAGATAGGTCACTGGAGGTCTCGCGTCTCTGGTCAAGATTAAAGGCGCAGCACGTTCCAAGTAAGATCAGGGAGTAAGTGCAAAGCTGGTCCCGCGTCTCTAAGACCCTCTGATGATGGTGTCTAGCTCGACGTCAGGCCACTTCTACCCTCACTTTGTTCCAGAGATTAGTACCCTCAGCTGGTACCACCAACTAGCATGGTAAAAGAAGAAAAACGAATACCCTCTGAGTATTGAGTTTCCCGACACATACTTATGTGCCCTCATCTTCCTATTCCACTATCCCATCTACCTCAGAATTTACCCTAGTTGAGAATTAAGCAAAGCCTAAAATGCCACCCGCTGCAGACCCAAGTAGAACAGTCCCAATTAAGATGGTTTGGCCATGTCTGCAGAATGGGAGAAGATCGGCTACAAGCATGGGAAACAAAGAGCCAGGGATCCAGACCCAAGCAATTTTCACATATTAATATTCACATGGCAATATATACATAACAGCTCGCAAAGTTAGTAATGAAAAATATAGAATGTAAAATATATAACTTACGCCAGTCTTATCTCACAGACTGTTTGCTCAGAGGAATAAAGTTGAGACACTAGCAGATGCTGTTTACACGTTTCTGAGGTGTTTTTATGTTAACAATGAATTCCCCACTATGAATCCGCGCTTCGGTTTCCGTAGATTCCTGTTTTCCTTGTTAAAATATTAGAGTTTATTCTGGTCTCTGAAGTCCTCAAAATTGCTCAAAGTCCAGTCTGATTCTAGTCTTAACAACTCTGGCAATCTGGTGGTCGTCTTGGCACGCGATTCTCACAGTGAACTCGACTTGAAAAAAAAAAGCCAGGTTATATTGTCTGTCTTCCCCGCAATTTTGTTATAACTAGTTCTTCCCCCTTTGGTTTCTTTGTCCGTAAGTTCATTTCCTGCCATCCCAACATGTGCTGGTATTCATGTTAGTGTTACACTGCATCCTGCGTTGTGTAGAAATGTATTGGCCTGCAGTATTTTCTACATAATATTTGGCCTGCTGCATTCATTTCTGTTTCTGATTGCTAGTACTGATGAAAGATTCACCATGTCTAAATCCAGCCCTGGCTACATTTATACAGAATTCTGAAGTACCAGACATGTGTTGTCTTGTCTTTGAACACCATCACTGAGCGTGGGTCAACGACAACCGGTACATGGTATTATTGGACCAACCTTTAAGACCATTCGTAAGAGGTCTTACAGTACTTACTAACCGCCTGATGATATTTAATTAATCTCTATAGATTGCAGTTTTGTTGTGTCTCCTTTGCTGTATTCTGTCTAACCTTAACCTTATGTAATACCAGACAGTAAACTAATTTTCATACCAGCGTGTTATTACTTCTGACTGAGCTATCTCTCAATAATGTTCCTTCAGTTGACTTGACTCCCCCTTCCAGGGTGTCAAATGAAAATGGAAAATAAACAATTGCAACCAAATTGCATAATGGTTTCCCCACTTTATTGCAAAGTGAATAGGAGGTGTTAGAGAGGCCCCTTCAAACTGTGAGGCACTAAGCTGTAGCTTGTTTAGTTAATGCCTAAATCCGGCCCTGTATGTAGCCTAGAAAGTCGCCAAACAGTAATACCTAATGAAGAAAACACTTCACTATTACTCTTACGCGAGTGTCCACCACCTAGCGGCCACTTCGCTTAAATCAAGACCCCCAATTTTTTTATTTTCCCATTACGGTGCACAATTTTGACACCAACACATTTCGTCGGTTAATTCCAAAACAGGCAAACAGAATGAAATATCGTCATAAGGCCTTTTCTTTTGTTTCCTAGAAGGGTACCAAATAGTTATTATCTATTTACCTGTACTTATACTAATAATTACCTCGTGTAGTTCCATGGAATCTCTGAGGAGACAAAGAAAGGATATGACTACTACACCCTCAAGTATGTCGTACAATGCCACTAATATGAGCTTATTCATGGGGCTGGTAATCTCATCATGTTAATCAAATCGCTACAGAAACCACCCCTGTAGGAGCATGTGATTGCTGGTGCAGGCTTCCTGCAATGAGGACCAACTATAGTATCATCCACATGTTTCGTAACGAGTGCAAAGGAAAATGATGACAATGACGTTGATGATGATGTTAAAAACTAACTAATTTTTGATTAGAAATATGAAACAATTTACTCTCTGTTCAAATTGAATACATGATAATAACGATAAGTAATGGGAGTGAAATAGGCGCTGCGTGATATTATTGTCATCCCAGGCTGCAGAAATGACTAGGTACGCCGCTGGTTGGATAGCGGTAATCTCCATTCAAATGTGAAATTATGAAATAGCTGTGGTAAAAATTCTATTTGTGGCACGCCTGCCAGTGAAATGTGGAGACAAATTGTTGTGCTACACTGTATAATGACCCTATTGCTGGACAGAATTCACTTCAGTAACTAGATACAACGTTCTTAATGTTTCAGACACATAATAAAACTTATTATTTCATCGATAACCTGTCACAATTTCAGCTGTTCTTTAACAAGCTGAGATTGTCTTTCATCTGATTATGTAAATACTGCCCAACAGTCTCCATTATTGATTTTCCCGATAATGGGAGAAAGTCTCTGAGAAATTTTGTTAGTTCCGTGGGTGAGCGGAAACCATTACTGCACTATTTAGCCTCACTTGGCCCACCGTTGTACTAAAGGGCATTACATTAATTATAACAGTGCGTGCGCATATACCCGCACAAACTCACACCCGCATAGTAAGCTCACGGTGGAGAAAATCAGGATACAGTATTTAACATTCCATTTCCATTTTTGATATAAGTATATTACATTTATTTTGTTCTGTGTCAATTTTTTAGGTTGACCAGAACTTAAAAGGATTTAGAGATTATGAAAAGAAATGCATAGAATATTATATCATAAATGCAATAGTGTACATATATATGTACTATACTAGTTAGTTTTATTAAAATGTTCTAGTATTCATCTACTTGGGAGGATAGTACTGTTTGTGCTGTTGGGGTGGCCTCATCACACCTGTCTATATTGACTACACAGTGTCCAGAAAATGGTGGGAATCTTTATGGGGTTCTTAGTAACTAAAGGGCGTTGGTGAAAGTCCAGCAGACCAGAGGCTCACTCATCTGGTAGTTGTCGCTCTGGTGCTGAAATCCGGTGGTCCCACCTCTCCGTGCTGGCGGGCAATAATGGTGGTCTCTGTCACAAATACTGCACAGATACACTCGAGTAAAGTCACCAACTGAATAGACCCTGCTTTGTTGACGACAGAAACTCGCAGCTCAGATTATGAATAAATAACACAGAATTGCTAGCAAAACTCAGCTGAGCTGCTGGCTATAGTATGGCGTCCCTAAATTTATTTCACTTGCTTTCATATGGAATCACCACACTTTAAAATCTGTGTCTATCACTGAACAACTATTGAAGAATGGCCCCACTTTCGCGTCTGAGCGCTAATGATATGATTGTCTGTGGCCAATCACTGCCTCGGTTTATTTTAAATTTCAAATTTCCTACCATAAAGTCATTTCAGTCATGCTTCAGTCAAGTATGGATGTTTATCTGTTAGTCTGTCCGTCTCTACTTGTGTTTCTAAAAAAAAATGTGCTTGATTTTTGAACCAACCTTTCTCTCCCCTCCAAAATTTTGTCGTTAAAAGTTATATTTAGACACAGCTACCGCTCAAAAACCCTCTCCTCCATACTAAGTAAATTTGAACACCTGCGTCCAAGGTCGTGTTTTTGTGTGCAAATTGCGACACTTTTTTATTCAACACAGTCTGTCAATGATGTGAACTACACTGTCTTTTGTCATTATCTTCAATATTATCTATCCGTTTGTAAAATTAAGACCATCTTAGTTCACTGCTCAGAATAGGCCATCCGGCCAGCTAATTTTTATATTCCTAACATTAATATTAAGAAAAAATTACTTTTTAATTTTTGTAATATTCCTAACATCTGCGTTTTACCGCTCCATTCAAATCAAAAGCCTGGTATCGCAAAAGCGTCCAATAAATGACTGTGGCGTAACATATCTAGGGTCCCTTCTGTGGAGTTGCTTACTTTTTATGTCAACTTGAGAAACGTGACTTTTCTCCGTTTCCCCCCCAATTGCGTCTCCTTAGCCTTTCCAGTCATATTTTTTTTTTCTTTTTGATCCGCCGTTCCCCTCCTGTCTAGCAAGTCAATTATTATGGAGGATGATGACCCGCGGTCTAGGCGATCATGTACATCAGCAGCCTACGCATTATGTTTTTATCCTTAAATGTTATCTTTGGAGGGATTTTACCGTTGTATCTCTGTCAATTTCACTACAGTTTCCTTAGGCATGTCATAAAAGGCAGCAGTCATGAGGTTGTGTATGTGATTGGTAACCTCATCATGTTAAACACGCTGTTACAGAAACTACCGTTGCAAGAGTTTGTGTTTTGTTATGCTTCCTCAACGACGTCATCTACCGTGGTGGCTCAAAGTTTTACAATGAGTGAAAAAGAGACGATGATGATTATGATGATGATGTTGATGATAATCTTATCAGATCAAGAGCCATCTCCGTATCGAAAGTTGGATTTAATGAAATTTCCTATGATTTTTCTTTCTTACCTTCATGGTTAATTCTGACTGACCATTTCCAGCCCCTCTCTTGATACTGTCTTGTCTTTTATAACTCTGCCGTTTTCTTGATCCTTAGGCTTCAACATTTCTTTTTCGCATGGTGCTCAACAAAATGTTGCAATCATTTTACACGTATATATATATATATATATATATATATATATATATATATATATATATATATATATATATATATATATATATATATATATATATATATATATATATACATACACACACACATATGTATAACTAGTCCTCGACTTACGACGGGGTTCTGTTCCTACGACTCCGTCGTAAGTCGAAGTGGTTCTAAGTCGGACATCACAATATATACTATATGAACCGTAAGGGTATGTTAAAAAGTAACATGCATGAATGCTAATATGCATACAGTTGTTTTGTTATTTACTTAAACAAATTGTACTCTTTGTTTATAGTGACACAAAACAATGTAAAAATTATAACATAAAATTAATGTACTGTATGGTAGGTAATACGTAATGAAATATAAGTGTACAATTCTTCCAGGATGACCGTCGTAAGTTCGAACAGTCGTAAGTCGCATACGTCGTAAATCGAAAAAAATAAAATAAATATATATATATATATATATATATATATATATATATATATATATATATATATATATATATATATATATATATATATATATATATATATATAATATATATATATATATATATATATATATATATATATATATATATATATATATATATATATATATATATATATATAGTTTTTCAAGGAATTCTTTATACGTTTCATCCTGTTTCCATGAGATGCGCCTAATTCGTCTTTATACCCACATTGCATGTGCTTGCGTTTCTTTCTTCCAATTGCTTCTTCATTGTACATGTTTCCACACCAGATAGTAATGAAATAATAATAATAATAAATTCTTTAAGCACCAAACACGGCGCATAAGGCAGAAACCAGTGCTCTCCAGGTTGTTCGTTGTGACGCCACTCCTCTTAGCTCTTGCACATTATTTAGGCCCAACGTTCTTCCTTCTCTTATTATTGTTCTTCTGAGTGTTTCTTTTGGTCTTCCCTTTTTTCCTCTTACCCTCAGGAACCCAAGTGAGCGCCTGTAGTGGTATTCTGTTGTTTTGCATTCGTAGGACATGACCGATATATGACCATCGTCTTTTCCTTATATAGTCGGAGACATATTTCTGCCTAGAGTCTTCTCTTATTTGTCGATTAGTCTTGAATTCTTTCCAACTGATGTTCATGAGTTTTCTAAGACATTTGTTCTCGAATGTATTCAGCTTGTTCTCCAATGATTTTGTTATTTTCCAACTCTCACAGCCGTATGTTAACACTGAGATAACATTTGAATTAAACAGACGAAGCTTGGTATGTATATTCAATGATCATAATTTCCAAATGTTAGATAATCTATTGAAGGCGCTAGCTGCCAAAGCAATTCTAGTATGGATTTCTCTTGTTGTGTCACCATCCTGAGTCATTTTACTGCCTAAATAATTGAAACTTTCAACTTTCTGTAGTTTTTCCCCGTTCAAGATGATATCAAAGGTCTCGTTAGAAAAGTTCATAGCTTTAGTTTTAGAGGCATTTATTTGGAGACCTATTTTAACCGAGAGATGACACAAATTATTTATTGCTTCTTGGGATTGTCTTGGTGTTGAACTTAAGAATGCTACATCATCTGCGAAATCCAGGTCCCCCAGGAATTTTCCATTTGTCCATTTTATACCCAATTGTTCATTGTGGGTATAGTTTCTCATAACCCAATCAATAGCTATTCCAAAAAGTAGTGGTGACATAATACAGCCTTGTTTAACCCCTGTTTCTACTGTAAACCATTCTGTATTCCCTTTATTTGTTCTAACACAACATCTTGCATTGTCATATAGCGCTTTGATTATATTCACATATTTTGTTGGAAAACCATAGATTGTAAGTATCTTCCACAATGATGGGCGGTGTAGACTATCAAAGGCTTTTTGAAAATCGACGAAGGTGATAATAAGTGGGTGAGTCATGTTTACTGTCGAGCCTGGTTCTGTTTCGGTAACAATAGCTTGTTTTACGATAGTGAATTGTTAACTCACTGATCAACCCTCCGATCCAACCGACCGATTGTACAAAATCTGATTACTCTGATTTTTCAGTTGTTTGCTTTTGTATCAATGTTAATCTTCTTTCTTCTTTGATCCTTGCCGCCGATCGTCAAAGCAGTCAGTGGCCATCACGCCTAGTGGCGTCTTGTAGGGCAACAACAAATTGATTCCACTTTGCTCGGTCGGTGGCCATCCTTCGTACAGTGCCCCAACTCTGGTTCATTCTTTGCATCTCAGCCTCCACAGTCCTCCGCCAGGTTGTTTTTGGTCGGCCTCTCTTTCGTTTTCCTTCAGGGATCCAAAGCATAGCTGTTCTTGTGATGGCATCGGGGTCTCTTCTGAGGACATGACCAACCCAGCTCCAGCGTCTGCCAGCTATGATGGTGTGCATGTCCTCTTGCTTGCTACGAGTAAGCAGATCTTCGTTAGTGATGGTATTTGGCCAAAAGATTCATCAATGTTAATACCTGTCTTATAATGTTGGGATATCATGTCTGAATGAGTGTTAACATATGTCATAAAATGTTAGGATATCATATCTGAATGAGTGTTAATATCTGACTTATTATTGTCTTAAGTAACCTAAAGAATAAGAAAGGAAAAATACAACACATTGCCCTACGTCAACTTCTTAAAACGCAGCTATTGGTATAGTAGAGAAAATGGTACCGGTACAATGAGTTTGCAAATCTTGCTTTTGCAACCACAGCTACTGTAACTTTCATTAGTGGATGTAGTAGATACATGACTCTTCTCTTGGATTAGTGCAGGCAAGGGCAGCGAGGAATGGAGTAGGTCATTACATCTCATAAAGATGAGACCTAGTAAGTTAAGTCTCTAACACTTCACTCCTCTAACTCTGCCTTTACCTTTAAGGCTGCCCACATTTTCCAGAACGCGATAACTGGGCTGCCAGTGTAAAGCGATCTGAACGTTAAACCAATCAGACGTTCATCACAACAAATCTAGTTTATTTGCATATATTCTGGCATAAACCACGGCCTTAATTTAAGAATCACGGACTACAATCAATGAGCAGTATTCGTGCACACCTTATAAAGTAGTATACGATAAATGAGAACGTACTTTAAGTCTAAAGTCTAAACAGCTGTATTAGTAACTGAGCGAATCATTTTGAAAATACTCACAACAACGAACGCGCAAATAGGCAAACATTTTTTTTTTTAAAGTTTTGCCTCGTTTTGGCGAGGCGCGTCCCGTTCAACCTAGTCGGTTATATTAGGGCGCATGTCCAAATATAAAAGACCTTTGAAATATGAAGTTACTATAAGATTGGATTGCAAAAATATTTTTTTTATTTATTAAATTGTTTGCTACTTTTCTTTGTAGCACACCCTTTTCAGCCATCTACCATGTACATGGAGCTGTTGGTTATATCAGGACGTGTTTCCTTTATTGTAATATGTTTTTGTTTGTATTTATTTTATACTATATTATCTCTAGTAGGTATTTTCCTTGTGTAGTTATAGCCTAGTTCAAAATGGCTTTTTTATCCAAAATATGATATTTTCTAAGCTGGTATGTTTAAATTTTCACTGGAGGGTTTATTTGGTTAATCTGTATGTATCTGGGGGTAGTCTTTCACCAGTGTGGACTACTGGCTCGGATCCTTATTTATTTTTTATATGTTAGCTTTAGTTTTTGTAATATAGTGTTTTATTAACTTTTGCACTTCTGAAGGTGTCTTCGTGCCTATGAGATTTTCTACACTCATTTCTACCTTGTGGTTACTATGGTATGTCTTAATGTTTTGCCTCTGCTGGTCATATTTTTTGCAGTCCACCAGAAAGTGTCTAATTGTGTTTGGTTCTTGACACTCTTCACATGTAAGTTCTTCAATCATGAAATATCCCGTTCCAAGCTTGAGCCTCAGCAATTTTGTATTAATTGGTATTTTTAGTTCATCTTGTATTTGACATTTTTTGCTTGTTTTTTTTTTAAAGGATTTTATATGAGTGTCTTGCTTTTTTACTTTGGTCCCATGCTGTTATACATTCTTTAGTTATTGCTTGAGCAATTAAGCTCTTAGTTTCAAACCTTCCTAAGCCTACTTCAATTTTGTTATGGCTAGTTCTTCCCCCTTTGGCTTCTTTGTCTGCAAGCTCATATCCTGCTATCCTCACATGTGATGGTGTCACAGGGTTAACCCGAAGATTAACCAGGGAGAGTTATTTTTGCGTGCCGGCTTTGTGAATGGCTCAGATTTGCCTGGCAACCGCTTGCAGATAGGCAGCAGGAGTGGAGAAGGTGAATGTAAGACTTTGTGATAAGTTCCCAGCAGATAGTCCCAGTGATTCTGAATCTCGTGACACTGTCACTCCTACCACTCTATCCCCCTCTCTATATTATAATGCTAACGAGCCCCCACCTCCCCTATTACACTGAGTGAACAGAAGAGGAAGAAAGGAAGAACTGTATGTCTCTCTCGCACACTTTCTTTCCTTCTCTATATATGTAAATAACGTGTGTTGGTAATGCAAACACAACTACAACATTTATTGAATTACTTAAAGGAAACAACATCCAATTACAATAATACAAATGCAATAAGAACTAACATTAACTATACCTGGAAAAAAAGATAATAGTTAATGCAAAATACACAAATGAATCTTAAATCTATACTATGTGATGATGATGATGAATTTAAGCGAGTCTTAAATACTAAAAAAAGGATATCTTGTTTCTTTGTCTCTGACTGACTGTCAATAAAACTCTGGGTGTTTGTACGCCGTGAACATGTCTTTGTCTGCATTCAATAACATTGTCCGGCTCACTGACTTTCTTCCGGTGTCGATGGCCTGATCTTTTGTTCTTCACGATGCGAGTGTTGACAATGAAATGAGCGGCTGGGGTGGCGTGTTCATATGTGATGTAGACCGCAACGTTTTTCTGTAGAGACTTCGTCTGGTATGCAGATGTCTTTTTGTGGTGAAGATATTTTGCTCATGTGGTGCTTGATATGAATATGTTATATATCTGTATAGGTTGGCGCATCAGTTTTACTTGGCGAGTCTGTCCATTACCGCAGGTAATTTAGGATCTCAATACTTTTCGTAGGCACTGGGTTTACAAGATCACCCGTCTGCTCCTGCAACTTCTGATCAAGATTTCTCAAAGGCACTTGTTGTAATGACAATCGTCCGTAGGCTACTGCTACTTCTGATCATTAATTCACGTAGACAGCTCTTAGTTATGCAGCCATTATTCTAGGTATTTTCTGCTTACTTTTCTGGGTGGGTGGTTGATGACAGAAAGTATCCTTCGCCGCCTGGCAAATTCCTTTCTAACCCCCGTTGAGTGTTGGTAGGTTTGTTGCCGTTAAATATCTGTGAGATACGTGTCGTCACAGTATATCTGGTTGGCCCTACTCATTAGCTTGTCCCATGATTTACGCCAACAGGGTTGTAAGACGAAGGCATAGTTATCTCAAACGGTCCCTGTCTCTACCACTGCGATGGATAAAATAACAAACCCTTATAAGTACCCCGTAATCTATGTTACGCATGTGGCGTGTTCTTGTATGTGAAATCTTATCACTATAATGAATGACTGCGTGGTGTTTACTGCACTGTTTACCGGGTAATGTAAGAAGCAAAATAAAAATGTCTTGTATTTACTTCGTTATAGTTACTGGAAACTGTGCAATCTTATAACTCTAATAATTCTCTGCACGGTGTTTATTGCAAACTGTACTTATTAGTATAAAATATAATATTATAATAAAACGTGACTGGTATTTACAGTGTTGTATTTATGGAAAATATGTATATATATATATATATATATATATATATATATATATATATATATATATATATATATATATATATATATATATATATATATACATATACATATAACTGGAATTAAAATGGATGTATATTAATGATGTACAAACTATAGTACACTAACCTTGGTGTCCATATAAAGAAATCACTGACACAAGTCCTGACTCTTCCTCGTGAAATATAGAACCAAGTAGGTTGGCGGAATGCTTTCTCTTAGCAATATTGAGCGACCAATTTCGTTGGGTTTTATCGGGTCCGAATCGCCGCTGGCGATTTCCCGTGTTCGCTTCTGATGTCATGTGAAGCTCCATTCGTCATTACTTTAGTCAGACAACCAGTCCCCATTACTCTGTAAAGTTTATGTAATGTTTGGCTATGATCGCTTTCATATTTTGCTTAGCCCAGACAATCCATCTCCTGTCCGTCTGATGTCTGTGCAGCATTTAATAGTCTTTCTATAATGACGTATTATTTACTTCTTTCATGTTGATCTTCGCTCAGACTCTGCATCTCCGTTAATCCAATATTACTTCGCTTGTTCCGTGAAGTCCGACTGACCACCATACTCATTGTACAGTTACCTCGCCTATCTGTCGCCGACTGCCAATTATGTTCTGTTACTAGCCGAAATAATACTTGTAGATTACTGGCCTTGGGTAAACACAACCGCGACGTAGTGGCGGCTACTTCCAATTGTCCGTCGATGGTCTGTTGATGTACTGTCTCATTGTTATGTAAACATTCCCTGTAAAATTGGTTGATTTCCCACGACTGACGAAGAACGAAGTCTGGTGTGGACAATGGGTATAGACAACCGACTGCTTTCTCATGCCTTGAGAAATTTATCGACAAAATATCGGCAATAGATTTTAAGAATTTAAATGCAGAATTACTCGCCTCTTGCAACAGATGGTATCCATGTTAGTGTTGCACAGCATCCTATATTGTGCAGATATGTGTTAACCTGTAGTATTTCCTCTATAATATCTGGCCTGCTGCATTCACTTCTGTTTCTGATAGCTAATACTGATGAAAGGGAATCTGTTAGAATGGTTACTTTATTTGGTGGGTTTTTCTGCAGCTATTTCTAAAACTTTTAGGATTGCCAATAATTCTGCTGTAATATTACCTGTTACTTTGTATCTTTTATAAATTTTTAATTTTGGTATTGCTATTCCTGCTCCCAATTGTCCTTCTTCATCTATTGACCCATCTGTATATATAGTTAGGCTATTATTCATATACCGTTCTATGTACTCTAGTGCTTTACCTTTTGCTGAGATTATGTCGATAGATTTGCTTATGATCTTTGATAAGTGGGAGTCAGTTTCTGGCACTTTTAATTCCCATGGTGGGATCTTTGCTTTATACTGAGCACTATTGTTTATCATATTAAATAGGTTTGGGTGTTGATCCACTTCATCCATCGTTTTCCACCCTAACGGGTATCTATTATGGTTTGATGGAATGTGGCCTATGTACTGGTTAGCCCTATCAAACGTTTTGTGTGCTGGGTGAGTTGGATCTTTTGCCACTCTTGCCCAGTAGCTGAATCTCAGTTCTTTTCTCCTTAGCTCCAGGGGTATAATGCCTAGCGCTACTTCTAATGCCTCTGCTGATGACGCTGCGATATGGAGAACGGAAAGAAACCTCCCATTCTTCAATAAAACAGTAAAAAAACAAATAGATAAAGCATCTGACTGGATGCACAAGTGGGGATTTAATCTAAACGTTAAAAAAGCCATAGGAATGATCTTCAGTAGAAGGCGTGTAATTAAAAATAATATAATTGACATAGGCATTAATGAGCAAAAAGTATGCACAGCAAAATCGACGAGATTTCTTGGTATGGTACTAGACCAGCAACTAAACTGGAAGAAACTCATAGACCTATTAGTGCAAAGTAGTAGGGGACTTATCAACATGCTAAAATATAAGAAAGGAAGTGGTTGGGGAGCCTGCAATAAGACAATGATAACCTTCTATAAATCATTTATTAGGGGCAAACTTGACTATGCCAGTGTTGTCTATGCATCAGCCGCCCCGAGCAATAAGAAAAAACTAGACACAGTCCAAATTTTTTTTTTTTTTTTTTCATTTATTATTTTTTTTTAAATTAGGGAACACCACTATATGATGTAGAATCTTACACATATCTTGGCAGAAATATACACAAAGTTGGAGGGACAGACAGTGATATCAAAATAAGAATACAAAAAGCAAGAAGATCTTCATTCATAATTTAGTGCTTGGGTAGAAAAGGATTGAAATGGTATTAATTGTTAATCTACAAACCCTAGTATTAGTACTTTTAGGAAGATTCCTGGGAACAGTGACTATGAATACACTATCTAAAGTTTAGCACTATTAATTGTAATGATTACTTCTGGTATTAATCAAGTCATATACTAGAAATCTCTCTTGTCTCCTATTTGGCTTCTCCTCTCTGTCTGTGTGATATAAGTGGAGGTACAGAGTCTTTAACACGTCAGTCTTATATCCGAAAATAATTTTGGGTAAGCACAGTTTTTTTTCAAGGTTAGTTTATTTACTACTCCAATTACCACTTTAGTTGTGTCTCAATTTGTATAACTCAGTCCTACGCATCTTTTATTCTAGGCGAGGGGGCTAGATATATTATTAAAAACGTTTTATGTGTTTGTTAATCTACCTGGTTTGTCGGAAATGATTGCAACGCAAATTTAAGAAGGCAAAGGTACAGAGAAATGCATAGAACTGGTCACCCAGTCATAAGCTGGACGTTGTTTAATGAAGTCTCTAACACTTCGCACCCCTACTACCGTATCTGTTATGGAAATAACTTTACGTGTTGTTTATGTAGTGAATGTGTGAACACGTTTCTTTTTACAGGGGAATTTATTGCGGTATTTTTATTGTCACGGGAGATAACCGGCAACAAAACAAAACATAATTATTTAGGGTAATTATTTATGGCAAGCGCTTTTTTCCAATCGGTAATGATAAATTAAAATTCAGAGCATGCATCGTTGTTCATGCTATACTTAAAATATTTATATTTTAATACATTTATATTTTTTTTTTTTTTTTTTTTAAACAAATATAAATTACAAAACAAACGTAGGCTTAAGCTTATACTATTATAAAGATTTGAATTTCTTTCAAATAATAATGACCCTGAAACAATTATTACGCTACCTCACGGTGAGAGACAGCATGAATAATGCTGAACTGCAGCGTATTTTACGCTGTACAACCCAATGCCTAGAATCCTGGCTTTTGGCTGGGATCATGTGTCTGACCGGTATGACATTTATGTTCATAGGTCCTTTGTGTAAGAACATAGAAGACCACTACAATGACACATGGTGTCATTGGGTCTTCGTGTGTTGGGACATGTGGTCTTGACCAGGGCCGGGTTTGGGCAGGGCTAATGCGACCTCATGCGAGGAAAAAATATGCGACCTCAAGCGAGGAAAAAAAAAAAAAAAAAGTTGAACTTGTACACTGCTAATTTTCTTTGGCCTTGTCCTGGAATGAAAACCCGCGTGATGTTTCTGTCTTATTTTCTCTAACACGGGTTCTATTGAAAGTACATATAACAAGGATGAGAGTGGACACCATTGTCTAACAGACCTAGTTAAAATAAAGGGTTCTGTGATTGTGTGATTTATTAAAAGTCTACTTTCGGGTGTTTTGTATATAATTTCTATCCATTTTCTAAAGTATGGCCCTACATTACAGGCGAACAGAGTTTTGTGTAAAAAAGAATGGGATACCCTATCAAAAGCTTTTTCCTGGTCCAACGATAGAACAGCGGCCTTGTGCTGCTTGTCTGACGCGTAAATAATCAAGTCTCTAAAAAAGTGTGTATGTTTACTGATATTCCTCTGCGGCACGCTGTTCTGTTGGTCGTCATGAGTTAGGATATGCATGAATGGTTTTAGTTTATTAGTAAGAGTTTTTGTTAGAATTTTATAGTCAGTGTTAAGAAGCGATATGGGTCTGTAATTTTTTAGTAGTTTCCTGTCTGTTTTATCTTTTGGTAAGAGTACTATGTACGACTGATTTAAACTTTCAGGAAGTTCGCCCTTCTGAAGGGCTTCCTCAAAAACTTTCATTAATAGTGGTCCGAGAACGGGAAAAAATAAAATATAGAATTCTGATGTAAGACCATCTGGACCCGGGGTCTTATCTCGGTTTAGTGTGTTTACTGCCTCTCGCAAATTTGCGAGTGTTAAAACTTGGTCTAAATTTCGACTTTCTTGTTCTGTGAGAGGTTTTGTGTACTGTAGAAAAATGTTTTGTACGTCTGTTCTTGTTTCTTCTTTGGTGTATAACTGTTTATAAAATTCCAAGATGGTCTGACACACGTTTGTGCTGTTTGTCTGCAATTGTCCATTTGTATCTAGTATTTGGCGGATCTGTTTATTTTAAAAAAAATTTTGTTCTATTGCCAAGTATTTGTTTGTTTTTAGTCTCTTGTGTTGTATATAATTTCGTTCTCAGCATTGCACCTTTATATGTGTGTTGTTTATGTTGTTCTAACTGGTCTTGCAAATTCTGGATAACCGGGTTAGTTTTGTCTATTTGTTTTGTCAGTTTGATTGCTTGTTCTAATATCTTTTCTTGTACTCTGGATGACCTGTATATGTAGGTGGCCAGGGCCTGTGTCCTGTCTTTTATGGTGTTTTTTAAATAAATCCCAATATCCTGCAATATTTTGTTCAGGGATCTGTTCTGTGTATCCTAATATGAGTTGCGTTATTTCCTTTGTGAAGAAGTCATGTTTAAGTAAACTATTGTTAAACTTCCAATGTGGGGATCTTTTAGATGTTATAATGGGCGTCCCTATACCTAACACTGTATAAACCGCTTTATGGTCTGTGAAGTCAAGTGTGCTGTTAATATGTTGTGTTTTCTGTACCTTGTAAATATCTGATGTATATATCCTATCTATCCTAGATGCTCGTCTTAAACCCGGGTGTGTCTTATCTATGTAAGTGTACGATCTATTATTTGGTTCAACACTTCTAAAGGCATCATTCAGACTATGCTCTTCTAAAATAGTTTGTAATATCTGCAACTGAGATGGCTGATTCTTAGTTACATGTGTGATCTGTTTTTGTAAGGTTCGACCGGCAAGATCTAGGTCAGACATGACACAATTAAAATCCCCTCCTAAAATTAAGTTCCCTCCTTTGTAGTGTAGTGACAAAACGTCAGAGAGTTCTCCATAAAAAGCTGGCTGATTTGCTCTTTGACTGGGAGCGTATATATTGACTAATGTGTATGTGTCTTGTTCACTTTGTTTATTGTGTATTTGGACAGAAACTAATCTGCCGTTAGTGTCCATGTTATGGTGTGTTATTTCCCAGTCGTCTTATGATTGTAAGATCGCAACACCTGTGTGTGATGTCCCTATACTAAACCACCCGTGTCTTAAAACTAATTTTGTTATGATTTGTTTGGCCCGGAAGTCTGAAACAACTCTAGTCTCTTGCAAAAAAACAAAATCTGGTTGGTATTTTTTAATTAGTTTTACCAGAGAGTTTAGTTTATTTGTTAACCCGTTTATGTTTAATGACAAAAGGGTTAAACTAAAGGGCATAGAGTGGGGGTGCAAAAAAGTGTGCGCCATTTACATAAATTAAAAGAGTGTACAGGTCCTTTACTACTGCATAGAGTAGGTGTAGTCAGGTCTAGGAAGGAGGACAAGTACTTAAGCATCTGTGCGGGTAAGGAATAAGGTTGATGGATGTAGACAACATTTACACTCAAGAAAGGAAAGGCCCGAGACTTGGGACAAGGATTAAAGGATGATAAGTGACAAAAAGGACTATTGGAGGAAAGGGTGTGGTTGTGTAATGAAAAAGATGTGAAAAACCAAAAGGCAGAAAAGAAGTAAGGATCAAGATACTACAAAGGGAAAGGATGTCTTGAAAAAAAGGAGAGTTATAGCATTGTAAATACATACTTGTGTTTATCCATTTACACATGCATCTATGTGTCTCCACTATATATCTTGCACCTCTATCTATACTTGAATTTATATCTATATGAATTATTTTGGTTGAAAGGTTCTTAAAGTCTTTAACATCCACAAATTTCCCTTCTGTGACTCTGGGTCGTCTGTGTAATGTGTGACGCGCTTGGGATAAGAGTTCTTTTCCATTTTTAGAAGGTTAGGTCCCGTCCTGGTGAGTTGTTCTCCAGGTCTATTGATAACACTGGGTCATAGTAATCTTCTGTAGTCATCGCCGCCCAGGAAGAGGGGGCGCCTCCTTGGAGTGGTGTGTCTGTATCGCAAACACTTGTATTGTTGTTATGCTGGTTGTCTATGTCAGTGGTGATATTGGTACCACCCAGAGTGGATTGAGGGGATGTTTGCGTAATTCTTCTCCTGACTTTGATCTGTTTCGGTTTCCCTTTGTTCTGTTTCCTCTTGTTTACGTAAACTGTACAATTTTCATTGTTCATATCTTCTGGGTCAGATTCGAGGAAAGCCATGTTGTTTGTGTCTTGTGGTACGTCATTAGCTATCTGGGGAGTGTTCTGCATTAAAGGTGCAGCTGATGTTTGTGGTGCAGATTTTGTAGGTTGTTCCTTATCCGGAGCTGTAATTGTGGTTGCTATTTGCGGTTTCTTTTTTGGGCATTGGTTGACCCAATGACTGTCCAAACCACATATCGCGCATGGCGTTCGCCTGCCTGTCATTGTAACGAAAATTTTTTGGTTCGTCTCGTGTCCCTGCGATTGTAGTTTCATGTTAACATAGTGCGGGATGTCTCTGGTCGGGTTACACATGAAGGCCTACTTATCTGTGGCATTTCGTAACTGAAAAGCTTCAGCTTCTTTGTCACCCATAATGGTTGTGACGATTGATAGAACAGCGTCCTTTTTTATCGTTGGGGGTAGCCAATGTAGCACCCTCTTGGATTTCTCCTTTTCCTGGTGTTCTATGATTATGGACATTTTGGGATAAGCCCATTCAAATTTCTTCCTATGAAGGTTTTGATAGTGCGTTATATGTGCTGACGTCGTCAGGGTTGCATACCATTTTAGAGGGTTTGAGAATCTGTAAAGTGCTGCAATGTTATTTTAACCCACCCCAGCCGGTCCAGCCAAAAAGCTCGCTATCAGCGAGTACGATGCTCTTGCGGCCTGTGGCCCGGATGTTGTAAGAACCAGGGTACCGGGTCTGTGTAACGACCCGCCTTCCAGGGCATCTTCCATGTTTAGAACTATGTCTTGAACTTCCATTTGGATTTGTTATAAAAAGCAGAAATATCCACTTAGAAAAACACAGAAACCAGACGAGAACCAACCGCTCTCTCAGTTATTGGTTATTGTAAAGCGTTCAAATTACTTACTGTTTAGATCAAGCAAAGATGTCACCCAAAGATGCAGCAATAGAGAATGCAGTCAGCTACTCATAGCTTGACTGCTTGCATCAGGATCAGCGAACCAGAGCTGGTCAAGATCCTACTCAACCTCCACGTGGTGGTCCTGGAAACAGATTGCATCACTGCAGTCTGGCTGAGCGAGTAGGGATCGCAGTGGGAAGGCAAACCCGGTCCCAAAAAATGCCGTGCAGAAGTCGGATGTGTCGACCGAAAGGTGCAGATATCACAGCTTAGGTGTAAACATACACAACGCAGCCAGCGTCCTTTTCAGGGCGAACGAGGAAGAAGAAGAAAAAAACAAATGTCAAAATCCTCCTTCAGATTATTAACGATAAAGAAGTGTCCGCCATATTGAAACAGGAACCAGGCATTGTCAATAATAGCAGGTGCCTCAACAGGAACTTCAGCAGAGGATTGCACAAATAAAAAAAAAATAAAAATACATTATATATATATATGAATGTAACATTTTGTAGTGCAGTAAATAGTATTATTTTAGTTGACTTTAATTAGATTTACTTTATTGCTCATATAAAAGTGTATAATTTTCTTTAAGCGCCATTTTCGCATAATAAAACATTCAGTGCTTGGTTTAAATCGTTTAAACGCCACTCCTATAAAATAAAGCAAATGTAGATTTGTAAATTAGGACCTTTTAATATTTTTCTTTTTTTTCATTTTTTGGTTTCCTTTTTTGCTTACCATAGTATTCAAGCACTGAACCCACTGCGAAAAGACTTCTCGATCACCATATATATTACTAAAGGATGATTGAAAACACAGAGAACAACAAAAACAACAACTAAAAAGCTACAGACTTTCATAAATGGATGCTTGCGTAGAATAGAAGGATGGTATGACAAGATCACAAATGTGGAAATGATGCAAGAACCAGACAAGCTCCATTTGAATAAATGAGACGCTGGAAATCGATAGGACACACGTTTAGAAAACCTGGTGATAGCGTAACCAGGCAGTCCTTGTTCTGAAATCCCCAGGGTAAGAAAGGTAGAGAAGACCAAAGAACACATGAAGAACAGCCCTTGAGACAGACATGAAGGTGGCGAAGAAGACACGGAAATAATTTTATCATTTATGCTGATAGTATTCAAGCACTGAACCCACTGCGAAAAGACTTCTCGATCACCATATTTTGTTGAAGGTCATTGAGCTGATGACACGGAAAACGAAGACTAAAAAAAATATGTTTGTTGAAGGTCATTGCGTAGAATAGAAGGATGGTATGACAAGAACACGAATGCTTGGCATATGTTTGTTGTAGGTCATTGAGCTGATGACATGAGACACTGGAATACTTGGCATATGTTTGTTGAAGGTCATTGAGCTGATGACACGGAACACAAGTCCTTGCATGAAATGTTTGTTGAAGGTCATTGAGCTGATGACACGGAACACAAAGACTTGGCATATGTTTGTTGAAGGTCATTGAGCTGATGACACGGAACACGAAGACTTGGCATATGTTTGTTGAAGGTCATTGAGCTGATGACACGGAACACGAAGACTTGGCATATGTTTGTTGAAGGTCATTGAGCTGATGACATGGAACACGAATGCTTGGCATATGTTTGTTGAAGGTCATTGAGCTGATGACACGGAACACGAAGACTTGGCATATGTTTGTTGAAGGTCATTGAGCTGATGACACGGAACACGAAGACTTGGCATATGTTTGTTGAAGGTCATTGAGCTGATGACATGGAACACGAATGCTTGGCATATGTTTGTTGAAGGTCATTGAGCTGATGACACGGAACACGAAGACTTGGCATAAGTTTGTTGAAGGACTATGCTTTTAAGGAAGTTCAAATGTGAAAGAAGGTTGCAAAAAAAAAAACTTCTTATTTTTAAATTGTTGTTTTTTCACTCATATCCAACATTTACAGGAAACCAATGTAAAAATAACAAGAATTAACTTCCATTTTATTACACAAAATACCGTGACACGTTAATATTACTGCTGGACGTGAGATCCAATGTGTTCAACACATAATGTCATACTGGGCAGTAATTTTTGCTGTCTCTCGTAGCGCAAAGTTTATTGGCCAGTTTAGATTTTATTTGGTTTTTTTTTTTTTTTATTTTATTTCTGGAAATTAATTTTTTTTAAAAATCTTATTATTCAAATGGCATTTATTGCTCATATTGCAGACTTTTGTTTCATTTATATCCAATGAATTCTAGTGGGGATCACCATCAGGGGCCATCTCCACAACGAAGGTCGGCTGTAATTTATCTCCAACGGCTTCTGCCTCTTGTCTTGATGGCGCACTCTAATAGACTCTTGTCCTGTCCATCTCTTGATGTAATGTTCCCACTCATATCGCTGCACTGTATTCATCTTGCACGTTTGCCTTGAAATCTGTCTTCTATTATGGTCTTCAACAAGATGTTGTGTTTTTTCACATGACCAACATATTTTAGTTGCCTAATTTTGATCTCCTTCATTCATATTCTTTTCATTCCCAAGTTTTCTTTGACCTCTTTATTCGTTTTCTTCTCTTTCTATGAGATGCGCCACCTTCTTCTCTATATTGACATCTCAAGAGCCTCAATTCTTTCTTCTAATTGCTTATTCGTTGTCAATGTTTCTAAACCATACAGTAATGAACATTATATAGCATTTGATTATTCTCAGTTTTTATTTTTCAACTTGACCTGATTCTCGTCAGAAGGCCACTCCTCAGGTCTGTGCTCTCCACGCGCTCGTACCATAGTGCAGACTGTGACACAGATCACTCCTTGGTTTGCTGCAAAATCAGAGCACAACCAAGAAAACTCTATCGTGTCAGACATGAAGGGAAACCATGCATTGATACCAGCAAGATGTCAGACCCTTTCATGATCGCTCAATTCACTGCGACCTTCAAGAAAGTGCTCAGTAGCCCTCAGCATGGTGATACTATTACAGAGAACTGGGAGCATCTACGGAACACCATTCAAAGTACTGCACTTGCCACCTTTGGTAAGAAAACAGCAAAGTCAAATGACTGGTTTGACGCTTCATCAGATGTGATGGCACCTCTTATTGAAGCTAACCGCAGTGCTATGAATGAATACAAACGTTCACCGAGTGCCAGAACCCTACAGATCCTGAGGGCTACGAGAAGCAAAGTTCAACAAACTGCTCGACGCTGTGCAAATGACTATTGGCTCCAGCTCAGTGAGAGCATCCAGATCGCAGCGCAAACAGGCAACATTAGACAAATGTATGACGGTATAAAGAAAGCACTTGGCCCCCATAAAAAGTAAGACGGCACCGCTAAAAACCATCAGCGGAGAGAAGCTAACCGATAAGGGTAAGCAGATGGAGAGGTGGGTCGAGCACTACTCTGAGCTTTACGCTAGAGACAATACCGTTACGCCTGCAGCCCTTGATGCTGTCAATAGTCTGCCAACTATGGAGGAGCTGGATGCCGAACCAACATTAGAGGAACTCAGTAAGGCCATTGATAGCTTGGCCTCTGGCAAAGCACCAGGCAGTGATGGGATTCCTCCTGATTTAATCAAATGCTGTAAGAGCACGCTATTACATCCCCTGCATAGGATGCTGTGCCAGTGTTGGGAAGAGACAACTATTCCTCAAGACATGCGAGATGCCAAGATTGTAACACTGTATAAAAATAAAGGAGACAGAAGTGATTGCAATAACTACAGAGGCATCTCTCTTCTTAGTATTGTTGGTAAGGTTTTTGCCAAAGTCATCTTAATGCGACTACACAAGTTAGCTGAGCGCATATATCCAGAGGCACAGTGTGGATTCCGAGCTGGCAGATCAACAACAGACATGATCTTCTCTCTCCGCCAGCTTCAGGAAAAATCAAGAGAGCAGAAAAGACCATTATATATCGCCTTTATAGACCTCACAAAAGCATTCGACCCGGTTAGTAGGGATGGTTTTTTAAAATCCTCCTGAAAATAGGCTGCCCTTCTAAAATGCTGGAAATGATAAAGTCATTCCATGACGACATGAAGGGAACAGTCCAATATGCTGGAAGCACGTCACAGCCCTTTGATATACGAAGTGGCGTTAAACAAGGCTGTGTTCTGGCTCCGACCCTCTTCGGAATCTTCTTTGCCTTACTCTTGAAACATGCATTCAGAGATGCAACTGAAGGAATATGCCTTCACACTAGGTCAGATGGCCGTCTGTTTAATCTTTCAAGGCTGAAGGCAAAAACAAAAATCAGAAGGGTCACTATAAGAGACTTGTTGTACGCTGATGATGCTGCAGTCGTCACTCAAAGCCAACAGGAGCTTCAGAGCTTGATGAATCGCTTCACTAAAGCATGCAAGGACTTTGGCCTCACAATAAGTCTAAAGAAAACGAATGTGCTGAGTCAGGATGTGGGTGCTGCACCAGTTATCACTATCGATAACTATGAATTGGCAGTGGTGCACCACTTCACATACCTAGGGTCTACCATCAATGACAAACTCTCACTGGATACAGAAATCGACAGCCGCATTGGCAAAGCTGCAGCTACCTTTGCCCGCCTCACATCGCGTGTTTGGGGAAACTCTAAACTCACAATGAAGACCAAAGCTGCGGTATATAATGCCTGCGTCACCAGCACACTCCTATATGGCAGCGAGACCTGGACGACCTATGCTAAGCAAGAAAGAAGGCTCAATACCTTCCATTTGCGGTGTCTACGCCGCATCCTCGGCATCTCGTGGAAAGATAAAGTGACAAATGTCGAGGTGTTGTCACGTGCTGGCCTTCAAAGTATGTATACGCTGCTTAGACAGCGCAGACTTCGCTGGCTTGGCCATGTTCGCCGCATGGAAGATGGTCGCATCCTAAAAGATATCTTCTACGGACAATTAGCAGATGGCAAGAGAACAGTTGGGCGACCACAGCTGAGGTTCAAAGATGTGTGCAAGAGAGATATGAAGGCACTGGACATGGATCCAGCAACATGGGAGGATGAAGCTGCCGATCGCAATAAGTGGCGATGCTATTTACGGCACCACCTCAGATTGGGCGAAGAGAGGCTCACACAAGAAGCAGAGGTGAGGAGAAAACGTCGAAAGGAGCACCAGGAAAATAAGCAGCTGAGGGCTGCCACCTCAGGGGCGCATTCCCATAGTCAGTTATGACTGAAGGGGCTATTATTATTATTATTTATGAGTTAACTCTCTAGATGTTAGTATATTATTTTGTTGAATGCAGCTTTTGCTATTCTTATTCTCTTCTTTATTTTTGTTTCACATCTGCCATCTGTTATATTACATGACCAAGGTATGTGTCACAAAACGGTTTGTGCGCTCTCATGTCCACTCCGGTAGTATTGCATTACCTTTACTGTGCGGGCGAAATTTCGATATTTCTCTCTCTCCCCTGCCCTAACATGGCCCATTTCTGTCAACACAGAAAACGCATCCGAAGATCAATGTTTACATAACTTTCAAACTTCAATTCACTTCAATTCGACGGTACATCCTGAGGGATTAATTAAGTCACAAAAAACGCAATGATCCCACATGGACTCCAGGTGAAAAGCTATCGTCGATGTTTGTACACAATTGGAGTCATCACTTTCAATTCGTCAGAATAAGAGACTCGCAATATTGGAGGTACGGATAAACCACGAATATGTCCAGACAGACAGTCGAATTGCGCCGAATCATAGTCTGAAAACGACGTCTGAATTACGTGGGACGAGCAAGTCAGATACTCCCCAATCTGGTAAGACATTTTGAAGTGTGATAGATGTAACTTTACCAAATAAAAATCGGATGTTTACAGCCCAATTTTAGAAAGTACTGGTTTGAAATTTTGCACTATATGAGTAATGCAAAATATTTCACCATAAAGTTGCCATAATTAAAACTTTCAAATACGATTAGCTGGAATTTTGAGGCGCGAATAACAATTCCGTCGATTAGGAGTTTGTCCCAACCGCACGGAACAGCGGGGGCAGGAAATTTACGATATATAATGTAGAACAATTTTGACACATGAGACTGCATTCCAGATATCGTCACCAGTAGACAGCTCACACCTTCCTGTAGCATGGAAAGAATAGAGATGAACTCTGAATTTATTAGGAACGGAAACACGAATTAGAACATCTTTTACCCACTGGACAAGAAAACTCGCCAAAATTAATACGGACCCGGACTTCTACAGAAAACTACACACAAAGTCACAGAGCAATTCTGAAATAAGAAAAAATCCCAGACGTGTGTTCGAGGCAAATGGTATTAACTTTCCGAGACTATTTATCTGAGCAGGAAGTCTAAAGATTCTCAATTTTATTGAGTGGAGGGTACATAGTTTTATACTTTGAACTTTATATGGGTATACTTGACTAGTGGTGTTAAAGATTCATATGAGGCTGACAACCTCTACATGTGAAAAGGATACATTCACGAATCACCACAGCAAGCGCTGGTGATCGCTTCATGCTAGGTCTCACAGAGAACCAAACGCAGAGGTAGCCCCAGACTCCGAATGGAGCAGGGAGTGAGTGATGATTATATCAACATGTGTATAGTTGTGTATTATCATTCGTTAAATGGATGTAAACTTTATACGTTGCTTCATGCACAAGACATTTTCCGCTGTACAGTCACAAATTTTCATTAGATTAACTGAAATAATGGTGATTTTTCATCACATCCCCTGAGTTCGCTCTGAAGGAGTAAAACATCGGAGAAAAGGAATTGTTCAAGGACAGCGAGGGATAAACCCCTGATTAATATCAGGCAAACAAATATTTAAAAGCGGAATTTGTTCTTTTAATCCATCTAAAAGTTTGTGGTACAGATCGGAGAGACCAGTTGCGATACTACTTAATGAACGATACCAGCTGTCCTACTAGTCTGTGTTTCTAAGCCCGAGATCGACACTTGAAGATCTTTGCCTGGACCAGGAGCGGTAATTTCTAGACATCTGGAAACGTGCCCTCGACACACAGACGAACTGACGGAACCAGCAGCACCAACAATTCAGGAATTTGGAAAGATAAGTCACAGTTCTAGGAGGCCAGAACAACAGACTTTATTTATGAAACTGATAGCCAGTCAATGATGATAACTATCTCTAAGAATTTCTAGATTATATTTATTTATATTTGTTCCAAAAGCGATTGACCATTAAATTTTGTATATGTTGGTTTTTATAAATCGATAGTCGAGTTAATGATTACAGAGCATAAGGCACATATGTGAGTCCTGATTTTAATATATATAGTTCTATCTACACCTGAAGAGCCACTAACAATTATACTAATAATAACAATAGAAACAATAATAACAATAATAATAATCAGAGGAATCTCCCTGGATTAAACCAGCTGGGTGCTTAATGAACTAACGAATTATAAGATAACCCAATCCTTCACAAAAGTTGACGGCAGATACTAGAGTTAACATTGCTAAGAAACAGTCAGCATTGTTCTCGTTTTTCTGAATATCTTGTGAGAACTCCCTTGAGGTAGAAGCATCATTATCCTTCTACCTACAACTCTGCCAAGAGTAATCTTGTGCGAAGGTAGACACCTTTGAAGACGCAAATTAGTTACTCTTGAAGTTGTGACCACTACTGCAGAGCTAAGGGGAAGCAATCCGTGACAGTATGAGAAACTCTTGACTTGTTCATGGATTGTCCCATTTATGCTTTTCTTTATCTTTGGCTTATCGTCTGCTTTGCTAATTAACATAGTTTTAGTTTTCTCAATGTTAATGTCCAATCCATATTTATGACTTATGCTGTTTAGTTGCTTCACTAGTTCTTGTACTAAGAGTGAGGGTATAAAAATTTAACAATAGGAAGTGACTATTCAATCACTATAGTGTTTGGGTGAGTGGTTAAATAAATTACTCATGATTCAGTGACTCAGTGACTAACCTTAAATGAGGGGTGGGTAAGTGAAAACATTTGACCTACTAACCACTTGTCCAAAGCCTGAGAGGAATAATGGTTTAATTAGGCCGATGTTAAAATGTAAAGTAGACGTCTACTGTATTTTATAATCGGCATTCTTGTGGAGTTAGTTTCGAAACTAGAATCAGGTGGTGTGTGATTGATGTCTGACCTTCACACGCTCAGACAAGTAATTGTTCTTGATGAAGTAGGTCGTACATTTACGACTGGGTCACGAGGATTTGGTGAGTACTGAATGAATGTATGTGAGTTGTTGAATAGGAAGAGAGGTTGCCCTAGCAAGGGAGGAACGTTTATTTAATGGACGGGAGCCACGCTGGTGTAATGGTTACCACATTGCGCTTGCGATCAGATGTTCGAGGTTCAAGCCCGGGCGTGCGCATTCGAGGAAGTGTCATCGACCGGGATTTTGACTGAATAACCTGAACGGCTCCTGAGATAAACCCTGTGTGGATAGAAGGAGCTAAGCTCCTGACCGGGTTGGAAGGAAAGTCCACAGACTCCCCAGCCTCGCAGTGACATGTCATTTGTCCGAAGAGCTGAAAGCCCAAATGCCACTGGTTAAGAAAAAAAAAAATTTAATAGGACAAATAATCGTCTATTTATGACTGTGTATGGTGGAAAGTCATATTGTATGATCGTCTATTTATGACTGTGTATGGTGGAAAGTCATATTGTATGACTGACACATAAGGAACAAGAATGACAGCCAAGAAGTTCTGGAAAACACAATAAAAACAATTACAATGTATTTGTCAAATGGGAATTATTTGTCCTTGATTTCACATCTGACACATAAACTGATGTAGCAAGAGGCAGCAGAAATTACTGCTCGTTATAAATCATTTGTTAAGCGCATATATATATATATACGAGGGGCGTTCTGAAAGTAATGCACCACATCGTTTTTCTCAGGAGCTGTTTATTCAAAAAGCATGAAATTTATACACAATATACATGGATATGTCATGAAAATATCGGTATTATTCAACATAATCCCCATCAACTTGTACGGCTTTATGCCAGCGCGAAACAAGTGCATGTATTCCTAGCCCGTACCAGATTTTGTTTTGATCATGTAGCCATTTCTTCGCTGCATGAAACACTCCTTCATCATCTTCAAACCTTGTCCCATGGAGTGCATCTTTAAGTGGACCAAATAGATGAAAATCAGAGGGTGCCAAATCAGGACTATAGGGTGGATGGGGTAGTACAGTCCAACCCAATTTGGTGATTGCTTCCCGTGTTGCCAGACTTTTGAGAGGGCACGCATTGTCGTGAAGGAGAAGCAGGTCTATTGTATTCTTGTGCGGCCGAACTCTGCGAAAACGTTGATTGAGTTTGTTCAATGTCTTAATGTAAGCTTGCGAATTGATTGTCTCTCCTTTTGGCATAACGTCCACAAGAATCACACATTCAATGTCCCAAAAGACAGTGATCATGACCTTTCCAGCTGAAGGAATTGTCTTGAATTTCTTTCTTCGTGGTGATTGCGGATGATGCCACTCCATTGACTGTCTTTTTGTTTCAGGTTCAAATTGATGTGCCCAGGTTTCATCACCTGTAACGATCTAAGCCAAAAAGTTCTCTCCATCAGCATTGAAACGCTCCAACAATTCAGAAGAGATTGCTTTCCTTTGCAATCGGTGGTCATTTGTGAGACTTCGAGGAACCCATCTTGCGCAAACCTTAGAAAATCCGAGTTTTTATAACTGCATTTGCACTAAAAATGCTGACTGACAGCTGTAAGGCCAATTGTTGAGTAGTGATTCGCCTATCAGTAAGAATAATGCACTCAGCGCATTTCAACATTTCTGCGTTGGTGGCAGTGGCAGGACGTCCACAGCGCGGCCGATCAAGCAGCTCCGTAGCTCCACTTCCTGATTCTTTGATTCTCTGAACCCAGCGACTGACTGTACTCCTGTCGACTGCAAAACTTCCATACACATCACATAGACGCTTGTGAATGTTCACAACAGTTTCCTTCTCTGCAACGAGAAATTCTATCACAATTCGCTGCTTATAACGCAAGTTGCTAACACGTTCCATTTCAACGGTTTAGGTCAGCCGTATTATTTGGCCAGTTGCGGTGCAATTTGGTGCACACAACTGGCACATGCCATATTTGAAGTGTGCAAAATTTCATGCTTCTATCTTCATTATTAGCTGAGAAAAACGATGTGGTGCATTACTTTCTGAACGCCCCTCGTATATATATATATATATATATATATATATATAAGTAGTATGTAATGGAGGAAACGAGGCGGTTTCAAGCGGCGCGCCGGCGGCGCGGCAGGCGGCGCGTGACTTTTTATATAAGGAAATACGGTGGCGCGCAGGCGCTGAAATTTCAGGCGGAGCGTCAGGCGTTGAGCGTGACTTTTTATATAGCAATATATTAGTTCGATAATGGTGTGTGTGTGTGTTGTTTGTTTTTACAGACAATATTTAGAAAACAGTTATACGATATATTTAGACACATATTTACAACAGGAAGACGATATGTTTAGACAATATTTATACATATAGACGATATTACAACAGTTAGACATAGGTAACAAAGAATTTAGTTAATATATTTTATTTTTCAATACTGTTTTGTAGTATATATGGATATTGTAGCGTTTTTGTTTTTTTGTTTTTTTTTACCAATAAAAGTATATGATCATACATTTACATTGTAGAGTATTTTCAAAATAACATTATATGAGTATAAATTGGTATTTATAAATATATATAAATATATATATATATATATATATATATATATATATATATATATATATATATCTTCTTCTTCCTTCTTCCTCGTTCGTCCTGAAAGGACGTTGGTTGCGTTGTGTCTGTTTACGCCAGAGCTGTGATATCTGCACCTTTCGGTCGACACATCCGACTTCAGCACGGCAGTTTTTGGGACCGGGTTTGCCTTCCCTCTGCGATCCCTACTCTCTCAGCCAGACTACAGTGATGCAGACTGTTTCCAGGACAACCACGTGGAGGTGGAGTAGGGTCTTAGTCAGCTCTGGTTCGCTGACTCTGATGCAAGCAGTCAAGCTATGGGTCGCTGACTGCATTCTCTATTGCTGCATCTTTGGGTCCCATATATATATATATATATATATATATATATATATATATATATATATATATATATATATATATATATATATATATATATATATATATATATATATATATATATATATATATACATACAGTACTTTGCAAAAAAAAATGGCAGTCATATTGCTCAGCTAAATATGCTGAAATCTAATTAAATATGCATGTTCTGCCCCAAATTTACACTCCACTTAAGTGAGCAAACACTACCAAAAGTAAAAAAAAATTAGCGTAGAGTAAAGTCCCTTGATAATAGAGCAGACGACAATTTCTAATGCTAGTGGCAGAAAATGGACACAAAGTCAAAGTGTATGTTAATTTCACAGCTTTGGAATGAAGGAAATCAAACATGTTCCAACATTTCTAAAACCTTGAACATTCCTGAGCGGACTGTCTACAGAGTTGTGAGTAAACTAAAAGCAGGTAATGGAATCGAGCGAAAAGAAGGTAGTGGGGGGTCAAGAATTTTGGACACAAAGGACCATCGGCGTCTCGCCCAAATCGTTCGGGCTGGGCCAATGAAGGGTGTAGAAAACATACGGCAGCGCATGATCGATTTGGGAAACCCAGAGGTATCTAATGCTACTGTCAACCGGGAGCTACACAGGATGAATTACACAAAAAAGCGGGTAATTTCGTCACCATTTCTCACAGAGACTCACAAACAGATGCACTTGAACTGGTGCCACGAACACCAAATTTTGTCATGGGACAATGTGATTTTGTCAGATGAATGTTCTGTTTGGTCTTATCCTGCTCAAATAAATATTTGGATGAAAGACTCTGTAACGCCTGTGTACCAGTGACCGAAACATACCCATAAATTCCATCTTTGGGGAGGGGTGGCAGCAAGAGGTGCCACCGCACTGTGTGTTTTCACAGGAATTCTCACGAAAGAAAGGTACATCGACATACTAGAGGGACACCTTCTGCCATTTATGCAGGTCATGTACCCCGATGGGTGCACATTTCAACATGACAATGACCCAAAGCATACAGCTCATACCACCAAAGCATGGCTGCAAGAGAAGAATGTGATAGTGCTGAAGAGGCCCAGCAACAGTCCCGACCTAAACCCAATTGAGAACGTTTGGGCACTACTCAAGAATCAATTAAAAAAGAGTGGACTCAGAGACGTTGAAGAATTGAAGAAGGTAGCTGAAAAATACTGGGACAGTCTGACTCACAATTACCTACAAACACTTGCGGGAAGTATGCCTCGCCGCATCCAGGCTTGCCTTGCTGGAGAAGGCAACATTATATTGTACTGAAACCACTGTTAATAGATAGGGGAGATACCAATCTTCCTCTGGACATACAGTTTTTATTATTATTTGCATCTATGAGTGATATGATCACAGATTGGTGTAGTTTTAGTGGTATACAACATAGATAACAAAGGGGTGTTTAATAAATATATCACGGGGGTACAGCTGCAGACTAGACCAATTATAGATGTGTCGTCATTGTCATCGTAAAAATGGGACAGGGAGGTGTGATGTTGTATTGTATGCTGTATTGTATTGGGTGCATATACCTAGGTATCTGTGTGCTTGTACATAGTGGCAGAGAGATAGTTTTTTGGGTAGGGCGTTTATGTATTGTATTGTGTTGTGTACATAGTGGAAGATAGTTTCCGACAAGGAGTTTATGTCTTGTATTGGGGTGATGACTCATGGGTGGTTGTTGTATTGTGTTTTGTATCTGTGTGGTTTTTGTGTTGCGTAGAGAGTTTAGATGTTGAGGGGTGATGTGGTGACGTTGTCGGGAGGCACCTGTCTCTTGATGTAGAAATAAGACAGGGCGTTTCTGTGCTGTTCGTATGTTTATACGGTGGAGTTGTGTGATCTGAACCCGAAATTTTTCCCACCCTGTGCTTGTTGTGTGTTGAGGACTTCTAAAAATGTGTTTTGTCTATTTTGTTGTGGTGTTTGCTCAAGCGATTGAGTGGTCTTGAATATGATAGTTATAGAAGGAAGTGGTTGGGATTGCTTCGACAAAATATTTAGTATTTGGTCTGTTTATTTGTGCGTTTGTGATAATGTCGCTATCGTGTAAGTTTGAAACAAAAGATTTGAAATCTGTAATGTTGTTGACTAGGGGAGGTTGTTCTAAAACACAAGCGTTGTTATGAGAGGCATGGTAGAAACGGAGGTCATTTGTTTCTCTGTGGCGTAAAACTGCGTGATGAATGTAATTAATTTTAAAACGTTTTGTCTGTTGTGTAAAAATTGGACTTAACAAAGGTAACCACTCGATATTTTGTGTTCTGTCTGGTCTATGGAAGAAAGTGAAGACGGATAGATATTTATTAATTTTGTTATGTGTCTTGATTGCATTCCAATTATTAGTGTATTTCTCTCTAACGTCATTCGGTAAGTCTTGTAAGCTGTCGTAGTCAGAGGATACACGAGGTTTTTTGGTAGGGACTTGTTGGGTACTGGTGATTGGTCGTTTCTTGGTCTGGCCTGCGTTTGATGGATGAGATGGGGTGGGGTCGGGTGTTGAAGAGGTAGTGGGTCGCATTGTTGAAGAGGATCCTGAGGATGAAGATGTTCTGGACGAGCCTGTGGCGCCTGCTGCAGCAGATGAGGAAAATGTTTTGACAGCAGATGATGATGATGTCTGTGGGTGCACTGATCTTGATGATGAGGCTGAAGAGCCTGGTGTGGCACCTGATACTAATGCGTGTTCGTTATGGTGCGCTGGTGTTGGTGGGTTCTGTGGTGTTGCTGTGGCACCTGAGGGTGGTGTTGGGACAGAGGTGTGTTGTTGGTTTCTGTGGACTCGTAGATTGTCAAGGCGGGTAAAGTTTTTGTTGCAGACCTCACAAGAGAGCAGAGTCAGTGAGTGCACTATCTTGCTTTTGCGTAATAGGTCGGCACGTCGGGTGAAAGTCTTGCCGCATCGGACACATATTATGTTGTGTCCCACTGATGTGGTTTGCACCAATAATGGCTCTGCACGTGGTTCGCCGGGCCCATGCTCCAGTTCTATGTGGTGTTGTAGCGTATCAGGCCTTGTGAAGTTTTGATTAGGGTGGGTGACGTCAGCGCTAAATATAGACTATCGGAAACAAGTTTATGTTTTTTTGATCTTGTATTATTTTTTATTATACATAAACTTGTTTCCAATAGTCTATATTTAGCGCTGACGTCACCCACCCTAACCGACTACAAACAGTATGACTCATTCATCGATTATATTTGATAATGTTTTCCTTGCGAGCGCAGACCATCGATCGAGTTTAACAACGAGTGATAAAAAAACACGTGCGTGTTGGGTTTTCTTAAAATGGTTGAAACTGGCCTCGACATTGTCCCGATTGCAACCTGTAACACTACGAAGTATCTAGTTGGCGCCATAATCTAGTCTACCTGTGACATATATCTCTACGGTTGTGTTCAATAAAACTGTCTATTTGGCCTTGTCCAACCTGGCCTTTGATATTATTTTTTATGTTGGAAACCTCGACTCTGTACGGGTCATTTACATAACACTAGATGGACATTGGGGCGAGTAGATTTTATTACTCGACGCTAGACCTTGTCAAGTCTCTAACACTTCACTCCCACTTCTCGTTGCTGGCTCTGGTCATGTCTCTAACACTTCACTCCCACCTCTCGATGGTAGACCTAGTGTAGTTTCTAACACGTCCCCTTCCACCTCTAGTTGCTGGTCCTAGTATAGTGACGTCTCTAACACTTCACTCCCACCTCTCGATGCTGGACCTGGTCATGTCTCTAACACTTCACTCCCACCTCTAGATGTTGTAACTGTTTGTAAAATATATATTGTAATATGTACGTATAACTGTTGTATAAATAAACAACACATAACACAATACAATACAACACACCTCAACACAACCCACACACACATGCGCACAAACACACACACACTCACAGACGCACAACCACGCACGTGAGCGCTCACACACACACACCCAGACACTCATGGTCATACTTTACTGAAGAGGTGGTGAGATAACGACAGACACTAGCGCTCATACCTCGTTGAAGGTGGTTTCCATTGTTTCCACCAACTGGGTGTACATGACAAGAAGTGATGAAATGCTTAAACCGTTAGAGCGCGGGCTGAGGACCGCAACTGTAAGTTTTTACCGAGGCCAGCCTTTGTTACACGTGCGAAAATACTTTGGTGAGTCATATCTAAAGTTTCCTACCAAAACCGGTGGTCACATTTCTATCACCTCACGGGCACATTTCTATCACCTCACGGGCACATTTCTATCACCTCACGTTTACATTTCTATCACCTCACGTGTGCGTTTCCATCACCTCACGGGCACATTTCTATCACCTCACGGGTACATTTCTATCACCTCACAGGCACATTTCTGTCACCTCGCGGGCACATTTCTATCACCTCACGGACACCTTTCTATCACCTCACGTTATAACCAGTGGACCATCAAAAACCATCTGAGACCAAGACCATCCTTCTGAGAAAAAAAAATCAACCGTTGAAAGCAGACCACGTCAAGCTCACCACCAAAAAAACGTATGTTGCTTTTTATATCTCTGTATTTGTGTTACTTGTTGTTTGTAACAAGACTACAACACATCCACATGTCTCTAACACGTTACTCCCAAAATTAATTAGGCCAGGTCTCTGCTATAAAAAACGAGACAATAGCAACAGTCTGTCGCTGTTTGAGGAGACAAATGTAATTTCGCGTGTTTAATAATTCACGTGCGACTCTGTTTCCTGATGATGAATTCGTAGTTAGTACTTTGATCAGTGAAAAGCGTGGACACCTGCACGACTGGGAATAATTGGCAATCAATATGGGGTAAATAAAACACTTGGCAACTTTGATTCATTGTTGGTAGTTTTTTATCTTTCGTGAAACTAATTACAGAGCAAGTTGGGAGGGGGGTGGCTCAATATCTTTGGTTCCACAACGCGCGCGTGGAACTTTGTAATATTTTAAAAACCAAAAAATTATTTCACACAGACAGAGATGTACTCTGATTATAACTAATAGTGGTTACTTGTTCGTGTGTATACCTATCTATCTATAAGTCTGGTCTTTATTTTTATGTTTAATTTTTCCCTTTCTCTCTCTCTCTCTTTCTGTCTTTCTCTCTCTGTCTCTCTCTCTCTCTCTCTCTCTCTCTCTCTCTCTCTCTCAGTTTGTTATATTTTTAACTTTAACGTTGTCTAAATTTTAAGACTAACTTCTTTTTTGTTCCTCTTTTCACAGATGGACTCAACTTAACGATATGCCTGCATGGAGTGCAATCGATCTTTTACCAGGGACCGTAACCTAACCAGACATATGAAAACGGTCCACGCGGAGCAGCGACACCACTGCTGTCTCTGTAATCAAAACTTCACAGGGCCTGATACGCTACAACACCACATAGAACTAGAGCATGGGCCCGGCAAACCACGTACAGAACCCTTATTGGTGCAAACCACATCAGTGGGACACAACATAATATGTGTCCGATGCGGCAAGACTTTCACCCGACGTGCCGACCTATTACGCCACAGTAAGACAGTGCACTCACTGACTCTGCTCTCTTGTGAGGTCTGCAACAAAAACTTTACCCGCCTTGACAATCTACGAGTCCACAGAAACCAACAACACACCTCTGTCCCAACACCACCCTCAGGTGCCACAGCAACACCACAGAACCCACCAACACCAGCGCACCATAACGAACACGCACTAGTATCAGGTGCCACGCCAGGCTCTTCAGCCTCATCATCAAGATCGGTGCACCCACAGACATCATCATCATCTGCTGTCAAAACATTTTCCTCATCTGCTGCAGCAGGCGCCACAGGCTCGTCCAGAACATCTTCATCCACAGGATCCTCTTCAACAATGCTACCTACTACCTCTTCAACACCCGACCCCACCCCATCTCATCCATCAAACGAAGGCCAGACCAAGAAACGACCAATCCCCAGTACCCAACAAGTCCCTACCAAAAAACCTCGTGTATCCTCTGACTACGACAGCTTACAAGACTTACCAAATGACGTTAGAGAGAAATACACTAATAATTGGAATGCAATCAAGACACATAACAAAATTAATAAATATCTATCCGTCTTCACTTTCTTCCATAGACCAGACAGAACACAAAATATCGAGTGGTTATCTTTGTTAAGTCCAATCTTTACACAACAGACAAAACGTTTTAAAATTAATTACAGTCATCACGCAGTTTTACGCCACAGAGAAACAAATGACCTCCGTTTCTACCATGCCTCTCATAACAACGCTTGTGTTTTAGAATAACCTCCCCTAGTCAACAACATTACAGATTTCAAATCTTTTGTTTCAAACTTACACGATAGCGACATTATCACAAACGCACAAATAAACAGACCAAATACTAAATATTTTGTCGAAGCAATCCCAGCCACTTCCTTCTATATCTATCATATTCAAGACCACTCAATCGCTTGAGCAAATACTACAACAAAATAGACAAAACACATTTTTAGAAGTCCTCAACACACAACAAGCACAGGGTGGGAAAAATGTCGGGTTCAGAAAACTCAACTCCACCGTATAAACATACGAACAACACAGAAAGGCCCTGTCTTATTTCTACATCAAGAGAAGGTGCCTCCCGACAACGTCACCACATCACCCCTCAACATCTACACTCTCTACGCAACACAAAAACCACACAGATACAAAACACAATACAACAACCACCCATGAGTCATCACCCCAATACAAGACATAAACTCCTTGTCGGAAACTATCTTCCACTATGTACACAACACAATACAATACATAAACGCCCTACCCAAAAAACTATCTCTCTGCCATTATGTACAAGCACACAGATACCTAGGTATATGCACCCAATACAATACAGCATACAATACAACATCACACCTCTCTGTCCTATTTTTACGATGACAATGACGACACATCTATAATTGGTCTGGTCTGCAGCTGTACCCCCGTGATATATTTATTAAAAACCCCTTTGTTATCTATGTTGTATACCATTAAAACTACACCAATCTGTGATCATATGTGTTACCATATATGTTATATATATATATAACCTTTAGCCTCATGCTTCACCACTGCCTTGTGGCTTAGACTTTTTAGTCAAAGGCTATCGGAGACACCCGTAGACAAAAAAAAAGGAACAGGGAAACTACCGTCATATTGTCCTTTGTACAGTTAGGATTTAAAACAACTTCTTTAGAAAGAGAGAAGATACTAGGCAGTTTGACATGGAAAGAAGTAGACAATAGAGTTTATAAACAGTATTGCGGACAGGAAGTTGTGGAGAGACATGCTCGCCTACACTACAAGGCATGTATATAAAATAGAGTCCGTATAGCAAAGTCGATTTTGCTGGGGAGGTTATGATGGTATCCTATAAGAATGAAAAGGTGTCTGCTTTAACCGTGTAAGGTCAAGCACATGTAGGCCTCTGACTCTATAAGTGATGATGATGAATTATGTGCAGAGAACCTAACGCTACCTCCCTAGGTCTCACACGGTCACTCTTCTGGCTCTAGTGTATGGTGTATGGTGTACCTAGTGTCTAGGGGAGAAATGAAATGATGGTACACAACAGTCAAACACTTTAAGTTTCTATAAAGAAGATAATAAAACTAACAGTTACGTTTTTCTTTGAACAAATCTTCTTTACAATTTATTTTGCCTGTCCATTCATAGCTTGTGGACAGGTCTTTGAAAATAAGGACAAGATAGTTTACAGAAAAGAACAATTAAAATTTTGGGACAATTTGCCCAATAACTAAAAAGTTATTATGTATTTATATTTGTCTTTCCTGTAGGAAATATTAAAAGAATTCACTTTATTCATATAAAGGGAGAGTCACTGTATATGAGGGCTGTAGTTCATCCTACCCCCATAAACGTCCTGTGTATTGTTTTGAAACACAAGAAAATGTCAGAGATGCCCCAGATGTCTAACTCATCACCTGGTAGTCTTTGTGGAAAGATATTTCAATGTGTAGTTGCAGAAAGTTTCAATTTCACCACCATATATTGGGTTGGACTGTACTACCCCATCCACCCTATAGTCCCGATTTCGCACCCTCTGATTTTCATCCATTTGGTCCACTTAAAGATGCACTCCGTGGAACAAGGTTTGAAGATGATGAAGGAGTGATTCATGCAGCGAAGAAATGGCTACATGATCAAGACAAAATCTGGTACGGGCTAGGAATACATGCACTTGTTTCGCGCTGGCATAAAGCCGTACAAGTTGTTGGGGATTATGCTGAATGATACCGATGTTTACATGACATATCCATGTATATTGTATATAAACTTCATGCTTTTTGAATAAACAGCTCCTGAGAAAAACGATGTTGTGCATTACTTTCTGAACGCCCCTCGCATGTATATATATGTATATATATATATATATATATATATATATATATATATATATATATATATATACAGCATTTATATATATATATATCATCATCATCTCAACCCGTAACCCGTCATGGGTCGTAGGGGTGCCATGGTGGAAGCATCAGCAGACAGGGTCCTCCACTGCTCTCTATTCTCAGCAATGCGTACAAGTGTGGAAAAACCGTGTCCTGCCCATTCTTTGATGTTATCAGCCCAGGATATTCTTTGCCTTCCTCTTCTCCGTTTACCTTCGACTGTTCCCTGGAGGATCGTTTTCGAAACGGAGTCATGACGAGTTACATGCCCAAACTTCGACGTTTCACTACTGACAAAAGTGGTTCTTGGTGGCCTGCATAGGTGTTTATTTTCTCTCTAACATAGACATTTGTTTTGTGCTCTTTATAGCAAATGCGCAAAATTACTCTATAACATTTATACTCAAAAGCCTGAATCCTTCGCTCCGTATCTGCAGTGAGTGTCCAGCCCTCACACCCATACAGGAGAATAGATAATACAATCTTGATAATTTGATCTTCACAGGAAAACTGATGTTACTTTTCCAGATCACATTCAGCCTTGTCATGGCAGCTGAGGACATCTCAAGTCTTGTCTTGATTTCTTTACTTGATCTTCCATCACTACATATAGTGGACCCCAGATATTTAAAGGTGTTTACTTCTTCTAACGTTTGCCCATTTAACGTAACGTTGGTCGGAACATGCTTCTTATGGCTATTCGCCATTATCTTGCTTTTTTCTATATTAATTTCCATCTCATACGTTCTTGTTACTTTCTCCAGTCTAGAGGTAGGGTCTTGAAGTTCTGATTCTTTTTTTTTTTTCTTTTTTTTTCGTACGCCCGCTAATACTCGAGGCGAAATCTCAGGTTATTATTAATGTCTAACCTGACATTGATTTTACGTGAGTATCCCTTTTTTTCTTGTACAGAGACAGGTGTCCCTCGCCATTCAGGCAGATACTCGCCGATTTCGGAGGTACCCATTAGAGCTGGGTCGGCTCAGGAGCCGCCAATCCCTGGTCGACGACACTCCTTCAAATGTCCTCGCCAGGTCTCGAGTTAATCCAGTCCAAATCCCGGTCGAAGAAAAAATCCTCAAATGCCGTCGCCCGGGTTTGATCCTGGATCACCCGGTCGCCAGAGCGGTGTTGTAACCACTACGCTAGCGCGGCTCCTGTTCTGATTCTGTTCCAGCTATGAGATCGATATCATCAGCAAAACGTAGATTGCAAGGAGGTCGGCCTCCAATCGATATGGTTGTTTTATAATCGTAGAGCCTCCTGCATAATATGTTCTAGATATATATTAAAGAGCACTGGGGACAGGATACATCCCTGACGAACTCCTACAGTTGTTTTGAAAAAATTTCCAGTGCCATTGCTTGCAAAAATAGCACTGCTTGCGTCCTTGTATAGTGCTTCAATGATATCTATGATGTTAGTATCAAAATTGATTTTTCTCATTATTTGCCATAAGCCTTCATGTCAGACTCTATCGAAGGTTTTTGTGAAATCGATGAAGTTATGGTATAAATCGCGTTGATGCTGGAGATGTTTTTCGATCAGTAATCTAATATTGAAGATTTGTTCTGAGGTACTTCTTTTTGGTCTAAAGCCAGCCAGTTCCTCGGACAAGATTTCTTCTGATTTCTGTTTTATTTTGTTCAAAAGTATCCTTAACATCACTTTACTTGGATGACTAATAAGGCTAATGGTTATGTAATTCTTGCACATTTTCAGATTTCCTTTCTTTGGAAGCTGTTTTACTAATGACTGCGCCCACTCTTTTGGCCATTTTTTAGTACTCCATATCTTCTGGCAAATTGTTGTCATGGTTTTTACTATATCTGGTCCTCCATATTTCAAGAGCTCTGCTGGGATATTATCCACACCCGGTGACTTCCCTCCTTTCAGCGAACATATAGCCTCTTCCACTTCTTCCCGTAATATTGCTGCATTTCCGAGTTCCCTGTTTTCACACTTAATGTTGTTTAATATGCTATAGTCAGTGCCGAGTTTACAGTTATATAATTCTTTACAATATTCTGCCCACCTTCTCATTACAGCTGTTTTTTCATTGAGCAGAGCCCCATTGCTATCTTCTATGACAGTTACCCTGGGCTGTTGGGGTTTTGATAGTCTTCTTAATGTGTTGAAAGCTGCCTTGCTGTTACCTTTTATTAGCCCCGTATTAATGGACTCACATTAATCAGCAACCCATTTTTCTTTGACCTGTTTCATTTTCTTTCTAATATTTTTATTCACCATACTGTATTGCCATGCTGCTTCAGGAACCTCTTTCTTAACCTTTTTCATTTCCCGCCGTGTATCACATAACTTCAGAATGTCATCTGTAACCCATGGTTTGTTTATTTTCTTTCTTTTACCAAGTATTTCTGTTGCTGATTCAATGAGCACGTCTTTCATGTTCTCTGTGATTGAGTTGACATCATCCTCCAGAAAGTTGAGAGCTGCAAATTTTCCTCCAACAGTTGCCTCAAAGATTCCCGCGATATATATATACACACACACACAAACGTACATACACTACATACATACAGACATATATATATATGTGTGTGTGTATGTGTGTGTATGTGTGTTTCATGTTTATGTGTGCACCTGTCTGTTTTCTGTCTGCTTTGTATCTGCACTTTAGTTCATGTTCATTATCGTCAACTTACTTTGCTCTTGTCCCCCAAGATTTTCTTGTCTCCTTTCTCCCTTCTCCTAGTACAAGAAAAAGGGAAGATATCTTTCAACGGCGCCTGGAATATCTCTCATGAACGGAAGGACGTAAGGTGACACATCACCTCTACTACCTCACTAACCTCCCCCCTTCGTCATAAAAAACAACATTACTTTCAGCCTCCAATCCGTCAGCTGATATATATATATATATATATATATATATATATTTATTTATTTATTTATTTATTTATTTATTTATTTATTTATTTATGTATTTATTTAATAGCCTAACCCTACACTGAAGTATGTTTCATATGAGCAAAATACTGGGATTTAGTGCGTGAATGAGAAGGGGGAAGAGAGAGAGAGAGAGAGAGAGAGAGAGAGAGAGAGAGAGAGAGAGAGAGAGAGAGAGAGAGAGAGAGAGAGAGAGAGAGAGGGAGAGAGAGAGAGGGAGAGAGCGAAAGAGAGAGAGAAAGAGAGAGAATTAAAAAATATGGGGAATATGGCGTTAGGGGTTGCATGAGTTCTTTTTTTTTTAATGCTCATTAGGAAAGCCAGGGGTGGTTAAAATAATAAAAAAGGGGCACGCATGTTCATATTGTATTGACGTATCTGGCCATGACCCCGATCCACACAAACCAATCTTCAGACGTGAATCCGAAAGGTACCGCACGCATTGTGACGGAATTACCCGAGAAACTTCGGGCGATTGTAACCAACCAATAAAAACTGCACTATAAAACGCGTCTGGGAAACTGAATCACATCATAATAGCAGGTAGACGCTGGAACTAGGTTGGCCATGTCCTTAGAAGAGACCTTGACACCAACCCAAGAACTGTTACGCTATGGCTCTTAGAAGAAAGGCGAAAGAGAGGCCGACCAAAAATACTCGGTGGAGACCTGTGGAGGTCGTGATGCAAAGCATGGAGGGAAGCTGGGGCACTGCACGAAGGATGACCACCGACCGAGCAAAGTGGAGGCAGTTTATAGTCGCCATACTCGACGCCATTAGACGTGATGTCCACTAATCGTTTTGTTAGTCAGCGGTTAAGGATGCAGGAAGAAGAAGACGGATAACATTAATAATCTAAAACCGGGCGATAGTAATAACGACAATGTAGTTATGGACACCAGAACTCTATGTGATGATCCTATAACGAATGTGGACACCAGAACTTTGTGTGATGATGCTATAACGAATGTGGACACCAGAACTTTGTGTGATGATGCTATAACGAATGTGGACACCAGAACTTTGTGTGATGATGCTATAACGAATGTGGACACCAAGAAAAAAACAATGTTTTATGATCCACGTTTATTATTAATCTGATAATGCAAAACGATACTATACATTATCAATAAGAGATCAAGCTATATTTTCAGACTTCTCAGACTAAGTACCCGTTCAAAATGTTAAAGATAGGAAATACTGATAAGTGCAGTTGTGGCACTGATAAAATGACTGCAGAACATCTACTTCAGAGTTGCCCAACAAAATAGGAACAGAGAAAGCACATATGACCATCAATAGTACCATTCCTGGAAAAACTGTACGGAGATACCAGCAGCTCAAGGTCACCGCTGCTTTCTTTGAACATATTCAAGTCTGAGAGCAAACGTAGAAGAAGACAACGAACCGAACATTGCAGACTCAAGCACCAGCTGTTCAACAAATTAAAAATCGGAGAAGGATTTGTGTCTAACCTTAGCTCGGCAGCGTTGGAGTTGCTGGCGAGTCCTTTTTAGGGCTTTATGCTAGCAGATAGATAATGTTAGTCCTTTTCAGGACTTAGTATCTATCAACGCTGATCGGGTTAGCAGTGAACGGAGTTCTCTTATTTTTGGATGGTAAATGCGCTCTGGTGTAACAAAATAGGTTGAAAGGAACGCGCCTCGCCACAAGAAGGTAAAAACCGAACCAAACCAAAAAGAGATTTGTGTCCACGTGAAAAGGGCAAACAACAGTAGAACATATCCTCCAAGACTGTTGGCTCCATGAGAGGTGCAGAGTGCCAGCGTGACCTGCTCCAACTCTTTTGTGGGATAAACTGTATGGCGACGAGAGAAGCCTAAGACTAACCCAGTTTTATAAATGAGATAGATGTGGTTATTTGAGAGCTAACGAAGAAGACGCCAACATTCCAAATAACAGCATTAAACGAAGTCAAAGACGTAATACAGACTTAGATATCACCTGGTCAGGGAACTTCATTTTTCTACGAGAACATGGTAATTACGGTTCCATCTGTATACCCGCTCTTACTTCCTTACATTTTCTTCCCAGCTCATCATAAGCCAGAATTGATCAACCAGAATAGTTTTGTGGGGTCGTCCCTGCTGTGCAGAGGTCAAAGTGCATCTGAGATTGTAATAAAGATAGCAAGGAATGCTTGTCAAGAGTTTACGAATTCGCCTCTAAGACAAAGAGGTGACTGCACGGGCCACTTCCTGTGTTTTGGCCCCACTTACGCGCCAAAGGTTACGTTCCGTGTGATCCCCAGAACACGAGACCCTGATGGTCATGTGATCGGTGACGTCACTAGCGCTCTTTGTGATGTGGCGAGAGGAAAAGTACCCTACCCACGCTTTACCATAGTTACGTAAACTCGACGTGAACTTTTCACAAATCTTAGGATTGAGTGGCGAAACTGTAGCCTTGTAGCCAGCGAGACGTGGGACCTGTGTCCTTATCCTATAACATCACTGTAAAGGCAGCTATTTTTGATCTATCTTACAGATCTCATTAATAACACTACTTGCTACATTAGTATATTTAAGCGCGAGACATTTCGTGTCAAAAGGAAATAGGACCAGCTTGTTAAGACTATCGTGTGTGTTTCTGATTATAGAATACATAAGATAAAATAGCATGTCCTAGATTATACGTGACACTTTTACTTTGGAGGAATAGTGTGAGAAATTTTTAATAATGAATGATAGGCGGGGGAATCTTGAAGAAGCATAAGAGAATAAAGCATCGCAAAGTTCCTTGGGGTTACAGAAGAGACAGAGAAAGAACAAGCAATCGTAGAAGGCAACTTATATGAGGTTGGGCATGAGGCTGTCAACCCCATCGAGTAAAACAAATTACCCAGAAACCACCACTGCAAAAGCATACGACTGCTTGATGCAGGCTTCCTGCCAGAGGTCTCGCTACAATGGTGGTCCCATGCTCCGTAAGGATCACCTAGGAAAACGATGAAAATAAGAGAATAGAATTAATAATGGAAAAGTTAAAACAAGCCCACACTTGTGGAAATAAGGGAAATAAAGGTTTTGCTGATTACGACATATTAAAGTAACTGACGATAACAAATTTAAAAAAGAAAAACAATAAAGAAAGGAAATTGGTCTCTGTGAGATAGGGAAAACTGGAGCATGTCAAGGAAAACTAGAAGATATTTTTTTTTAAGTGAAGAGTGCAAGAAAGGAAGAATGTAAAGACAGCGCGTTGTAATAAGAACGCAGTGCACAAATAAGTAGTCAGTACATGAAATGGAGACAAAGATCATTCCGACTATCTTCTTTTTTTCCCTCTTCTCTCCTTATGGAGCATGGAAGCACGACTACAGCTGGTATGTGATCTTGTAGTAGTAGTTTTTGTACTAATTTCTTTTACAGGATGCGATGGCCAGACCCATGCACAACTAAGTAGTCACTTCTAACAGGAGTAGTAGGTATGTTCTTCCTTCCTCACCTCAGTGACCGCTGGTAACACGAGGGGCATTTCAGTCGTCTACGAGAAAAAACAAATATTTCTTGAGCTGGCGTGGTTTTCTTGGTTTATAAGGAGAAAACGAAAGACTATAATATTGCTCCTTAAGCCAGGTCGTACACAGTCGCTAACGTTAGTTTTCTTACGAGGCTGACAAGTTCAACACGTAAAAAACAATTGCTATAAAATCCACAACAACAAGAACACATGAAGCTCTGATATAGCCAGATAGGTTGAAAGGTACGCGCCTCGCCAGAAGAAGGCAAAAACCAAACCAAAAAAAAAAAACACACACACACATGAAGCGTTTTTAGACAGGCTTTGTGCATGGGGTCAACTGGAATGGCGTTCAGTGCTTCTTTTAGGAGGGGAAAAGAAAAACGAAGTAGGATTGTAGGATTTCAGTCATGTCTCATCTAACCTTCCTGTTTCATACAATCTCCTGATGTTCTTTGTGAGTCTTCCATGCTCTTCTAATATCAGTTTCATATCACTTCTCTGATCTTGTGATTTCCTTCTCCTATCTTCCATTTACCGTGTATTTCCCGGGGTTTCTGAAGAGACAAAGAAAGTATATGACTACTGCACCTTCAGGCATGTCGTACAAGGCAACTAATATGAGGTTGTACATGGGGCTGGCAACCTCATCGTGTAACAGAAATTGCCATAGAAACAACCCCTGCAAGAGCCTGTGGGTGCTTGGTGCAGGCTTCCTGCAAGGCGATCAGCTGCAATGGAGGCTCTATGCTGTGTAAGAAGCGCAAAAGAAAATGATGAAGATGATCTTTCACACAGTAGCTACAAGAGTTGATAACCAAGTTGAAAAACAGAAAGATAATGGTGTAGGCACTCTTCTCAAGAGTGCACAATCAAAATAAATGGAATAGTTCTAAAAAGAAGTCAGTAGATTTGAATACATGGTCACGTTATTGTTATTGTTAATCAGAACTGACCTCACTGCACTCGGGGCAAACCCATAGGTGCCCAGTTTCCCTCAGCAAATGTTGAAGAGTATGAATGCTAATTGTACCTGTAGCACGCTGGTTGTATATACGACGGATGCATCCTCTCTCACGTCCATTTCTGCTAGTCCCACGTTTGATACCAAACTCCAACAGCCACGTAAATAACACGAGAGTGAAGAGTTGAACAGTACAGGCAAAAGCGTCAATACAAATATTGAAGAAAAAAAGTACTTTACTCAATAAAGGCATTTTAAAATATTATTTAGAGTCAGTTCTATCACATGAATGCAAGACATGAACCATTAGTAAACAAGAAAGAAACTCTTTAGAAGCCACAAAGATTTGGTTTTACACACACATGTTTTAAAATAAAATTTTGCCTTGTTCATCTTTGACACAGGGCCCTTCGGTTATATTAGGCCGCATGTCCAAAGGTTGTGTATCATTAATAATTTGGTTTAAAGAAAAGAATAATACGATGACCACGGAGAACTAAAAAAAGAATGATGATAAAGTCCTGACAGAAGCCAGTAAGCAATGGAAGCTAATTACTCACACTAGAATTAAGCACTGACTTTCTTTGGGTACCTTATGAACAGTGGGTAGTTAGAATATACTGTGACAACAGGAAAGACTGAAGTTGTTGTTATTTAACTATGGTTGCTGCGCGTCTCGCTCTTTTACAGCCAATACCGAGTTGAAGACTCTTTGCAATTATCTGCACTGCAGATCTAGGCTTTTCCTTTGGCTTTTCTGCAATTCTGAAACGTGTTGAGTTGAAGTCATGAACTCCAGTTTCTTCAGCTTGGCTTGCATGTAAAGGATAATCATATCTGGCTCCAAGCTAAGAGCATCCTGAAGGAAGCTGTATCCAAAAACATCCCTTTCAAAGAGGCAAAACACAGAGTGTCTGCGGATGTTGCAGACAAACAACGCATGATAGATAGAAAACAGCTGCATCAGCTGACACCGGAAGTTAGAGAAATGGAACAGAAACTCCAGGTCGAGAATAGAAGCAAGCAGACTCCCGAAGATCAAACTGACAGTGGAGAAGATGGGACAGATAGCAGAGCATTAGAAATATGATGGAAGACATGAAAAGAATCCAGCACAAGTAGAAACAGATGTCAATAAGCTGACAGAACTGAAAGAAGAAAACTCACAACTACCCAAAAGAATAGAAGCAGACAGAATAGCCATTGAGGAAATTACATCTAACAACACACTAGAAACTAAAACGAACGATCAATCAGACGAAGAAGTCATCGAGGAAACGCTAGAAAAGCTACTCCCATCAATAATAGAAAAAGCGCTATATCAGATAAAGGAGTAAAGGAAGACACAAGAAACTGAAACGAGGAGGGCAAAAACACACAAAACCACACAAGCCAGATAGTGAGGCAGGATATGAAATACACTATGGAACACACCACGGCAACACGAATAGACAAACAACGAAGAGAGTCAAGACAGTCAGCTAGTGGTCCTTTTAGGACCAGTCCTTTTCAGGAATAACAACCGGCTAGCATAGAAGAACCTAACTGATAAAGGTGGATTTGAGCTGAAATGATAACTTGCCACCCCTATCGACACCTGGTATTAAAGTGCAAGATGTAGGTGTCTTCTCTGATTTAGAATGTTGCTGTGTGTGTTGCAGTAGAACAGTTCACAGGGTACACCACAGGCAACATGACGTGCAGAGTCATAGAAATGGTAACTTCGCTTTAGTTTTATACCATTTATTGCACGCCACAAAACAGTCATGATATTTATGTCATCACCAGCATAGTATAACGAATGCAGCATTCAAAATCATATTAACTGATAGTCATGTAGGATTCAATACTCAATAGTTGTATTGTAAACAGTTATCATAAAGTTCTGGTTCGTGAAGCTGTATAAATAATATATATAACTTCTGCAACAGTGTCAGCTGCAGATCTTCAATGTTCATAGACAATAATAAATGCTCCCCTTTCTGATGCTAGCAGATCAGATGTATACAATAAGTCCGTTTACTGTCTGCACGTGAATAGCATACTGGGCATACAGGTCAAACCGACCTTTATAACGTTTCTAAGTCTAACCATCTGACTTGGACGTGATCTCTGATATAACGAATCCTGGAACACAGACAATAGTCTTGTTGGTCTAGAGCGACCCATATATATATAACTAGTTCAGGTATAAAGATACCGGTGGCGAAAATCCTAGTCAAAGTACCTCTCCATATTGAATCACACAGGCGAGCAAGGAGCGACAAAATGACGAACTTCTAGATGATAGCAAAAAGTTCGATACAAGAGGAATTACCTTTCTTCGGAAATCAACCACGAACATATGCCTCCAGGCAGGCTTGAATAATACTGGGAAATAGTCTAGTTAGTTAACTAACTCACAAAGACAATGTATTTCCCTCAGAAAATCACAAGACGCAGGTTGCGTCCGCTCGCTACTCAGACCATTTCTAAACTCCCAGCTGGGCGGAACACACAGAACGAACTCCCAGTTTTTGACATGCGCAGAACTCATCTACGTGAGTATCAATTCACACAAAGCAATTCTAAGAACATTCGAGATAAAAGTCTTACACAGTCGCGCCTTTTATGGTCATGAACAGAAGCGTTAAGACAGGTTTCAGACATCTACAACAGTTGACTGATACTACCAAATAAGGAGATATGGTCACGCTTCGTTCAAGAAATTATAGACCGAACGTGTCTCTATACAAGAGAAGGCAAACTCCTAAAAAATTGTAGTCTCAATAACTCGGGTTATGTCCCTTTGACTGTAAAAAACATAATACACACTTCAGTCAAAAAATGATCATACATACGAAAAATGATCATACAAAGACTTTGGAAAAAGTAATTATTTGTGCGTAACATTACCGCACCCTCCCGGAAAAAAAAAAAAAAATTTTTTTAAAAAAAAAAATCCTGGAGCCGGAAAAATCTAGGCTCCCAACGCACGAATGATGCGCGGATATATACCTAACAAACTAGCTCAACGCATGGAGCGAAACTGAGATCATATCTCAGGTCCTTAGAGAACAAATTTATCTAAGTATTCGCGTATATATTCCAGGAAGGTGCCACCAACACACGCCACAATGATGGCAACATCATAATAAAAGTCAAATTACTCTCATACCAATATATGAAATTAAATATATTATTATGATATCATATAATGTGTTGTGCAAACAGCGGTGTAATATATTAATATACCGCACTATTTTATTACATTATATAATGCATCAGTAATTAATAAGTAATACAATGTTGTTCTTTGTTGACATAAACAAGCAATAGAAGATGTGGACATCATCCGCTCCCAATCTAGGACAGGACTTGATATCCTCAAAGTTCCACAATGGACATAATCTCGCAGACTTCAATGATGTGCTGCGAAAATATCAATAACACAAATCTTAAAGACAACTGGTAAATCTCTTAATACAATTATGCAAATATATTATTTAAATGTGGCCGAGTGATCTTTTGGCCCGTATATCACTAACTAAGCCTTCTTAGATAATTACATGGTACAATGTTATAAATTTCCCTCAAAAAAAAAAAAAAAGTGAGAAAAAATCTACTAACATGTCATTATAATATTGGACTGTATATCAGGAAATATATATATATGACAGAAGAATCATGTGGAATCGTGTGGGCATCTGGACAGAATGTCTGCCATTACATTGTCCGAACCACGGATAGCTCGAACCGAGAAATGAAATGGTTGAAGAGCTATGGCATAACGAGTGGACCTCGAGCTCTTCAAGTTTTTGCTCTGAATAGCAGTAAGCGCTTTCTGGTCGGTTTCCACAATGAAATGTGCGCCTAGAAGAAATCTTTGTAACTTCAGAATAGACCATACCATAGCCAATAACTCACGGTCTAAAACCGAGTAATTCTTTTCTGCAGCATTTAATTTCCTAGAGATATACATCACCGGATGCAGAGTATCAGAATACTCCTGCATTAGTGCCGCCCCAATCCCAGTTGACGAGGCGTCACTTCGAAGAACAAAAGTCTTCTCAATAGTAGGTAACCTAAGAATAGGTGGAGATGAAAATAGGGCTTTAACCTGGTCCAATGAGGATTGACATTCTTTAGACCAGCGGATCAGATTAGGCGACCCTTTCTTCAATAAAGTAGAAAGCGGTGCCATAATGGAGGACAGATTCGGAATGAATCGTCCGTAGAATTGGATCAAACCTAATAGACTCCTTACTTGTTTCTTCGTCTTAGGGACCGAAATGTTAAGTATTTTTGAAACATTGTGGTCCTCTGTCTTTAAAAGACCACGACCAACACGATGACCTAGGAAAGAAATCTCACTAAATCCTATAAAGGCTTTAGAGGGTTTTGCAGTCAAGTTATACTCGCGAAGAGTAGACAGTAATTCGTATAAACCCAAATAGTGATCTTCCCAGGAATCACTGAATAGACAGATATCATCTAGGTATGCTATGACATCTGTACGATATGCGAGAATTCGCCGCATCATGCGTACGAATGTAGCAGGGGCGTTCATAAGACCGAAAGGCATGAAATTCCATTGGAATAAACCCCTAGGTGTAGAAAAAGCTGTAAAAGGTTTGGCACGTTCAGTTAGCGGGACTTGCCAATAACCTTTAGACAAATCTAGTTTGGTAAAGAATCTAGAATTAGAAAGTTTATTGAGTAGCTCTTCTAATGAAGGCATAGGTTCAGCATCGAACTTCGTAACTTGGTTCAATTTGCGATAATCTACGCAAATGCGAATGTTATTATCCTTCTTTCGAACAATAACCATAGACGAAGAGTATGCTGAAGTGGATGGTTCAATGATTTCCAAACGTATCATTTCATCCAATTCTTTTTCGACTTGAGACTGGAAATGGATAGGTATTGGATAGGGTCTGACTCTGATAGGATTATGATCAGTTAGCACAATGTCATGTTCAATGACATGTGTGTGTCCCGGGATGTCTGTAAGAACATCCTGAAATGTTTGCAACATCGAAGAAACTTGTCGATGTTCCTCCGCGGAAAGATTTGGAGAAACGGTCACGTTTTTCCAAGATTCCGTAGAATAAAGTGGGACCATAGAAAGAGGAAGATTGACATCAGAAAAAGTAGTTTCCTCATCCTGTATAACTGACAGAGATGAGTACTGACCATGAGGTGCTTGAGAATTGTCCGTTGCCTGGAAAATAGGCTGCAAATAGTCAGGTCTTTCATAAAATTCCGTGAGCATATTTATGTGGAAAGTTTTATGCTTTCCATCAATATCGACAACATAGTCGACATCAGAAATTTTGGAGACTATTGCATATGGACCTTTCCATGCAATTAGAAGTCTGTTCTCCCTTGAAGGAAGTAGAACGAGAGCTTTGTCACCTGGACAAAGTTGTCGTAGACATCTATTCTTATTTGCAAACTGCCTTGCCTTTTCTTTAGCAAATTCGGAAGACGAAGTTGCTAGCTTGCATGCCTCGATGATCTTTTGCCTAAGAGCAATGACGTACTCATAAGAAGATTGAGTCTCATCGCTAATATTATCGGCAGTGATTAGATCGTGAAGTAAAGACATAGGGCCGCGCGGTTGCGCGCCAAAGACAAGTTCAAAAGGGGAAAACCCTGTATGTTCATTGGGGACCTCTCTATACGCAAAGAGAGCCGCGGGTAAGACCCTGTCCCAATCCTGAGGATGATCCTCAGTTATTTTACCAAGTAAAGTTTTCAGAGTCCTATTTAAACGTTCGACCAACCCATTAGACATTGGGTGTGATAGATACTGCTGAGAGACCTTTTAATGTGTAGCATAGACATTACCTGTGACATAGTGTCTGATATAAGTTGCGTGCCATGGTCTGACAATATTTCTCCGGGAAAACCCAAGCGAGAAAATATCAGCCAAAGAGCGTCTGCGATATCAGCAGTTGAGATGCTCTTGAGAGGTATTGCCTCTGGCCAACGTGTGCACATATCGACACATGTAAGAATAAATTGATGTCCTCTAGCCGACTTAATTCTAAAAGGACCGATAATATCTATTGCCATTTTTTGAAAAGGGCGAATAGGAATGTCAGCAGCCTGGATAGGCGCAGCATGTCGTGGTCCTTTAGATTTGACCTCCTGACATACTTTGCAAGAGCGACAGTACATTCGTATGTCCTTGCTCACAAATGGCCAAAAGAAAGCCGCAAGAACCCTCGACTTTGTACGGGAAAAACCCATATGTCCAGCACATTGCGAGTCATGAGCATGTTGCAATATTTGCAATCTCATGCTCTTAGGCACAAGAATTTGTGAATGAGTGGACGTAGTCGAGTCTTGTACTATACGTACAAGTACGCCGTTCTTCATAGAAATCCAAGACTTTCTATTAGTATTTTGATTAGGATCACCTTTTTTTGCTAGAATGAAGAATTTTTGTAAAGAAGGATCTTCTTCTTGCAATTTGATAAATGAGTCACGTGTAATAGTCAAGTGACTATCTTGGTCATTTACTTCATCATTATTAGTTAATGAAGTTTGAGGTGGATCCAGAGCATGTGCTCTTGTGACCACCGCATTGGTAGCTTCAATGTTTTGCTCTTCCCAAACAGCAATCTGCTGTGGGGTACATTCCCTAACTCCGTGAATACGACCAATAATAAGGTCCGCAATAGGGTTTGGAAGTAGACACGCGTGGACCTCTCCCGTGAAGAAAGGAGTAGCAATATGTATTATGGCAGTAGGATACTTTTCCAACGTGCCACCAAATGTGACACATTTGATGACCTTTCCTGTAGCACAGGATGGATCTACAAGAGATTGCCTAACGCCGACAGTAGTACATCCAGAATCAAACAACACCGAGACTGGATTACTATTTACAAGCCCCTTATGTAATATAAGAGAACCTCTCCCATCATGAGCAACATTAGCAGGAAGAGCGGGCAAAGGATGACCACAGCTTAGAGTACTAACGGTCTTCGGATCAAATAAAGTACTGCATTGGATACATTTATTTGCCCTACCAAAATCAAAAGATGAGCATCCGATAGCATTATGGTCTTTATCATTATTAACCTGCTTATCTGCTCCCTGAGATTCTTGTTGAACAGCGTTTGTCTGTTGATATTTTTTTCTCTTATGTTGCGATCTACCGCGACCATTATTGCCTCTGCAATTATCATTAAAGTCCCTACTGTAATTTTTATCCTGGTTTGAGTTCCAGTTTCCATAACTGTCATTACCATCTCTATGCTGTTGAGAACCTCTATTATCTTGGTATTGAGGTCTCTGCAAAAAAATATTTCCCTCTATGCCGATTACCTTTGTGAAAATTTCTAAAGTTAACCGGAGTAGAATAACGTGTAGTATTAGGATGTCTCCAGTTCTGGGAAGAAGAATCACCCTGGAATTGATTACTATGATTCTGGGCATAATTACGGTTACTCTTTTTATTGAAATTTTGCTGGCTACCCTGAAATTTATGCATAAAATTTGGGCCATAAGGTGCTGCCGAAGCAACTGGCAGACCTTCTTTTACTTTAGAGTTGCTAATGGTTATGTGAGGATGCGCAGTAACATACTGGCTACAGTATTCTTCCATTTCTTTTATGTTTTTAGGCTTACGCTCATGAAGAAAAGAAAGAAAAGCTTCATTAACAGAAGACATAACCTTGTCTCTAAGTAGTAAGTCCATGAGAGCTTCAAATGTACTTTCTGTCTTAGACAACTCAACCCATCGTAAAAAAGTAAGACGTATGCTTGAGATGAATTCAGAGAATTCAACTCCAGTTTCTGGTAACATGTTTTTAAATTTAAGACGATATCCGTCCTCGTTAAGTTGGTACTTCTTTAACAATGCTGCTCTGACAACCTCATAGTTGTTTTTGTCAGGCACATCTACCATACTCAACAAAGTCAAAGCATCACCTCTAAGTATCTTGGACAGATGATAAACATATAATGTTTTATCTATATTATGCACATTACATGCACTTTCAAATCTATCTAGATAAAATGTTATATCATCGATTGAGGGATTAAATGCTGGTAGATTAAGCTTGAAATCCTTAGCATTAGTCTTATCTGACACCTTATTTGCATCATTAGCATTACCAGCGTTCAATAACTTTAACTTCTCTAACTCTAAAGCTATGAGTTTTTCTTCATGCTCCATTTTTGCTTTTCTCTCATCAGACTCTCTTTGTAACCTTCTTTCTTCAGCCTCAGCCTGTGCCTGCAATTTTCTTTCTTCAACCTGAGCTTGTTTTTCTAATCTTTTATTTTCAGCCTCTATTTCAAGTCTCTTATTTTCAGCCTCTTTTTCAAGTCTCTTATTTTCAGCCTCTTTTTCAAGTCTCTTCTCCTGAGATTCTGCTTCTCTTTTTTTGTTTTTTCCATTTCCATTTGTAATCTTTTTTCATCTATCTGCATCTGCAGTTTTAAATTTTCAGCATCTATTCTCTTTTGTTCAGTTAGTTCTTTCATTTTCTTTTCCTCCGACTTCAATGCCTTGGCATATTGAACAGTCGCAAATTCTTCTAATTTATCACCAGTCTTCCCAAGGGTTTTACCCTGCTCAATAAAGTACTCAAATGTAGACATGATGTCAAAAAATGTGAGTACAGAACCTGAAATAATTAATTATCTTATTTCAATCTTAATAGCAACAAGACTTAATAAAGTGCTTGTATAATCACTATGTTTAACCCAATCTCTGTGGGAAACAAGACTTGACACCAACTTGTATTATCAAATGTATAATAATATCACAAGTCACCTCTTAATTATCAGTGCACTACCCAAATCAGTGCATAACCATCAGTTATTTATCATAACTGCACTTCAATAGTGCATAAGCAAAAAACCACCAGTTAGTTATGATAAGTGCACTATAGACCAATAGTGCATGAGCATATATGTAACAATAGTGAAAGCTAACTATGCAAGAACTATGCAAACAATAACAAGACAATGTAAACAATAACAAAGGTCACCAACAATGTAAACACTAACAAAGATCAAAGTCAATGTAAACAACAACAAAGATCAAAGTCAATGTAAACAACAACAAAGATCAAAGTCAATGTAAACAATAACAAAGATCAAACAATACGAAAACATTCGCATAAGTCAAATAAATAAACAGCGAAACTAAAAAGAAATATCACAAAGAATGTGATGACAAAATGCGAAGATATGACAAACAAATGACGCTACAGTGTATACACAAAAATTTACGTAAAGAACTGAATAATAGAAAAGAGGAGACCTACAAATACAAACAATTGAAATCGAAACTAAAAAACAGAAAGAAAGAGAGGATAAAATAAATATACAAAAAACGAAAATAAAGCACAACTCGTCACAACTAAACAGATATAGCAACGATTGTCGCTAGCAAATTTCACAGTAGGAAATTCGCACAGTCCCTAACGAAAACGCTAACAGTAGAACCTCTGTGACGTGGTATCTTCTACTGAAAGACACCGCCCAACCGAGAAAACCCGCTGAATATAAACATATAAATATACAAATACAAATAACATATAACATGTAACAAATAGCAAAAAGTGTGAAAGAATTTAGAAGGCTCAGCTAGAACATAAGGGCACAGTTCACAAACAAAACAGGCCACTTAACTTCTATGTATCCACAACGTCAGCACAGTTCAGAACAGGATGTGATCAGCATTCTTAGGACAATGATCCAACGTTGATCCATATCTGCTCTCATAAACTGCCATGACGAAGGAAATGAGCTTCTGACAGGAAACAGCTTCTGAACTTGACCTTCTGAATTGACTTGAGCACTTGACCTTCTGAATCTGCAACAGTACCTCTGAGACCGGAACAGTTGTTACGGCACTTGTCCTTCTTAACAGATCAGGAAAACTGCCAACTTGACGAGCAACGCCGGGTATTTTGAAACAGTTCCAAATCTTTCAGCAACGCCGGGTACTTTCAAAATCTTTCATCAAACATTGAGGTGATGAGTTGAAACTGTAATGTTGAAAGCTTGATGATGATGTCTGGGTTTGTTGACCCCCTTGATAGCTGGTATCAGAGTAAACCAACATATGGCCACCAAAAATGATAAAGGTGGATTTGAGCTGAAATGATAACTTGCCACCCCTATCGACACCTGGTATTAAAGTGCAAGATGTAGGTGTCTTCTCTGATTTAGAATGTTGCTGTGTGTGTTGCAGTAGAACAGTTCACAGGGTACACCACAGGCAACATGACGTGCAGAGTCATAGAAATGGTAACTTCGCTTTAGTTTTTATACCATTTATTGCACGCCACAAAACAGTCATGATATTTATGTCATCACCAGCATAGTATAACGAATGCAGCATTCAAAATCATATTAACTGATAGTCATGTAGGATTCAATACTCAATAGTTGTATTGTAAACAGTTATCATAAAGTTCTGGTTCGTGAAGCTGTATAAATAATATATATAACTTCTGCAACAGTGTCAGCTGCAGATCTTCAATGTTCATAGACAATAATAAATGCTCCCCTTTCTGATGCTAGCAGATCAGATGTATACAATAAGTCCGTTTACTGTCTGCACGTGAATAGCATACTGGGCATACAGGTCAAACCGACCTTTATAACGTTTCTAAGTCTAACCATCTGACTTGGACGTGATCTCTGATATAACGAATCCTGGAACACAGACAATAGTCTTGTTGGTCTAGAGCGACCCATATATATATATAACTAGTTCAGGTATAAAGATACCGGTGGCGAAAATCCTAGTCAAAGTACCTCTCCCTATTGAATCACACAGGCGAGCAAGGAGCGACAAAATGACGAACTTCTAGATGATAGCAAAAAGTTCGATACAAGAGGAATTACCTTTCTTCGGAAATCAACCACGAACATATGCCTCCAGGCAGGCTTGAATAATACTGGGAAATAGTCTAGTTAGTTAACTAACTCACAAAGACAATGTATTTCCCTCAGAAAATCACAAGACGCAGGTTGCGTCCGCTCGCTACTCAGACCATTTCTAAACTCCCAGCTGGGCGGAACACACAGAACGAACTCCCAGTTTTTGACATGCGCAGAACTCATCTACGTGAGTATCAATTCACACAAAGCAATTCTAAGAACATTCGAGATAAAAGTCTTACACAGTCGCGCCTTTTATGGTCATGAACAGAAGCGTTAAGACAGGTTTCAGACATCTACAACAGTTGACTGATACTACCAAATAAGGAGATATGGTCACGCTTCGTTCAAGAAATTATAGACCGAACGTGTCTCTATACAAGAGAAGGCAAACTCCTAAAAAATTGTAGTCTCAATAACTCGGGTTATGTCCCTTTGACTGTAAAAAACATAATACACACTTCAGTCAAAAAATGATCATACATACGAAAAATGATCATACAAAGACTTTGGAAAAAGTAATTATTTGTGCGTAACACTTGGGTTCTAAACATGTTTCACAACAGGAGGAACCCCTGGGTGTGTGTGAATTGATTTCAAGAGTCAATGAGGGTAAAATTAGCCTGACAGACAGAGGTTCACTTCCACGTCTGTATATTATAGCATCATGATTAAATGGTGGTCATATAAGGATGACTCCAGAAATACCTCCATGCCTAAAAGACTGAAGTAAAAAGAAAGACAGAAAGAGAGAAAACTGAAAAAGCTTAACATCGTGGAGAGTGTCACATATATATTATATATGTAAATAGTGTAACAGTGACCTGGCCACCTTTGCTTTCCCCATCTTAGGTTCATAACTTTTGCTACGCAAAAAAAAACACACAATTCACTGACTGTAGACCCACCTTTGAAGCCACGCCTATTTCTTCTACTTACAGGCGCTGACAAGCGTTTACCTACGTTCGTACAGGCTAAGATAACAGCCAGCGAAAGAACGATTCGCTTAGCATAAATTAACACACGAGCGGATTTGGGAATTAGCACTGTTGACAGACAGGAGCGCGCGGATAGAAATTGGTTTCTTTGAAAGAGAGGGGACGGGCAGGAGTTTGACCGCTAACGTTTTGAAGTCCGACGTTTTCAGAGGAATTAAGCATTTGATCTAAAATAAAGGGGGAGATAATAAGATTTACCGACCACATTCGTGTGTCAGTGGTCCCAGGGGAGATAATAATCTGATATACAGCAGAAGAGACGAGATCAAAGGCGGTCTGTTTGCTTAGCTGATTCTGTGTTGCTGGTCGGCCCCAGGGGGCAGAAAATCTTATATCGAGAGCCGAACGAGTTGTTTCCCCTGATATGGGCAAAGGCGTGATTTCTTGCACCAGTTAGTGAAAATAACAGTTTTCCGTATTTATACTCCGTCCTACCAAAGTCAGTTTATCAGTACGCTCAGGAATTTTTGGAAATATCTAGCTCGCCATTCTGGAGCCCTTGTAAAAAGTGGATTTATTAGATTCCGTGGAGATAGCTCATGTTTCTGTTTTGCGGTAATATATTAGCATTTTTCGTGATTTCTTGTGTTAAGTTATCATTTTAATTCACTGGGATTATTATGTGTGTTAATTGACTAGCGTATTAAATAATATATAGCTAATTTTTCCAGATGTAACGAAAAAATTAACCAATCGCTATCACCCAGAAAGAGATGTTTAATTGACTGATAAATACATTAGGCGACTGACTATTGACGGAATATAAAATTACTTCTAATTCATGACGTGTAATTGTGTAAGTGACTAGTGAAATATCATGCGGCGAAACAAATAGCTAGTAATGACAAGCGATATTTGTAAAGTAGCCATAACTAAATTATCACTGATATTGTGCGCTGAGAGTTCACCGGGAAGGGGAAAAAAAGGCGCCTACCTTCAAACCCAACCCGTAACAGTTGAGCGAAGCGTGATAAGATAGGCTAAGACCTGTGTGCTTTTAATTTAATTAAATGACAGAGTGGATAAGAGACCTTAACCTTACGCATGACCGGATAGGATATTTTATTGTGATTACATGTTTTGTTTCTCTTCCAAATCTAGTACTGATCACAACCCAGCTGCTAGCGGTCTAAATCTGAATAGTACCAGTAACATTCTTAATTATTTTCGGGTCTTAAATGGTGACCTGTGCGGTCCTCTTGCTTCATGCACAGAGAGAGTCCAAACGTATAAACATTGAAAATTACAAATTAACTGGACATACAAATTTCCCAGATTTTTACATCAAATCTTATCAGCCCGCTGTGGCAAAAATATCAGTACATAACATTGTTCCCGACTATTGACCATTGTGTTGTCAAGAGGATTTATACAGAAAGATTTACCCACCAGACATTTCCTTTAACTATTGGAAGTACTAACTACAGTACACTGTGAACACTAGATCTTGATAATTATTTTACCTCCTGAACTATCTGACGTGACATTTTTCATATCCAATAATCACCACCAAAGTAAGCGTTCCCCATTTGGAGGATCTATTATTCGTGGAGAAACAGTCGCTAACGTCGGCGAAGCACAACATTGGAGTTTATTATATGTACCCTGACGATTATGTTCAAGATGTTGTTAATCAACGAATAGGTAAGCGAGATTGAATGTGGCCACAGATTGACAGAGTGTGAGTAAAGAGGAGTGAATATTTTTTATTTGTATAAGCATTGTACCCACTTCTTTTTTTGTCGCTAATACCGTTATTTTTTTTTAGGATAGATTAATTAGGAACTCTGTTCTTTACCTTATCGTCTATTCTATACCCTAGTGTTAATCTTTGACCTCTTGGGTTTTAATTTTTTAACTTCTTGCGGAATCTTTTCTCAACAGAGGGGATTGCACTTATGGGGTTATTTTCCAGATTCTGTAACCTATAATTTTAATGATTTATATATATGTTTGATGTTGTGAGCAGTTTATATGATAATAAACTTAACAAAACTTAATTACTTGTGTTGGTTAGCACAGTCCATACCCATACTCCATTTACAATAGTTTTTCACGTTTGTGTATCTTGTTGTCACAAAACTGTGTGTGTTTGTGTGTGTATAGTTAAACACATATATTCCATGTATGGAGATTAGGACTGTCTGTTAAAAAAATTACAGTCGTAAAGATAGGCTGGACTAGAGTATCTCTCAATCCAGTGACAGATTCTACTCTTAAACTATTCACTAGTGAAATCTATTTCTCTTACCTAAATTCTCACTTAATTACCACTTTGCCTGTTCTATTCAGAGGGACCTAATCTAACTTAAATACCTATCCAAATTTACGACAGAGAGGAAAAAGTAAATATCAGAACTGATAAGCAGCACATAGTAAAAGCAGACGAGGAGAGGCGCGAACACGTGTTCGAGCTAACATGGTAATATAAGAAAAAGAAGATGACGATGAGGAGGAGGAGGATGATGGTGGTGAAGATGGTAGTGGCGATAATGATGATAGTGGTGATGATGATGGTGGTGGTGATGTTGATGATGGAGGTGATGTTAATGGTGGTGATTGTGATGACAATAAGTCGCGTCCTTTTACGCCTCTTCTTTCTCTCCTACATTACCCAGTTATTTCTTCATTTTTTTCGGCACATAAAATTGTGCGCCGCCACTCCTTAGATTTGTTTACTGTGACGTACGTCTAGTTTGACAAGTGAATTCTCCCTGATATGATGGATGATTTAAAGGGACTTTTAGCTTTTCATAACATTAGAACCCCTGAACATTTGTTGTAACTTTTCGTTTGCCAGAACTCATTCCACCGGGACTCATTTAGTAGGTGGCACGAGATCAAAGAGACAGACCGAGGGATCTTAGGGGAGACTATCGGCGTTATCAAAGACAGTAGTGGGCCCTGATACGAGACGCAGTTGCTTGCCGCTAATTTCGCGTCTCGGTGTCAATCGAGGAACCGAGCGAACGGGGGAAAGCGAAACGGGCAGCAGCGAGCGGATACGAAGACCAGGGGGCGGCTTCTTCTCTTGATTTGGCGGTCAGATCCCCAAAAGTTCGTGAGATCAAATAAGCTGTCAAGTTTATCATGTCCCACTCAACTTACATTCCATTTTAGCTAAATAGACCATGAAGACTAGACACGTTATCTTTCGCTGGCCAGAACTTGATAGAAGCACTAGCGATATTTGAAATCTTGCTAGATCATCCCATGGATTTTATACATATTTGCAGTGAATTCTATTTCTGTGCAAAGCGGTAATATATATATATTGTGTAAAGTGATCAGTGGTCGAGTTCATTCATTATATTTCATTGGATTTTGTGTTAATTTAAATCTATTAAATTAAACCGTCTCAATAGTTCCAGTTCACCCGTGTGTTACCGGGGCCCGAAAGGGGAGCAAAGAATAGTAACACTGTCCCCTACCAAGCATGTCGTAAAAAGCGACTAAGGAGGGTTGGGCATGGGGCCGGTTACACCATCCTGTAAAAAAATTTTAAACCACAAAAAACTTCAACAAATATGGACAAGTCAAATAAAGAAAATAAAACACAGCCATCCAAGACAGGGGAAGGTCCTCTCGCGGGGAGGCGTATGATGCAACACAGAGAAAGCCGAAAGGAGTCTGTGTTGCTGACTAACCTTCTTTCTTCTAGGAGAACTTCCAGATTTGGCACCTGGAATGTTCGGACATTAAACGAACAAGGGAAAGTGGCGCAAGTAGCAGCAGAAATGAGGGAATACAAAATCGAGGTTCTGGGAATGTGTGAAACAAAGTGGAAGGGGGTAGACAGGAAGAAACTCATCACAGGTGAATTGGTGCTGTCCTCAGGACATGAAGACGAAAGTTCACACCACAGTGAAGGGGTAGCTCTTATGTTATCTAAAGAAGCACAGAAAGCACTAATTGAATGGGAAGCTGTTGGACCCAGAATAATAACAGCTTCTTTCAAAACAGCTAAAAAGAAAATTCATGTAAATGTCATCCGATGTTATGCACCAACTAATGACAAAGAAGAGTCTGTGAAAGAAGCATTTTATACTAAACTACAGGAAATTATGGATAAAGTAAAAAGAAGAGACATCACAATTTTGATGGGTGACATGAATGCAAAGATAGGTACAGTCAACACTGGATTTGAAGAAGTCATGGGAAAACATGGGCTAGGAGTAATGAATGAAAATGGAGAGCTATTCACAAACTTCTGTGCTTCATATCAACTGGCTATAGGAGGAAGCATGTTTCCACATAAGAGAATACACAAGGCAACATGGATATCACCAGACCATAGAACAGAAAATCAGATTGATCATATATGCATAAACAAGAAGTTTAGATCATCATTGCAGGATGTAAAGGTATATAGAGGAGCAGATGTGGCATCAGATCACCATCTTCTGATAGCCAAAGTAAAAATGAAACTCAAGAGATATGCAACAATGCAAAATTATAGACAACTGTTTAATGTAAGACAGCTAAGAAATCAAGAAACAAGAGACAAATTTGCGGTCACAGTATCCAACAAATTCCAAGTGCTCCAACAGCTGGAAGATGTAGAGAATACAGAAGACTATTGGCAGCAGGTCAAAACAGTATGGAAGGAGACATGTGAAGAAATACTGGGGAAAAGGGAAAGACAACAAAAAGCATGGATAACAACAGAAACCATCAATAAGATAAAAGACAGAAAAAACAAGAAAGCAGAGTTAAACACAAGCAAAACTAGAAGCTCCAAAGCCAAGGCTCAAGAAGTGTACACAGAAGCAAACAAAGAAGTAAAAAGAAGTATCAAAAGAGACAAGAGGAAGTATATTGAGGAGTTGGCAAGAGAGGCAGAAGATGCTGCAGCCAAAGGAAATATGAGAGAACTGTATAGCAGCACAAAGAAGCTAACAGGGAAATACAAGCAAACAAGTTGCCTCATAAAAGACAAGAATGGGAAACTGCTCAGCAATATACAAGAGCAAATGAAGAGGTGGACAGAATATTTTGGGGACCTTCTCAATAGACCAGCTCCACAAAACCCGCCGGACATCCAGCCAGCAGAAGAAGAGCTACAAATTAACGGTGAAAGACCAACGAAGGAAGAAATAAAGAAAGCCATAAAGCTTCTAAGAGAGGGAAAAGCGTCTGGACCTGATGGCATTCCAGCAGAGGCCATCAAAGCAGATATCGACACGGCTACAGAGATGTTATATAAATTACTTGGTAAAGTCTGGGAAAAGGAAGAGATACCAGCAGAATGGAAGGGAGGATATCTGGTTAAGTTGCCTAAGAAGGGAAATTTACAAGAGTGCACAAATTATAGAGGAATAATGTTACTATCAGTGCCAGGAAAAGTATTAAACAGGATTATCCTTGAGAGATTAAAAGAGTCCATAGACAAGAAACTGAGAGATGAACAAGCAGGTTTTCGACAAAACAGATCATGTACAGACCAGATAGCCACTTTGAGAATAATAGTTGAACAAAGTCTGGAATGGAATTCACCACTATACATCGGATTTGTGGACTACGAAAAGGCATTTGACAGTGTAGACAGAGAATCACTTTGGAAATTGATGAGGCATTATGGAGTTCCCCTGAAGATCATTAATTTAATAAAGAAAACATATGAAGACATGACATGCAGAGTTCTTCACGAAGGACAGCTTACAGAACCGTTTGGGATAAGAACAGGAGTGCGACAGGGATGCCTCTTTGATGCGTGATGCCATATGATGATGGATGGTATCCGCATGTCTGGTTTTGTGTAGTGTGCAGATGTGTTCAGTCAAACAATGTTCATACAAAATAACAGGGCAATCCACATAGGACGTCAGTAAACTCACGACGTATAAAGTCAATGATGCTTGTAACAGCTAGACGTTTTTCTGTATCATTTATTGTGGACGCCACAGTGACAAAATGTATACGCGAATATGTAGGTACATCAGACAGTCATTATCACAGCAACAATGTCAGTATAGCAATGGACGGTAGACAGCATCATAATAAAGGTGATTCACAGACATGTCAATACATTATAAGGCTGTAATGTAGTCGGGAAAATTCTCCATCCCTTTCTATCTTAGCCAGAAGGTAACCAGATGTATGAGATCAGTTCACTCTCCTTAATCTGACTTCAGCAAGACAGACACGTCTGCCGAAGTATAAATAATGTCCTCAAAAATATCCTCTAGTTAACAAAGGTTTTCCAAGCCTAGTTCATTTAACAAAGTAGCAAGTAATGGTCCTTGGGACATGCATCAACCGATGCAGTACAATACAGCGACATGTGAGCTGGGAAAACATCTCGTGACGACGACTTTCGAAGACAGGCTATGAATCGAAATCGCTCACGACCAAAAATCGATAGAGTTAATGGAAAGTCAATTTACCTTGCCTTCAGGAAATACACAGAAATATTATGCCTCCCGGCATGTGCAAATACACTAGAGGTATTATCTCGAATAAACGAAATATCCATAAGAGGACTTTCACATTCCTGACAGAACAAAAAATAGCGGAGATCCTCTTTCAGCGAGGCATCTTTCTCGCCATTCAAATCGCTCACTCCCCTGGTGGGCGGAAATCGATCGACCAAGAAGCAAGACCAGTCATGCGCAGTCCAGCGCAAAATGACCACAGCTCAAAACTTAACTGCATTCAATACCAACGCGAGAAGACAAATGCTTACCGAGAAAAGTGACTATAAATTTCAAGCAGTTGTTGCCCTTGCGTTATAAAATAGATATTGTAATAAAACGATGTTGCGAGAATTTCTCACGCAACATATCACCACCTCCTCCCGATAAAAAAAATGTGGAACATATTTTTTTTTTTAAATATCAAAGAGCATGCGATAAGCGGCTCAAAACGCACGAATTATGCGCTGATAATTAATTAAATTGCCTAACATGAGGCTAAATATAGAGTGTCTGGTGAGGATATACCTCAACAGAAAAATAAATATGTCTCAAAAAATATTCAGATCGGGGAGGTGTCACCAACACACATCACGTTAGCATGTAAACACAATATACGTATGCAAGTTACCATAATCATCATTAAACAGCATACTCTAATATTGTCTTTAAAAATGGATGTACAAATCTGATAGGAAAATTTAATTAGTACATTATTTGGCATGTAATGACATAAGTACATAGTAAAGTTAAACTACATGACGATCCAGGACATATGCTCTGGCATTCCGAGGGTAAGTACACAATCTAGAACTCGTCATGCTTGATACTAGTAAGGTAAGTCCTCAGCTCATCAATGACATTCTGAGAAAGTACAAGCATTATAATGCTAATTAATAACTAATATGCTTCATAAGGTACAATACATTATTAATAATTGTGGCTGTTTAGTAAACTAACGGCCCTTATATTAACCACCCAGTCCTCCTCTATCATCTTAAAAAACGAACAGAAGAAGATGATAACAAAGCACGATAGTGTGTACATATAAAGTGAGTACAGATGTGCTAATCTATTGTAGTAATATAGGTGTGTTATGACTCTGTAATATATAGGAATATAGGACAGAAGTATTAGTTGGAGTCATGTGGGCATCTAGACAAAATGTCAGCCATCACATTATCCGCACCACGGATAGCTCGTACCGTGAAGTGAAAAGGTTGAAGAGCTATAGCATATCGAGTGGATCTCGAACTCTTCAAATTCTTAGTCTGAATAGCTGTAAGAGCTTTCTGATCAGTCTCTAGAATGAAATGTGCGCCCAGGAGGAATCTTTGTAGTTTTAGAATTGACCAAACCATCGCTAACAACTCACGGTCTAAAACCGAGTAGTTCCTCTCTGCCGCATTTAGTTTTCTAGAAATGTACATAACAGGATGCAGAGTATTTGCATATTCTTGCATCAGTGCTGCTCCAATCCCAGTGGATGAAGCATCACTCCGAAGAACAAAAGTCCTATCAAGAGTAGGTAATCTTAAGATGGGAGGAGAAGAAAATATATTCTTGATTTGGTCTAGTGAAGATTGGCATTCTTCAGACCAACGGACCAGATTAGGCGAACCTTTCTTCAACAATGTTGAGAGAGGTGCCATGATCGAAGATAAATTTGGAATAAATCTCCCATAAAATTGAATTAAACCTAAGAGACTCCTAACTTGTTTCTTCGTTTTAGGAACAGAGATGTTCAGTATTTTGGAAGTATTGTGGTCTTCTGTCTTCAAGAAACCATGACCAACACGATGACCCAGGAAAGAGATTTCACCAAAACCAACAAAAGCTTTAGAAGGTTTTGCTGTCAAATTATTCTCACGTAGAGTGGACAGTAAGTCATATAACCCTAAATAGTGATCTTCCCAGGTATCACTGAAGAGACAGATGTCATCTAAGTATGCGATGACATCCGAACGATGTGACAGAATTCGACGCATCATGCGAACGAAAGTGGCAGGGGCGTTCATGAGACCAAAAGGCATAACATTCCATTGAAATAGACCCCTAGGTGTAGAAAAAGCAGTAAGAGGTTTGGCATGCTCTGCTAAAGGCACTTGCCAATAACCTTTAGACAAGTCAAGTTTAGTGAAGAATCTAGAATTAGAAAGTCTAATCAGTAGATCTTCTAACAAAGGCATCGGTTCAGCATCGAACTTTGTGACCTGATTCAATTTGCGATAATCAACGCAAATTCGTATGTTCTTATCCTTCTTCCGGACAATAACCATGGAAGAAGAATATGGTGAAGTCGATGGTTCAATTATATTTAATTGAATCATTTCATCCAATTCCTTTTCCACCTGCGACTGAAAGTGTATAGGAATAGGATACGGCCTAACCCTAATTGGATTATTGTCGGTAAGAATTATGTCATGTTCTATGACATCTGTGTGTCCAGGAATGTCAGTGAGAACATCCTGAAATGTTTGTAACATCGACGAGACTTGTCGATGTTCGTCACCAGAAAGATTAGGAGAAACAGAAACGTTTTTCCAAGATTCCGTGGAATGTAATGGAACCACTGGAAGGGGAAGGTTGACATCAGAGAAGGTAGCTTCCTCATCCTGTATGACAGACAGGGATGAATAATGACCGTGAGGTGCAGGAGCATCATCCGTTGCCTGGAAAATAGGCAGCAAATAGTCCGGACGTTCGTGAAATTCCGAAAGCATGTTTATGTGGAAAGTTTTATGCTTTCCATCAATATCGACCACATAGTCAACATCGGAAACCCGAGAGACTATTGCATACGGACCTTTCCATGCAATAAGAAGTCTATTTTCCCTACTGGGGAGTAGGACGAATGCTTTGTCACCTGGACAAAGTTGTCGTAGACATCTATTCTTGTTAGCAAACTGCCTTGCCTTCTCTTTAGCAATTTCTGATGAAGCAGTTGCTAGCTTACATGCCTCAATGATCTTTTGTCTAAGAGCAATGACATACTCATATGAGGATTGAGTTTCATCGCTAATATCATCGGCAGTGATGAGATCGTGTAATAAAGACATAGGGCCGCGTGGACGCGCGCCAAAGACAAGTTCGAAGGGAGAAAATCCTGTGTGTTCATTAGGAACTTCTCTATAGGCAAAGAGAGCCGCGGGTAAAACCCTGTCCCAATCTTGAGGATGATCTTCAGTTATCTTACCAAGCAAAGTCTTGAGCGTTCTATTCAGACGCTCAACTAACCCATTAGACATAGGATGGTAGATACTACTGAGAGATCGTTCAATATGTAAGGTAGACATTACCTGTGACATAGTGTCAGATATGAGTTGAGTGCCATGGTCTGACAATATTTCTCTGGGGAACCCCAAGCGAGAAAATATCAACCAAAGAGCATCTGCGATATCTGTAGTAGATATGCTCTTAAGAGGAATAGCCTCTGGCCAACGTGTGCACATATCGACACATGTAAGGATAAACTGATGTCCTCTGGCCGACTTGACCTTAAAAGGGCCAATAATATCTATGGCCATTTTCTGGAACGGCCGAATAGGAATGTCAGCAGCCTGGATAGGCGCAGCATGTCGAGGTCCTCTAGATTTGACCTCCTGACATACCTTGCATGATCGGCAGTAAATACGAATGTCCTTATTGACAAAAGGCCAAAAGAAAGCCGCAAGGACTCTCGACTTCGTACGGGCAAAACCCATATGTCCAGCACATTGCGAGTCATGAGCATGTTGCAATATTTGCACTCTCATGCTCTTGGGAACAAGAATTTGCGAATGTGCCGACGTAGTCGAATCTTGTACCATACGTACAAGTACGCCGTTTCTCATTGCAATCCAAGATTTTCTATTTGTATCCTGATTCGGATCACCTTTCTTCGCAAGAATGAAGAATTTTTTTAAAGAAGGATCTTCTTCTTGCAATTTTATGAAAGAGTCACGAGTAATCACTAAGTGACTATCTTGGCTATCAACTCCATTATCACTATTCAGTGAAGTTTCGGGTGTTTGTAGAGCTTGTGCTCTTGTAACCACTGCATTTGTAGCTTGCATGTTATTATCTTCCCAAGCAGCAATCTGCTGTGGGGTACACTCCCTAACTCCGTGAATACGACCAATAATAAGGTCCGCAATAGGATTAGGTAAGAGACAAGCATGCACATCTCCAGTAAAGAAAGGAGTGGCAATGCGAATTACAGCAGTAGGATATTTTTCTAGAGTGCCGCCAAATGTGTCACATTTAATAACCCTTCCTGTAGCACAAGATGGATCTACAAGCGATTGTCTAACACCAATAGTGGTGCATCCGGAATCGAAAAGTAGTGAGACCGGAGTATCATTAACAAGACCCTTATGTAGGATTAAAGAACCCCTCCCGTCATGCGCAACAGCAGCAGGAAGAGCGGGAAGTGGGTGACCACAACTCAAAGTAGTTATGGTACCCGGTTCGAATAAAGTACTGCATTGGGGGCATTTGTTTGCTCTCTCAAAGTCAAAAGCAGAACTAGTGACAGCGTCAAAGTTTTTATTATCAACAACATGATTACAGGCTCCCTCAGTTTCCTGTTGTACAGAATTAGCCTGCTGATATCTCTTTTTTTGTGTTGAGATCTACCCCGACTATTATTACCTCTGAAGTTATCAGAGTTATTATTATCTCTGCAGTTATTATTGTCTCTATTGTAATTGTTATCATGATTCGAATTCCAGTTTCCACGATTACTATCATGTTCACATTGATGCGAACATCTATTTGTTTGGTTCTGAGGTCTTCGGCAGGAATAACCTCTATTACCATATCCTCTTTTGAAATGCCTATAATTATTAGGGTGATAGTAACGACCACTATCAGGTTGTCTCCGATTCTTCGAAGAAGAATCACCATGAAATTGGTTTCCATGATTTTGACAGAAATTACCGCTACTCTTTCTATCAAAATTTTGTTGGGATCTACGAGCAAAGTTTTGGCCATACGGAGCTGCCGAAGCAACTGGTAAACCTTCTTTCACCTTAGAGTTACCCATGGTTATGTGCGGGTGCGCAGTTACGTATTGGCAACAGAAATCTTCCATTTCTTTTATTGTTTTAGGTTTACGTTCATGAAGGAAAGCAAGGAAAGACTCATTGACAGACGACATGACTTTGTCTCTAAGTATTAAGTCCATAAGTCCTTCATAAGTTTTTTCCGTCTTAGATAGTTCAACCCATCGTGAGAAAGTAATGCGTATTCTTGCAATAAACTCGGAGAATTCAACTCCATTTTCAGGTAACATGTTTTTAAATTGTAGACGATAGCCGTCTTCGTTAAGCTGATATTTCTTTAACAAAGCGGCCCTGACAACCTCATTATTGTTCTTGTCAGGTTCATCCACCATATTTAATATACTTAGAGCTTTACCTGTCAGTATCCCTGATAACTGATAAACATATTTTGCTTTGTCTATGTTATGAGCTGTACATGCTTGTTCAAATCTCTCCAGATAGAACATTATGTCATCACTGGAAGGACTAAATGTTGGTAACTTAATCTTAAAAGTATCATTATTAGCCTTACCAGAAGATGAACCCTTGTTTGAATCATTACCATTACTCATGTTCATCAATTTCAATTTTTCCAACTCTAAAGCTAAGACCTTTTCTTCATGTTCCATTTTTGCTTTCTCTTTCCTCTCATCAGACTCTCTCTGTAATCTTCTCTCCTCAGCCTGAGCCTCTATTTGAAGTCTTTCAGCTTCTTTCTCAAGTCTTTTATTCTCAGCTTCTTTTTCAAGTCTTTTATTCTCAGCTTCTTTTTCAAGTCTTTTATTCTCAGCTTCTTTTTCAAGTCTTTTATTCTCAGCCTCTTTTTGTGGTGGGCGGAAACCGATCGACCAAAAAGCAAGACCAGTCATGCGCAGTCCGGCGCGAAAAATGACCACAGCTCAAAAACTCAACTGCATTCAATACCAACGCGAGAAGACAAATGCTTACCGAGAAAAGTGACTATAAATTTCAAGCAGTTGTTGCCCTTGCGTTATAAAATAGATATTGTAATAAAACGATTTTGCGAGAATTTCTCACGCAACACTCTTGTCTCCATTTCTTTTCTTGCTGGCAATAGATTGGGTTATGAGATCATCGACAACACACAACAGAAATGGAATCCAGTGGACTCTGACTAAGCAGTTGGATGATCTGGATTTTGCTGATGACTTGGCTCTTCTGTCCCATAACCGTAATCAGATGCAGGACAGATTGAAAACACTCGATGAGAGGTCACAGCAATTGGGTCTGAAAATACACAGGGAAAAGACAAAAATAATGAGAATAAATGCAGGTAATGATAACAGGGTTGAACTTGAAGAAACACCAATTCAAGATGTAGAATCATACACATATCTTGGCAGTAATATAGACAAAGTTGGAGGGACAGACAGCGATATCAAAATAAGAATACAAAAGGCAAGAGGAGCTTTCATTGCATTGGGAAATATATGGAGATCAAGAGAAATCGGATCCAACACGAAAATAAGAATCTTCAATTCAAATGTGAAGTCAGTCCTATTGTATGGCTCGGAGACATGGAGAACAACAAAGACAACAACCAAAAAGCTACAGACTTTCATAAATGGGTGCTTGCGTAGAATAGAGGGATTAAAATGGTATGACAAGGTTACCAACGTGGAACTGATGACAAGAACTAGACAAGTGCCAGTGGAACAAGAGATGAGAAGAAGACGATGGCGATGGATAGGACACACACTGAGGAAACCTGTTGATAGCATTACAATGCAGTCCTTGTTCTGGAACCCCCAGGGCAAGAGAGGCAGAGGAAGACCAAGAAGTACATGGAGAAGAGAGTTGGAAACAGAGGTGAAAATGATGAGGAGAACATGGAAAGAACTTGAGATGATGGCACGGGACAGGAGGACTTGGCATGTGTTTGTTGAAGGCCTATGCTCCTTGGGAGTGGAGGGTTATGAATGAATGAATAGTTCCAGTTGTAAATATAATGATCTATCTATTATATTATTTCAAAAGATAATAGATGCTTAAAATAACTTTTAAAGTCGCGAAGGAATTTATAATTAATAAATTCAGTTAAGTCCTAGTTTTATAGATGTGGGTTTTTAACCACTAGAATTCGCGCAGTGTTTATTAAATACATAATTAAATACTCGAGTGTATTATAGGCTTAACGGGAAATTCATCGCGCTTTAGAAGGTTATTTGTTTTCGGTATATTACATGTCTTTTTTTTCTTTCATACAGAGTGATCGTAACCTGTGCGATCCCAGCATTAAGAAAGCAATAAAGAAATCAATCTAAGCAAGGCAAAGCATAAACAGTGTGTAGAGTTCCCCTGACGCAGAACTTGTTGAGACTTTGTAAATTTTTAATCTTTGAGGCGATTCTATGTTTGGAATTCCGCTATCTAACTTATAGCAAAGAAAGCACACCCAAAGACAAATTTAACGCACCATCAAACAACTTAAGTCGTAACGGGAAGAAGAACACTGGCCCGAGCTTTGTTAGTTTACTGACACAGAGAGATAATTCATAATTTCCTGAACAGTGATGTGACTAGTTTTCTCACTGGACTTAAACCATACCTCACGGATAAAGTGTACCAGCACGCGTAAGAATTTTATTATCAGCGGCATAGTCAAATAGACCACACCATCCTCACCCCGGTATCAGAGACCGTGCCCTCCCATAGAAACTGTTATTAAGAAAAGAGACACAACTACAGATTCATTTTCCAGCGATTACGGGATCCTTTTATGTGCTGACCGCCTACCCGCTAATCTGGGGCTAGAACTTGAACAAACACTCATACATTTAGTTTGAGGTGTAACTGCTGTTGTGTTGTTCTATGGAGTGCAAGATTTTTTTCACAATCGGTAAGTGAGAGCAAGATGAGTGAAGGCCTTTGCTAGCGCGTGTATGAATGACAGGAAATTAATTCTTTTGTGTGACCATTTTGTTAACTTGCTTACCTGGTAATATATATCTTTTCTGTATACCCTACATTTTTCCTTTAAGTGGGATAGTTGATAATTTGTTAACTCTGTTTAAAACCACCTCCTTTCCATTTGCTTAGTAAAGGGAAGAACAGCTGGGAAGAACAGTTTTTTTTCTATCACCTATACCTAATTTTGTAACACCTCTTTCAGAGTAATTAACTTCCCTGTTAGGTTAACGTACCTATGTTCCTGATATTATCTATCTTTGGACTGGGTTTATCTTTGTCTAATAAGCGGGAAGGGCTTAGTCGATACCAATCTTCTTCACCCCTTCCAAACTTGTTATTTGCATTTGTGTACTTATGATAATTTATGTAATATCTGATATTTTTAGTGATTGATGTTTAAAGTGAATAAAATCACATAAACCCATTTAGTTCTGTGTGTTGGATATACCCAAAGCCCAACTTTTCCCCTTATTCGTTTAATATAGTTTGTATCAACGTCGCCTGTGTGTGTGAAAAACACCAAATCGGTGTGCGCGCAGATGCGGGTCTGGAAAACTGGCAAATAATTGTTTGACCAGGAGAGTGAAAGAGAAGATTGAGAGAAACGAATTGTCGTAAATAAGTCTGTCTTTACTCTCCTCCAGCTCGCTGTGAAGCAACTATTAAATCTCTACATTTTCTATCACTGAGCTTTCCATCATCATTTTTCACTCTAAACCGGACCACTATTTCTAAGACTCTTTTCTCTCAAAATAAATTTACGACATTTACCTTTTTCCATATTGCAATCGTGTCATTTCACGAAACTTAAAAGTATTTGTTGTCCAGTAGAATGTCCAGCTGGGTGCGTTGTTCATCGCAAACGCGTTGAGACACTTTGGCGGATGATGCAAAGAAAGCCAGGCTGGTTGTGTCTGCACCAGCGACAAATTTAAGATTATCCCTCCTGTAAACGGGGGAGAGGCGATGAATAATCGCTCCAGTCCAGGGATTGTCTGTGATAACATTACAGATAAATCCGTCTTGGGAGAAAAATTAGCGAGGACACTATCTTGCAGGGATTAGGTTACAAATCTGATTTGAAAGGTTACCTAGGAGTAAACGGAAGGAGCCCGACCGTGTATGGAGATGAGGTCAGGTGTAAACATTTTAAAATGATATTTTAAAACACGAGGGTGAAGGTAATAACTAACGCCCCGTACCACTTTCTTCTTGCTCATGGATTGGATCAGCTGAGAGCAAGAAATATACATTCGTTCTGACTGCAAGTTTTGTCGGAAAATGCCATGCGGAGGCTTGGAGCTAAAAGTGAAATATAACCTAGCAAATTCGGAGACTAAACACACTGCATTGCAACCTTAAAGTAGCAACTCCAAGAGCCAGAGAAGAATAGAACGATAATTCCACATTAAAGGACCAGGTAGAGTATTGAGTACCTTCTGGCATATCAGGAAGAAAAACTAACATTAGTAATACAGAGCCCGAGATCCGTGGAATGTGAATACCAGCCATAAGAGGGATTCAACAAAATTACCCTAGACAAAGTGTTCGAAGGCATCTAATCAATTTGCCGTTTCCATTCTAAACTATGCCCGGAGATTATATTTCCCAACTATGGGGCAAATTGTAACGTATATTTTACAGTTTGAATGTGACATGTTTGTACTTGCTATTGGTTGTACTAATTCACACGAGGTTGGCAACCTCAGCATATGAAAATAGTATATTCATAAACCACTACAGCAACCTCTGGTGATTGTTTCGTGCTAGTTCTCACAAGGAACCAAAAGCAGAGGTAACCCCCAGACTTCGAATGGAGAAGGGAGCGAGTGATGATTACATCAGCATGAGCATAGTTGTATATTATCATTTTTGTTGTTGTTTATATGTAATATTACAACATGTTCATCCAGGCAAATGCCATTGCACTCGCCGCTGTCCAGATACATAAAAAAAAATTTAATTAACTTAAAAGATAATGGTGATATTTCATCATATTCCCGGAGTTGTGGTAAAGTGGGATGTTATAAATATTTATAGGGGACTTAGTGTACTGACTGAGATCAGCTGTGAAGGTATCTGTATCTAATAAGTGTGGTGTATTATAGATGACCTTACTTGCTACCACATTTATACCTCAGTCAGAATTATTCTGGAATATTGTGATGACTACGTTAAATGTCTAGGGTATGAAAATGATGAAGTGTAAGTCACAACAACAACAGACAGATAAACAATTTAATTTATTCCACAACACTTTGGAACACTGTGACACTCACACACATATAACACTCTATAAGACTATCTTAAATGAGTCAAGTGTTTAAGTTTAAAAATATATGTATTAATTCTTTCAATAATGGGTATCCTGATTCAACTACACAGTGAACCAGGAATCACAATCAAATGTAATTACAAGTAGTATGTACACAGTTTATATATATGAACTTTGTATTGACATATTTTATTATTATTATTCTATGTGTGTAATTTGTGAAGTAGTAATATGAGGTAATACTGGTTTTGTTCAAGCTTGGTTGTTGTTTTTCATCATGACTTCAAGTGTTTGATTATCGTGGAAATAGTATTGGGAAAAGTTCACAGTTCCTGTTATTTGAACCAATTTATTGTCCCTCTGTGTTTAATAGAATGTCAATTTTTGAGGGGGGGGGGGGGCAAATAATGTTGAGCTACTCTGGCCACAGAAGCTTATCTTTCGTGATGGCGGCAGGAAAAGACTCCTCTGCTCGATTGCTTCACTGTGTTCTGGAGACACCTCACTGGTCGCTATCTGGACCAAGGAGTATGCTGTCAGCCTCTGGATTCAGCAAAACTCAGACCAGGTGCTGCTTCAATAACTTAGGACCACAGTCCCCGAAACAAGAAGGTTGTACCTCCTACTTCAGATCTAATTTATAATCTATTTCCACACTGAACACAATACATAACAAACACTGAGTTCAGAGCGGTAGGCCAACTGCTAGCTTCATCTGAAACAATTTACACCAGTATACTCCTCCCTAATGGTTACTACGCCTCTGCAATTCCAGCATTATTTCCTTCTAGTCAATAAGATAGGTGTCAGTGTACTATTTGGCAATTCCATGCAGTTTTCTTTTCTCCGACACGTTCTGTTCAGGTTGGAGCACTATCTAGGCCTTGCCTCATGTTCGCTACTGAACCACGCACATATACAGACATAAATTATCAATTTACATTCAATTTTCATTAAAAAGATATCGAATATGTCAAGCTTACCACAATTCATGGAAATAATACACAAGTACGTTGACTGGCGATGAATAATGGCACAAATTCCGATCTGCCTCTGTCCCAGACTTTTATTTAGAAAAATATGATCTGGATCTCAACGCACTGTTTCTTAGTAAGTGTATTTTAAAATGTGGCACTGAACTGACGCTCCTAATTGACTATATTGGCGGGTCTAACCAATCGGGCCATGTTTACAAAGCTTTTCAAAAAAAGTACCCCTACTCACATTTCCCCTAACAACCAAAATTAGTATTTGTAGTCCGACTAATCGTGTTTCGCCTTACATTTACTTCTATCCAATCAAATAGGATTTAACATGGTGACCTATTTCCCGTAAAATGGTGGTTTCAAAACATGCCACTGTGCGATTATTATTTGGTGTTGTCGGACACCCTCACTATTTTCTTTTGGCTATAATTTGTTAATTCCTAGACTATTTGCGTAACACTTAACATATTCTTTGTAAGCAAGTCCTAAGGAACCCAAATATATAAGTTTAATGGGGCTAAGGGGCTGCATTCAAAATATGCATTTTCTTCTACCTCCCGTTCACTTCGATACGATGTGGTGTCTGGGTACTGTCAGGCTTTCAGACATAAAACAGTATAATGTCATGTTTCCTAATAAGCGTTTTTCAGGTTTTTAAACCTAACTCTCGTAGTTGTAGTGTTTTTTATCACGGTCTATTTGAAAAAAAAAGTTAGTGCTTCTGGCCTTTCGCGCGGGGAGGGTGGCATTAATTGTATATCGCGAGACGCGTGTTAGTGTTGCATGCGTTCCTGCTTTCAGCCCTCCCCCTCTCTATCCTAATTCAATCTGTCCTTCCGTTTATGTGAACGTAGTGTATAAAATGAAATTAATGGAAGTATTAATTTAGGTCATTACGCAGTGTGCCTAGCTCAAGGTGTTCTTAGAAATACAGTACACGTTTTATTGTAGAAAGCGTGTAGTGATGCAGTAGGCTTTACTATCAACGTGAAACGTTACAATTTGCAGACGAAGCAGAAAAAGGGGGAATCTCGAGTACAGTCATTGTGACAGCACTGTACTTTTACCATTTCTCTTTCCCTTTTATTGAATTTATGTGTTAGGCTTTACTTTACCTTTTAATTTATATATGTGGATTTAGAATGTTTCACGACAGGAGTTATGCTACATATACTCAGGGAGGATAAAACTTCAGAGAGACAAAGACTGCTGGACGGACAGCGGGAAAGGCACCTTATTAATATTAGGAAAATCAAGTCTTAGCAGAGGCATTTGTTCTTATCATTTCCTTTAATGTTTGTGGTACGAGTCTACAAGACCATTTGTGGTACGAGTCTACAAGACCTTTTCCGGTACGAGTCTACACGACCATTTATGGTACGAGTCTACAAGACCTTTTCCGGTACGAGTCTACAAGACCATTTGTGGTACGAGTCTACAAGACCGTTTCCGGTACGTGTCTACGCTACGAGTCTGTGATTCAGAAGCTGGTTGTCGACACTAGTGGCTACATTTGACGGGCCTGTAAAGATAATAAGCACTGACACCAGGAGACGTTACCCCTTGTACCTTCGCTCGGGACGTGCACCTTGTCACAGAGAGACGAACTGGCGAACAACAGTAGCAGCACTCATAGATTTTCAGTTAAGTGCTTATTGAACAGGCCACAGCAACGAACATTTATATCCCGCCATCAATTGATGATGACGAAAACAAAATTTTTCTACATCACATCTAATCATAACGTTATTTCTTTTTAAATGTTATATAAAAATTGATCAGTAGATTTGTTCTGTTATTTTGGTTTGGTTTTTAAGGACTATCTTCACTGCACACGGACTACTTCATCAGTGCTCAGATCTCCTCCCTTAGATCACACAAGGAGGATCTCAGCACAGTGCACGAACTCCGTAGCACCGGCGAGAATCCCAATGTGTGTATATAGGAATCACACATTCTATAAATATTTTTGTGTTGGGTAGGTTTCTTCTTCTTCTTCCTCGTTCGCCCTGAAAAGGACGGTGGTTGCGTTGTGTCTGTTTGCGCCGTAGCTGTGATATCTGCACCTTTCGGTCGACACATCCGACTTCAGCATGGTATTTTTTAGGACCGGGTTTGCCTTCCCTCTTCGATCCGTACTCGCTCAGCCAGACTGCACTGCTGTAGACTGTTTCCAGGACCACAACGTGGAGGTGCAGTACGGTCTTGGTCAGCTCTGGTTCGCTGACCCTGATGCAAGCAGTCAAGCTATGGGTCGCTGACTGCATTCTCTATTGCTGCATCTTTTGGTCCCGGTAGGTTTCTAATTTATGTTTTAAGTTTGCCATGGCCGCGGCCTGATAGTCCTCCTCTTTACGATTTCCAACTGCCGTGGGATTTTTAACGTGCGCAACAAGCACACGGGACCTCCTATTTTTTCGACCTTATCCGAGAAGGCTAGGCATCCGATCTCACTACCCAGGAGACCAGGGGGGAGTTTGACATTATTAGGACCACCGGTTCTGTAAAAACAAAAAAAAGTGTTATTTTACAAATTCATAGTTGATTCAGCTATTACAGAGAGAAATGTACCTGTATCAATCAGAATGACACATTATATATATATATATATATATATATATATATATATATATATATATATATATATATATATATATATATATATATATATATATATATATATAATCAATCAATACCCCTTAGCTCCCCAAGGAGCATAGATCTTCAACAAACACATGCCAAGTCCTCCTGGTCCATGCCATCCGCTCAAGTTCCTTCCATGTTTTCCTCATCATTTTCACCTCTGCATACAGTTTTCTTCTCCATGTATTTTTGAAATCTGTAGCTTGTTGTTGTTGTTTCTGTTGTTCTCCATGTTTGAGAGTCATACAATAGGACTGACTTGACATTTGATTTGAAGATTCTTATTTTCGTGTTGGACTTGATTTATCTTCCTCTCCATATGTTTCCAATGCAATGAAAGCTCCTCTTGCTTTTTGTATTCTTATTTTGATATCGTTGTCTTTCCCTCAAACTTTGTCTATCTTACTGCCAAGATATGTGCACGATTCTACATCTTTTAGTGGTGTTTCTTCAACATTGTTATAATTTCTTGCATTTATTCTCATAATCTTTGTCTTTTCACTGTGTATTTTCAAACCCACTTTTTGTGACCTCTCATCGAGTATTTTCATTTTGTCTTGCATCTGATTATGGTTATGGGACAGAAGAGCCAAGTCATCTGCAAAATCTAGATAATCAAGCTGTTTAGTCAGATTCCACTGGATTCCATTTATGTTATGTTGTGTGATGTCGATGATTTCATCATAACCCATTGCTAGTAAGAAATATAAATATAAATAAATATAAATAAATATAAATAAATAAATAAATAAATAAATAAATATATATGTGTGTGTGTGTGTGTGTGTGTGTGTGTGTGTGTGTGTGTGTGTGTTTGTGTACACCCATAGAGCCATTAAAAAGTATTTTACTGTTAAATCAGTCGGAGGCTTGAGCGAGCTAAATCATACAATATATCTCTTCACAAAAGACGGTGGGCAGATACTAAGTTAACTTTGCTAAGACACTATCAGCGTTGTTCTTGTCTTCTGAATATCCTGTGAAGACTCTTTCAAGGTAGAAGCATCATCATCCTTTTATTTGCATCTCTGCCAAGAGTAATATTGTGCGAAGGTAGATAGATACCTTTGAAAACCCACATTAGATACTTTAGGTTTTGGCATTGTTGGACCATCACTGCCGAGCAAGGGGAGGCAACCCATGACAGTGATCCAACTTTCTCATTTCCAGCCCCTATTATCTGTTCCAACATTGTAGTTTGGTTTGCACAGAAGAAAAGGACGGAAATAGTACGACAAGGTTACCAACGTGGAACTGATTACAAGAACCAGATAATTACCAGTGGAACCAACGAAGAAACGGACGAACTTTATTTTCAAAGGGTTTAGAATTGGGCACGCAGGCTCGTCTAACATTTTGCCCTTCCTTTCTCTCTTCTTCAATACTGAATCCATTTATTCTCACACGCATTTTAAATATTCTTTTTTTTTAATAATAAATGAAACAAAATAAAATACAATAAAATAAAATAAAAGCACAACATAGTAATAGTAGGATAAAAGTGACACACATTGACAGTCGTAACTATGTTAGGGTTGCACATAATCTGCTCTCATGATGCCATGCTATGAATATGGACTAAGCGTGCTTTATAGGTCGTGTGAAAATAAATTGTTCCTCAAATGAGTGAAACAAGAGATGAATAAAAGACGCTCGAGATGGATTGGTCGTTCATTGAGGAAACCTGTTGATAGCATTGCCATGCAGTCATAGTTCTTGGATGCTTGAGGCACGAGAAGTAGACACAGACCGAAGAGCACACAGAGACCATCACGCCTGGTGACGTCTTGTTGAAGTGGATAGAGAATATAATGCAATACAATATTTACGACCACAAGATCTTTTATAATTGGACATGCGCCCTAATATAACCGACAGATATTGCGTCTAGGCTGAACTCAGCGTGTCTAGCTAAAACGAGGCAAAACTAACACGCACAAAAATGGGAGGACGTAGAGCAAACTAAAACTGATGATTCCAGGTCAAATTGACAAATAGTGGAACTTGACAGCGGTGCATAAACTAACTAAAGTAAAGATAGTCCAATAGCAAATACTGCCGTTGGGGATTGAAGTGTTAGAGACTTCACCATAATAGGTCCAGGATCGAGTAGTGGGTTGACTAGTTCCCTTCCTCGCTGTCTTTTCCTTCCCTAACTCAAGAGCAATGTCAGGTACCCATTTAAAGCTGGGTAGAATGGAGCGTGTCGATACTGTGAATCGAACCTGGTACACTTCCCTCGAGAGACCAGCGCTCTAAAAACTATGTCAATCGGACGCTCAGGGCATAAACTACATAATGAAAATGCTACTATCAGTGTTAGAGAATATGTTCAAACATTACTATTCTATGGAAGTTTAAATAGGCGTAGAACGGCAAGCGAGGAAAGTGCAGGACGGTTTTTGACAAAACAGATCTTTCAAAAATTAAGCGGCAACAATGCGTGTAACAGAACACATTACAAACAGTAATGAATGAAAAAGAAGGACTAATTTACATCATAATGCATTGTAAATGGGGGCGGGGAGGTTGAGCGAAGGGAATTGTTGTTATGACTATCAAAAGCTATCAATGAGAAGCTTGTTTAATAGATGAATAACTGAATGAACGAACAAACAAATGTATGAATGGAGGAATGAATGAAAGAGCAAACAAACAAAAAAATATAAAAAATTAGTGAATGAACAAGGCTTCAGAAATTAATGATAAAAACCAGAGGTTTTAAAAATTATACAACAATAAAGCATCGGAAATGGTAAAGGAGTAAAAAAAAAAACCCATATACATGTATATGAGAATAGGAACTTAATGCCTAAAAGAGAACGAAGAAGAAACTGAAGAAGAGGTGGAGTAAGTGAAAGAAAAAATAAAAAGAAGAAAAAAATATGTGCAGGGGAATACAATGAACAAGAAAACTAGGCGGATATTACACAAAATGATATCAGCGTGTATTTTATTTATAAACAACACATCATACACACAAGAGACTTCGAGGTTCTTCTGAGAAAAATGGCCACAGAAGTTAGATATATCGTAGGAACAGAGACAGTGTTCACTGGCAGAGAAGTGATAGAGAGACATGTAAGCAGAGAAATCTAAATAAGCAGATAAGTCTTGCATAAAACTAACCCCTCTACTCATATTTGTAAATATACTAGCCTTGCCAGAAGCTGTAACTGAATCTGCGAGCTAGAAATGGAAAGTCTGTTGTCTGTAAGGATAAATAGAAGGACAAAAAATAATAACAGTGACAATAGATGTTATAGTTAGAATTTTAGGGAGAGACATGGACAGTCTGTTGTCTAGGAGAAGTAGAAAGATATAACAACGAAAATAGATGTTATAGAAAGAATTACCAATGAAAATAGACGTTACGGAGAAAGTGAAAATAGAGAGAAAAAGAGAGAAATACAGTTCATGAGCGTTTATCTTAAGCAAAGATTTTTAAAAAAAAGCCAACTGAGAGATTTAGAAACAGCTACGAAGTTGGAATAAAGTAAGAGAAGATGTAAACAGCGAGAAGGAGCCTTTTCTTCGTTCCTTCTCATTTAACCACATCAATGTTTCTCATAAAGTTAACAATCTGGATGCTCTCGCATTTAAGAAAAAGAAAACATTGCTTAAAAATGGAATAATCGATTAAAATTACTTTCATTAATTAATCGATTAAAAAAAAAATTCCATATTGTTTGCTTGCAACTTTTCAGTATTTTCATTACATTTTCAGGACGATGTTGCATTATAACAAGTAAAATAAGTAAAATTCTTAGTGGTTTACAATGTTTGTATAATTTTTCAAATTGTTCGAAATTGATCGATTAATCTTCTATTAAATAATTCGATTAATCGAATAAGATTTTTTTTTCATCACCGCCCCATGTGTGTGTGTGTGTGTGTGTGTGTATATATATATATATATATATATATATATATATATATATATATATATATATATATATATATATATATATATATATATATATATATCATCATATGACGTATTCTTTCCAGAACGTTCTCTCCATTACATCACGATGCATACTCTCTGTGATGTCCTGGGTCCACCGTCGTCTAGGTCGACCCCTTCCCCTTTTTTGCCTTCCATCACTGTTTTTTTTATTATGTCTTTTTATAAAAAAAATTTCAGCTTCCTTATTGCAGGAGCCAATGTTCCTGTACGTTTAGGATCAGTACTTCTCATCTTTTTTTCTTCCAGGGGGCATTTCCTTTTTTGCAACTGTTTTATTGAGTGAATGTTGCTACTTGGGTTTAACTCCAGTTTAACTTTGTTTTTTGCTTGTGCCTTGCCATAGGTTTTTTTTATTTTATGTGAAGCAAAATTTTAACAAAAAAATTGATCCTAAGTATTCGAATTCATTGACACTTTCCAGTTCTTCGTTAAAAATTTCTGGTTTGGTCTTTACTTTGTCTGTTGTCAATACTTTTGGTCTTCTTGGTGTTTAGGTATAATTTGTGGACAGAAGTTTCAAGTCCTTTTTTAGAGGACTGTGTCGTCAGCATATCTGATTTCCGGGATCTGGTACCCGCCGATGTTAAATGAGTAAAACTCTGTGTGTTCTTGGTCATCTCTTACGTTTCTCATGATATTCTCGGCATAAATGTTAAACAGGTAAGGGGAAAGGGTACAGCCTTGTTTTTTTCTGTACTTTTCTGAAATTATTGATCGATAGCCTTTATCTCGTTATTCACTATGTATATATAAATAATATTTTGATTATAAGACCGATGACATAACACAGTCAGGCTTTTGGCCGTCATCACGATTACCTGTACTACGCTGCCAAACGATCTAGTTAAATATTTGATTAGCCATTATGGATTTCTTGGCATTGTACATCCAGTAGTTTGCCATTGCTTTCTGGATGGTTCTGGCCGCTTACCATTACAGTCCATGGTGCGCCCTCAGCCCGATACCAGGCCTTTCCAACTCCTGCCCTAGAAGCCGTTGTCAAAATATTATTGATCATCCGCCCGTTCGGCCAGCAGTTGTGTGTACTGTTTAAGGGGGACCTCCCTTTTTCAATTTACTCATGTAGTTTGGCCGGCCAGTCAAAGCCGTTGCCCGGGGGGTGGCGCTGCCGTACACAAGCAGACTCGAGGAGCCATACATGAGCTGAACTGGAGTGGGGGAACCAAATAGGATCCAGGCCATCCTCAAAAAGAGGAAGTATATATATATGTATATATATGCATATATATATATGCAGGGGCGGATCTACATTTTGGGGGCCCTGAAGCTTGAACCCCAGGAGGGGCCCCTTTTATTTAAAAAAAAAAAAACATTGTGAGGATGGGAAAGAAATGTATTATAGAGATAAATGAACTTGGAGGACCTGAAGTTCTAGCTTTATAGTAGATCCACAACAACACATATAAAAACTGAAGACAAACGAATGAATTTTCAAAAAAGAAACAGCTCTGCTGGGAGTTGAATGTAGAACATTTGTTTAGAAGGCATATGTTCTGATCACTAAATATTTAAATCAACAAGTAACAGATTGTGAAAGTACATGGACAGGAAGATAGAAATATATCGGCTGTATAAAACAAGATAGGAGGGAACAGTATGGACAATATATAAGCCGAGGATGAACAAGGGAAAGTTTCAGACAACGCACAAATCATGTGAAATCGCTGCCTCAGGAAAAAAATTTCAGCCGGAGTATAGGCTGTGACGTCAGTGCTCTCCGATACGTCCGTCAGAGTCTTATAAAGAGCAGATCGTAAACTGAAAGGACGCACACTGAAATTAGGTTTGAGACATACTGACGGCAGAGATCGCCACTACGCTAATACCATCTGAATTGTGAGCGAATCGCCAGAAGTTTTTCAGTCAAGTGTCTGGAGTCTGAGGGTAAGCGAAATTATGAAACTATCATGTATAATAATTTTTTTTTGTTATTTCAGGTTCGTATAGATGTTGCGCACAGATTACGATTGGTAGGCATACAAATGTAAAGTATAACTATTTGTCTGATGAAAAGTATTTTATTTAAGAATCAATGATTCTTAGTCTAAGGGACAGAACCCTGATTCTTCTTCGATCCTTAACCACCGACCGTCAAAGCAGTCAGTGGCCATCACGCCTAGTGGCGTCTTGTAGGGCAACAACAAATTGATTCCACTTTGCACGGTCGGTGGCCATCCTTCGTACAGTGCCCCAACTCTGGTTCATTCTTTGCATCTCAGCCTCCACAGTCCTCCGCCAAGTTGTTTTTGGTCGGCCTCTCTTTCGCTTTCCTTCAGGGGTCCAAAGCATAGCTGTTCTTGTGATGGCATCGGGGTCTCTTCTGAGGACATGACCAACCCAAGGTGATTCGGTCTTATATCTTTGTATCTTTGTATTTCTATGTCGGTCTATTTTTGAGCTGAACTCTGGGGTCAAAGACATTTCTGCGTATGCGTCGATTTGGGGGTGTCGACAGAGAAGGCGGCTGTCATGTCGTCGCTGCTATGGGCTGGTTCGACTAGAATGTCTGAAGATTGATCTCTGTGATGTATTCTAGGAAGGAGATTGTTTCTCTGTATGACTGTAGTATCAGAGATTCTCCTAATGTTGATTATTAACGCCAAGGAATGGCGTGCGTTATTCGCTAGTGTGTGTTTTCCTAAAGCCAGGTAAAACCAAAACCTTTTTTGCTGAACTTTTTTGCAAAGCCTAGATGAGAGACGTATTATCGTACATCTAGGATTGTTGACTACAGATGAAGATGACGTGTTATCTAGCAGCACTAGATTATTTGATGTAACCAGCCTTATTGATAGCAGAAATGTATAGAAGCCCAATGAGGACATTAATGGATGAATAACGCATTAATTCTGCTTCATAATTTTTCATCCTGGGTGAGCGAAGCTCACGGAGGAGAGCCCTTTTTGGATCCCGCCATTGTAAGCGGATCATCGTCGGAGAACAGAAAAGGTCCTATTATCTGATGATGGTACAGAGATCTATATATTATGAAAACCCACTACTGTGGTTTAACATTGCTGCTATAAACATTTGATGAATTTACGGCTTGAGAAACTTAGCCAGGAGAAGGTTCTGACAGTGAACCATTGTTGATGATTATGTATCCACCTTAACTGACGCGATTAGTCAGTTGAAGCATGAGACGATAGACAACCAGAATATTGAGTGCGTGCCTACTATCGTTCCATTATATTTACATGCCACATAAATGTACATCTGATATTGTCACCCATTTTTCAAGTATACGATGATTTTTTTGCCAACCTGTTCAAGTGACTGTAATCGTGATGTCGAAGTGTACGTCCATTATTAAATGTATGAAACGTCATCAGCAGTCTACCCTTTATTGACTTCTAACTATGATTGAGTGAGTGACTTGTCAACTCAACAGATCTGCACACACATTCGCGTCCTTTACATCTACATTCTCACTCGATGTCAGCACTGTGTCGGAACGAGTTGACCATTCATTTATGTGTCCAGTATAACCTTATGAAAGCAGTAACATCACAACAAAAACACACATTATCAATAGACTTCACAAAATATATGCACGTAGAATATTCATTGATATATGTAATGTTAATTTTAGTAGGATCTAAACATGTGCATTGTGGATGATTGTTGCTTATACAAAAATTAATCACAACTAGCCCCACAGTCAAATGTAGATAACGTCTATCATATTAATTGTTATATCTCTTACGAAGAGAAAGGCAGTCCCATGGCAGAGATTGTCATAGGCAAATGAAGTATTAAAAGCTTCATCATGGAAGATATCGCTTTTACGAGGTTAGGTGACCAGTCTCCTTCCTCGCTGCCTTTTCTTTCCCTAGTTCGAGCGCACAACTGGGTGCCCATTTACAGCTGGTAAACTGGAGTGTTCCACAGCCAGGTCTCAATTCCAAAACTATGTAATTGTACTACCGAAGAAAGCAACTTGATCGCTTGGTCAGTTGGTCACTCACTTTATCTAGTTGTGTATTAATTTGGTGTAGATGCTAAGAGTGGCATCAGTATTTAAATTTGTACCTGATGTAGTTGGAAAGATCAAGTTATAAAAAATTACAGGATGTACAGGAGAGGAATAAACCAGATGATAATTATTACTGAGAATGTAAATATTAATCCTGTATCATTGAAATGATGTTATTTGCTATGACGGTATAACTGTGACATCTGATGACTGACTAGTCTGACATATGTGCTAGTCAGTTACAATTAATTGAAATGTTAATACTTCTATATTACTGAAATGAGGTCCTTACTTACTATGATTGTATAACGGTGACATCTGATGACTGACTGGTCTGACATCTGTGCTAGTCAGTTACAAGTCTAGCCAGATACTAGCCAAGGCTGAACTGATGTTTCAGGTTCCATGAAATAACTCAAACCAGACTGTCCAGTATCAGAAGCCTGTGTTGTTCATCAGAGGCAATCCCACAAGAGTGCAGGACCCCAACGAGTGAACACCAACTGGTCATTGGCATCCCCAGGCTGGGTCTACCAATACTGATATATATACAACAGACAGTCCGTGTCAGCAGGATCACGAGTCACAGATAAGTGTCCAGTTATGACACTGACTACCAATATATATGAAACAACAGCGATAGTGGATTCAAATCATTATAAACTCCAGTCACATGATGACAGTAATGTGTAAAGTCAGAGGACTAAGAACAGTGATACAGTAAAAGTGATTCCAGTTTTCAGTAACTTTATTATTCAAGATCTTGAAATCTAAACAGACAATAATAGTAATTGTGTGAATATTTTTTATATATTTTAATGCTCTTTTCCAACTAGCAGAAATAGAATATTAGTGTACATATTAAAATATTTTAACTGTACCTGAGGAATTATTCACTTCTTACATTTGTGGTTAAAGTTGTGGTAAAGTGGGATGTTATAAATATTTATAGGGGACTTAGTGTACTGACTGAGATCAGCTGTGAAGGTATCTGTATCTAATAAGTGTGGTGTATTACAGATAACCTTACTTGCTACCACATTTAGACCTTAGTCAGACTTATTCTGGAATATTGTGATGACTACGTTGAATGTCTAGGGTTATGATAATGATGAAGTGTATGTTCACAACAACCAACAGACAGATAAACAATTTAATTTAATTCACAATACTTTACAACACTGTGACACTCACACACATAAAACACTCTATAAGACTATCTTAATAAGTCAAGTGTAACATTTAAAAATATATGTATTAATTCCTTCAAATATTAGATATCCTGATTCAACTACAAAGTGAATCAGGAATCACAATCAAATGCAATCACCAGTTGTATGTACACAATTTATAGATAGAATCTTTGTATTGACATATATTATTATTGCAATATGTGTGTAAGTTGTGCTGTAGTACTATGAGGTAATACTGGCTTTTCAAGCTAGGTGGTTGTTTGTCATCATGACTTCAAGTGTTTGTTTCTGGTGGAAATAATATTGGAAAGGTTCACAGTTTCTTTTTATTTGAAACAATTAAATGTCCCTATTGATTTTAGGTAAAGTCACTTTTATAGGGGGTATACACAAGATTGAGCTGCTCTGGCCACGAACTCTTAACTTCTGTGTGGGCGGCAGGAAACAGTCTCCACTGCTCGCTTGCTTCACCGTGTTCTTGAGAACCAACACTGGTCGATATATTGACCAAGGAGTATGCTACCAGCCTCTGGATTCAGCAAAACTCAGACCAGGTGCTGCTTTAATATGTTAGTACCACAGTCCCTGAAACAAGAAGGTTGTACCTCCTACTTCAGAACTAATTTATAATCTATTTCCACACTGAGCACAATACATAACAAACACAGAGTTCAGCGCGGTAGGCCAACTGCTAGCTTCTCATGTAACAGTATACACCAGTATTCCTCTCCCTAATGGTTACAACGCCTCTGCAATTCCAGCATTATTTCCTTCTATTCAATAAGATAGGTGTCATAGTACTATTTGGCAATCCCATGCAGTTATACTCCTCTCCGACAAGTTTTGTTCATGGGGGAGCAATATCTAGGCTTTTCTTCATGTTTGTTACTGAACCACACACATACAGACATAAATTTATCAATTCACATTCAATTTTTCATCTAAAAGATATCAAATATTTCTAGCTTACCACAATTCATGGAAATATTAAACAAAATACGTTGACTGGCGATGAGTTATGGCACAATTCCGATCTGCCTCTGTCCCAGGCTTTCATAAGAAAAATATGAGCTGGATCTCTACGCACTTGCTTCTCAGTAAGTTTATTTTCAAAATGTGGCCCTGAACTGACGCTCCTAATTGACTATATCAAATGGTCTAACCAATGGGACCATGTTTACAAAAGCTTTTGAAAAAATTTACCCTTCCTACCGTTTCCCTTAACAACCAAAAATAGTATTTGCATTCGACTAATCATGGTTAGGCTTACATATTCTTCTAGCCAATCAAATCGGATTTAACTTGTTGGCCTATTTCCCGTAAAATAGTGGTTTTAAAACATGCCACTGAGCAAATATGATCTGGTGCTGTCAGACAACCTCACTATTTTATTTTGGCCATAATTTGTTAATTCCTAGACTATTTGCGTAACACTTAACATATTATTTGTCAGCAAGTCCTAAGGAACCCAAATATATAAATTTAATGGAGCTAAGTGGCTGCGTTCAAAATGTGTATTTTCTTCTACCACCCGTTCACCTCGATACGATGGGGTGTCTTCTGTACTGTCAGGATTTCAAACGTAAAACAGTATTGTGTCATGTTTCCTAATAAGCATTAAACATGTTTTTTTAAAACCTTACCTCGTATTGGTAGTGTTTTTTATCACTGTCTATTTGAAAAAAAAAGTTAGTGCTTCATGCCTTTCGAGTTCACTTTTTCATCGCAGACGACTTACGAGGCGACACACAGCAAGTGGCTCAACTGCATGCGTTCCTCAGTACATCTCTCTCTCTCTCTCTCTCTCCTAAGTCCGTCTGTCTTTTCATTACGCAGTGTATAAAATGACATTAATGCTAGTATTAATCTAGGTCATTAAGCAGTTTGCGTATCTCAAGGTTTTCTAAGAAACACAGTACACGTTTTATTTTTAGAAAGGCGTGTATGCTGCTGTAGGCTTTACTATCAAACGTGAAAGCGTTACAATTTTGCAGACGAAGTAGAAAAAGGGGGATTTTTGTACGCCATTGTGACAGCACTGTTCTTTTACCATTCCTCTTTCCTTTTATTGAATTAATTATTTAGGCTTTACATTTACCTTTTAATTTAGATGTGGATTTAGAATGTTTCACGACAAAAGTGAATGTTCATTTTATTTATCCCCTAGACATTTAGTAATCATAAGATAGTCACAGGGAGGAGACACCTTAAATCCTGGTACAACTTCTTACCAACTGGCCAGGGTTTTCACAGTCTGACTATTCCTATGATATCAATATACCAGTGCTTATTTCTAAGACTGGGGTATTACTTGTAAGACCAGAACTCTTTACTGGCATACTATTCTGGTAGCATATGAGATACCTGGTTATCCATCTACCAACCTTATTCTTACCTAAATAAATAATTTTAATAACCTCCCGCTACATCAAGTACAGCTTAAGCGCAGTAGTAATATTGGGGAACACTTCAATTAGGTGTTGCTCACAAATAAGCTGAAGAACTTCTGCGCATTGCATTTTAGATGGCGTGTTTTCTTCTGTGTTCTGGGATTTCCTAAGGTGCAAATATTCTTTGAACTGAAAGCAATCGTTTACTAATTTGTGGTCAATATCATCTTTGTAATACGATATTATAAGTTTAATACTGTTCTCGTCAATTTCAGAATTGTTCACCACTTCTGAGAGGAACTTGAACCTTTTCGCAATCTGCTCATATGGGTCAATCCTCTTGCGTAACTGGATTATCAAGCAGTCATAGAGTTGATATAGAACTTCTATCCTAAATTTGTCAGCTCCTCTCAAAGAATCAATACCACTTGTTCCATCTGAAAATTTCCTTGTAACAATGCGTTTGGAAGCATAAGAATAACTTGAAGTGATATCTTCACACAAACCTTTTGCTTCAGATTCATAGTGTGCAATCCTATCGGCTGAATTTTCTCTGAGTTCTTTAACAAACGAAAGTAAAGATGAAAGCAGAAGATAACCTTCAAATACATCAAAACCAGGGGTTTGGAGTTTCTTACTTGTTTTGTTGAGACGCTCCAGCACTTCTTCCCAAATGACTGTTAAAATAGCATTTTCCAGCTGTACCAACTTGTTGTATAAATTCTTTGCATCTCGTTTACATTCAGGCTTCTCTTCTGAGTCTTCAAAAATATGTTTGAGAGTTTGTAAAATACCCATATATCCATTTTTAATTGCCTGGACTGCTTCATAGTGTGCAGACCATCTAGTTACGCTTAAGCTCTTAAGAGAAAAATGTAGATTTCCCTGTGTGTTTAAAATCCCCCATCGTCGTGGAGATCCTGAAAAGAAAACATACAGCTCCTGCAAAATGCCAAAATAGTCAACAACTTCAGGTACAATAGACACTGCCTTTTCTCCAAAAAGGTTAAGTGAATGGGCTGCATATGGTACATAGTCTGCGTACCTGTTAATGTTTTTAAAGAGTGCTTGCAGCCCTTTCTCCGAGCCCTTCATGTTAGATGCATTATCGTAGGACTGAGCACTGATATTTTCAAGTGAAAGCTTATGTTCACCCAGGACTTGTATTTTGTTGAACAAGGTCGTGGATGATGGTTTTCTATCGGTAAAAATGTTAAAAATCTCTCACAGGGTTTTCCATTATAGCAGTATCGAACCACAATTACTGGTCAACATGTGTCAAGTCAGGCGTAGAGTCAACAATAATAGAGTAGTATTTGGTGTCTAGGTTGTTGATTTGATTCACAATTTCATCTTGCACATGTTTTCCCATAATTTCTATCAATTCTTCATACAGGGTTTTGGATAGGTAAGTAGCATTTACTTTTTCATTTTTACATTTCTCGAGATGTTCATGTAAAAATGGGTCGAATTCTGTAATCAATAAGTTCAATGGCCCCCATGAAGTTTCCATTATTTGGTGAGCCCCACTTCTCCTCATGACCTCTAAATGCCAAACCTCTTTCACTTAAAAACTTTATAACAGCTACAACTTTTTTCAGTACTTCAAAATAGTACTGTATGGTTTTTGTCATCTGTTCTTCAAGTTGCTGATCCACAGTATTTTTATTTGACTTTCTTGCTATCCAACATAACATCGCCCTCTTATGTTCCTTGCTGTCTTCATGATTCTCCAGATTTTGAGTACATTCATCCAATCAGAAAACCCACCTGTTCTAAGTGATGTTTGGCATTTAGAAAAGAGTTTGCAAACAAAACAGTATATACAGCCTTTGCTCTTTGAGTACGCTAACCACCATCTCATCACAGTCTGGCCATTTTTCAATCTTTTTTCAAAATATTTGTTTGAGAAACCTCCGTTTTGCTCCTTGTAAACCGTGCTTGATTCGGTATATACATCATCTGGTTTTTTATTTTGAAAAAAAACATATGTCTTGCATTAAACAATTCTGTATGAAATCATTATCAACTGTTATGGGCTGTAGCGAAATTTGGTTCCTCTTGCTTTGTTGTGGAAAAAAATGTGTAGCGCGACACCCACACACACACAGCGCAAGGCCGGCTCGGCGGGTCTTTCTTTGAAGTTTGAGGACGGGAAATGTGAATTACTGTTAAAGCAAGACAATATTACTGAAGAATGAGGAAATAGCTATATAGGAATGTATGGCGGACTTTAAAAGTTTGCATTTACTGGACATTAAATTATTAACTACAAGAGAACGCCTGGTTGGACTACAATTAAATAAAAATAATTCAACAAAGGAGATAGACTAGGAATTATATCCAAAAGGATATTATTCAAATATAAATAGTTTTAAAGATAATTAATATTTTTCACCTTCATCACATCTGCTAAAAGCTAGCTAATAATCTTTAAACATTTATTATAACTACATGCCTAAACGGATTTAAATATAAATTGGATAGAATGGAAGCCTCATATGGGGAAAAGGAAATGATACCTAGGAAGGAAGGAAGGATATAAGTGTGTAGTGAACAGAAGAAAAAAACAAGTACAGGAAAAGCAAAGATCGCCTCAAACCGAGAGATTAAACGAAAATCTTTTGGGATTTTTAGAGGTGCTTTCTCGTACGGGCGAGAGACTGAAATATAAGGACAGAGCGGCGCATTGGAAATCACACACACCAAATCCAGAAGCCAGAGTGAGAAACTGGAAGACAGTATCTGCAAGAAAAGTTATTTTTTCACGCTTCATGCAGGGCAGATTAACTTCAACCAAAACAGTCTCACCGTGAGCTTATAAATCCTAAGAGGGTATGTAAGTTTATTAAAGATATGTATTACTAATATCATTTTATTTCAGATTTTATTTCTGATTGATTGTATCAGATATAATAAAAAAGAGAATGACGCTAACCAGAGATAACCTTCACCGGCATTGTCAGGAAGCATAACCATTAATTGGTTAGCCAAATATATCATGGCTAATTCTTGCCTGGAAGCTTACGACATACCAGCAAGTACATAAGTGACTTGACATCCATAAGTGGAAGGCAAAGGTTATATCGTACCCATGTATCATAACATGTGATTTATTCATGTATTTTGTTAATTCTGCACAGTATACATCATCTTATCATGCTATCTCTGTAACATACTACCATGAGTCATTCATTTATATACAAACACTGAAGACATGGTCGCATCATGAACAGCAGTGGGTGGTGAGATTGTTGGAACACCATGGCCACCTATTACCTTTTGTTCCAGGTTTTTATGATCAATGTTTATGATCATTCCTGATCGAGAAACTAAAGACTTGAGGATCGTTGATCCAGCTAACTGAAGCCTAGAGGTCAACCAATCTTCAACACCTTAGTCCCCCGTAGTTATAGGGCGGGCTGAAGGAAAGTCTTCCGTATTCAAGTGTGTCTCAGGAACCTCGAGCAGACGTGGCTAATAACATAAGATGAGTTATATGTGTATCCATCCAACAAACACTGTGAGCAGTTTCTAAAACGACTGTCTAATGATGACAACTAGATGGCAAGAGATGATGTGACAATCCTTTTGTTGTAATTTCAGTGGAAGATAAATCCAAGACTTTTTCTATTACTTATTTTAATTTGTAACTATAAATAATCATTCATTTTACCATCTTCCAACACCCATTTCTCATTACAAGAATATATAGATGTACATAATAAATTATGAAATTGTACTCATTTGACTTGTTAAATTTTTGACTGTTAAATTTTGAGTTACCTTTTCAAATTTAATTATATTATCACATAGGTTTATTATAGCGAATGTAGCAACTTATACTTCTGAAGCCTAAATCTATTGTCCAGCTCAGAGTATTCACAGCTGTAACTCACTTGTGATACCAGTGTACTTCTCGGGCACTGGAACTTCCTACTTTCTGGAGAGAGATTCTACTTCTGCTCTACCACTATTATCATATTAGGAAAACCTGTCGCTACATGGGCCAGTTTTCGAAGTCACCGTATTCTTTGAAATCACTGAATTCGCTTCCTGTTTCATGTTTCAGCTCAGTCTCTGCTTGTTCCGCGGTACTTTCATGTTGACCACTGTGATCGTCATCTGTATCAAAAGCGTCAACAGTGGGTTGAATATTGCTAGAAAGAGCTCCCACAGTTTGTGCACTATCACTGGCTTCAATAGTGTTTACTTGGCTTGTTTCAACTGTAGGTGTTGACAAACTTGACATTGCCAAATAGTTTGTTAATTTTTGACATTTAGAGATTTCGTCAGATCGCTTTTCCTTGAGTCTGCGTTTTTGGTATCCACTTAAGTACTTCCGTGAACTCATTGTTATTCCTCTAGGGTCTTGACCTCTGTTAAAAAGGGAACAAAATTACATTAGCCACAGTAGAACAGCCAACTTACCGTGACACTCCACCTTTACAACATCTGTGCTACTGACTCTCAAACGTTGGGATTGTTGAAATATATACAACAACAAATTAATCAATTTGAGTCGTGCGACTATTGTCGCATGCTTTGAAAGGAAAAAAATTGTAGGTCTACTTTCTGAGAAAGCGTTTTTTTCATTTACGGCTAGCCTACATGATACTTTAATAACATTTGAATTTTTATTTTAACTATTATTTTGTATTGAATTACACTATATTATTATTTTTTTAAAAACCCCTTTTCATACAGTAGACCCAACATTTTTAATCAATGTGGACTAAAGTCGCTTTTGGGGCCCCTCCGGGATTAGGGGCCCTGAAGCTTAAGCTTCATTAGTTTCATAGTAGATCCGCCACTGTATATATGTATGTATGGGAAGAAATAGACAATAATTATGGAGGAAAATTAGAAAATAAAGAACACAGAGTAGAAACACAATGAAGACAGAAGAGAGTATAGCAGGAGTAGGTCTAGCAGTATGCCCTCCTTTACGTTCACTGACCCACTGACCTTCCGTGTGACCTCCACCCCTGCATTTCCCTCCAGGACCGTGAGTGCTGAAGTAGCAGAAAATAAGAGTGAGCGAGTTAGAGACCATCTCATATAGAGAAGTCAAATTTAGGTCACGTCCTTGCTTCCTTCCGCCTATAACGCTCTCCAGGCATAAGGTGGGGTCCCGATATGTCTTCGTCGACGGGTTCCTTCAGAACTGGCTTTCTGTTAGCGTTATTATCTGCACAGAGTGTGCCAACAACTGGTAATGACAATGACTTATTGGCTAAAGTAATGATGGTAACTTTGTTGTTGTTTTTGGTTACTATTCAGTTTTTTGATATTTTGATCGACCAAATTGGTTAAGCGTTAGAGCGTTTTCTTCTCGCGACACAGTTACGGGCTCCAGAATATATTACTGAAGCACATTAAAAACGCACCACTATTATATATACTGATGACGAAGAGTTGGAAAAAAAAAGTGTGGGAATGGATTTTCCCCGTGTTTGTCATGAGGTAGAGAGCGAATGGCAGCTGGAATGGAAAGTGCATGATTCAACCCACGGGTTTGTGTACAGACTACATGAAAACAATGAAAGTTACACGTGCAACACGATTCCCAACAGCTATGACCCTGAAAATGTGTACGCGTTGTGGCAGTATACTCGGTATAAAAAGGCCGTTGAGACAAAACACCCAGTACATGTGCTTGAAATGCCACGACTATCTGAAAACGACCGCCAACGAGCCATTGGTATGTTGGAGACCAGAATGAGCTCGCGGACCATTGCCAGAAGGATGAATTGCCACCACAGCACTATTGTACGTCTCAATGAACGTTACGGAACTACTGGCGGTGCCCGGGATAGACTTCGGAGTGGCCAACCACGAGTTACTACCCCTGCGCAAGATCGTCATATTGTGCTGAGTCACCTAAGGAATCGTTCTCTCCCGGCAAGTCAAACAGCAAGAGCAATAGTGGGTAGACGTGGGCAAGTCTCTCGAATGGCAGTCATACGACGACTCAGAGATACAGGCCTTACTGCAAGACGACCTTATGTTGGGCCAAACTTGACTCACAGACATCGTCAGCAGCGCCTGCAATGGGCAGAGCAACATGTCAGATGGACTAGACTGCCGTGGAATGCTGTCCTATTCACAGACGAGAGCAGATTCAACATATCCTTTGCTGATGGACGTATGCGGATTTGGCGACGGTGTGGAGAGCGCTTTGGAAATTGCTGTGTTCGTCAGCACAACCGATTTGGAGGTGGCAGTATTCACATTTGGGGTGGATTCAGTTTTCACCATCGCTTGCCTCTTCACGTCTTCCGTGGAAGTGTTAATGGTGTGACATATCGAGATGAGGTTCTGGATGCATTGGTTGCTCCTGCGTTCACAAATTATCCAGACTTGCAGCTTCTCCAGCAGGATAACTCACGTGCGCACACCGCATGCATTATGCAGCAATATCTACAGCAGCAGAACATTGTGACGATTGATTGGTGATGCGTGATGCCATATGATGATGGATGGTATCCGCATGTCTGGTTTTGTGTAGTGTGTAGATGTGTTCAGTCAAAACAATGTTCATACAACAATAACAGGGCAATCCACATAGGACGTCAGTAAACTCACGACGTATAAAGTCAATGAGTCTTGAAACAGCCGTTGACGTTTTTCTTCATTATTTATTGTGGACGCCACAGTGACAAAATGGTTTCGCAAATGTGTAGGCACATCAAACAGTCATTATCACAGCAACATTCAATACAGCAATAGACGGTAGACAGCATTACAATGATGAGTCAGATGCATGTTATATTTCATAGTGCTGTAAATGTAGTCAGGTGGAAAACTCCATCCTTTTCTATAACAGCCAGGAGGTAACCAGATGTATGAGATCAGTTCACTCTCCTTAGTTTGACTTCAGCAAGACAGACACGTCTGCCGAAGTATAAATAATGTCCACAAAAATATCCTCTAGATAATAAAGGTTTTCCAAACCTAATTCATTTAACAAAGTAGCAAGTAATGGTCCTTGGTACATGCATCAACCGATGCAGTACAATGCAGCGACATGTGAGCTGGGAAAAAACATCTCGTGGCGACGACTTTCGGAGACAGGCTATGAATCGAAATCGCTCACGACCCAAAATCGATAGAGTTAATGAAAAAGTCAATTTACCTTGCTTTCATGAAATACACAGAAATATCACGCCTCCCGACATGTGGGAAAACACTAGAGGTATTATCTCGAATAAACGAAATATCCATTAAGAGGACTACACATCCCTGACAGAACAAAAAAATAGCGGAGATCCCCTCTTCAACGAGGCATCTCTTTCGCCATTCCAAATCGCTCACTCCACTAGTCGTGGGCGGAAACCGATCGACCAAACAACAAGACAAGTCATGCGCAGTCCAGCGCAAAAAATGACCACAGCTCAAACTTAACTGCATTCGATACCAACGCGAGAAGACAAATGCTTACCGAGAAAAGTGACTATAAATTCCAAGCAGTTGTTGCCCTTGCGTTATAAAACAGACATTGAAACAAAACGATGTTGCGAGAATTTATCACGCAACATATCACCACCTCCTCCCGATAAAAAAAAATGTGGAACATATTTTTTTTTTTCAATATCAAAGAGCAAGCGATAAGCGGCTCAAAACGCACGAATTATGCGCTGATAATTAATTAAATTGCCAAACAATAGGCTAATTATAGAGTGTCTGGTGAGGATATACCTCAACAGAAAAATAAATATGTCTCAAAAAATATTCACATCGGGGAGGTGTCACCAACACACATCACGTTAGCATGTAAACACAATATACGTATGCAAGTTACTATAATCATCATTAAACAGCATACTCTAATATTGTCTTTAAAAATGGATGTACAAATCTGATAGGAAAATTTAAATAGTACATTCTTTGACATGTAATGAAATAAGTACATAGTAAAGTTAAACTACATGACGATCCAGGATATATGCTCTGGTATTCCGAGGGTAAGTACACAATCTAGAACTCGTAAGGTAAGTCCTCAGCTCAACAATGACATTCTGAGAAAGTACAAGCAATATAATGCTAATTAATAACTAATATGCTTCATAAGGTACAATACATTATTAATAATTGTGGCTGTTTAGTAAACTAACGGCCCTTATATTAACTACTCAGTCCTCCTCTATCATCTTAAAAAACGAACAGAAGAAGATGACAACAAAGCACGATAGTGTGTACATATAAAGTAAGTACAGATGTGCTAATCTATTGTAGAAATATAGGTGTGTTATGACTCTGTAATATATAGAAATATAGGACAGAAGTATTAGTTGGAGTCATGTGGGCATCTAGACAAAATGTCAGCCATCACATTATCCGCACCACGGATAGCTCGTACCGTGAAGTGAAAAGGTTGAAGAGCTATAGCATATCGAGTGGATCTCGAACTCTTCAAATTCTTAGTCTGAATAGCTGTAAGAGCTTTCTGATCAGTCTCTAGAATGAAATGTGCGCCCAGGAGGAATCTTTGTAGTTTTAGAATTGACCAAACCATCGCTAACAACTCACGGTCTAAAACCGAGTAGTTCCTCTCTGCCGCATTTAGTTTTCTAGAAATGTACATAACAGGATGCAGAGTATTTGCATATTCTTGCATCAGTGCTGCTCCAATCCCAGTGGATGAAGCATCACTCCGAAGAATAAAAGTCCTATCAAGAGTAGGTAATCTTAAGATGGGAGGAGAAGAAAATATATTCTTGATTTGGTCTAGTGAAGATTGGCATTCTTCAGACCAACGAACCAGATTAGGCGAACCTTTCTTCAACAATGTTGAGAGAGGTGCCATGATCGAAGATAAATTTGGAATAAATCTCCCATAAAATTGAATTAAACCTAAGAGACTCCTAACTTGTTTCTTCGTTTTAGGAACAGAGATGTTCAGTATTCTGGACGTATTGTGGTCTTCTGTCTTCAAGAGACCATGACCAACACGATGACCCAGGAAAGAGATTTCACCAAAACCAACAAAAGCTTTAGAAGGTTTTGCTGTCAAATTATTCTCACGTAGAGTGGACAGTAAGTCATATAACCCTAAATAGTGATCTTCCCAGGTATCACTGAAGAGACAGATGTCATCTAAGTATGCGATGACATCCGAACGATGTGACAGAATTCGACGCATCATGCGAACGAAAGTGGCAGGGGCGTTCATGAGACCAAAAGGCATAACATTCCATTGAAATAGACCCCTAGGTGTAGAAAAAGCAGTAAGAGGTTTGGCATGCTCTGCTAAAGGCACTTGCCAATAACCTTTAGACAAGTCAAGTTTAGTGAAGAATCTAGAATTAGAAAGTCTAATCAGTAGATCTTCTAACAAAGGCATCGGTTCAGCGTCGAACTTTGTGACCTGATTCAATTTGCGATAATCAACGCAAATTCGTATGTTCTTATCCTTCTTCCGGACAATAACCATGGAAGAAGAATATGGTGAAGTCGATGGTTCAATTATATTTAATTGAATCATTTCATCCAATTCCTTTTCCACTTGCGACTGAAAGTGTATAGGAATAGGATACGGCCTAACCCTAATTGGATTATTGTCGGTAAGAATTATGTCATGTTCTATGACATCTGTGTGTCCAGGAATGTCAGTGAGAACATCCTGAAATGTTTGTAACATCGACAAGTCTCGTCGATGTTCGTCACCAGAAAGATTAGGAGAAACAGAAACGTTTTTCCAAGATTCCGTGGAATGTAATGGAACCACTGGAAGGGGAAGGTTGACATCAGAGAAGGTAGCTTCCTCATCCTGAATGACAGACAGGGATGAATAATGACGTGAGGTGCAGGAGCATCATCCGTTGCCTGGAAAATAGGCAGCAAATAGTCCGGACGTTCGTGAAATTCCGAAAGCATGTTTATGTGGAAAGTTTTATGCTTTCCATCAATATCGACCACATAGTCAACATCGGAAATCCGAGAGACTATTGCATACGGACCTTTCCATGCAATAAGAAGTCTATTTTCTTTACTGGGGAGTAGGACGAATGCTTTGTCACCTGGACAAAGTTGTCGTAGACATCTATTCTTGTTAGCAAACTGTCTTGCCTTCTCTTTAGCAATTTCTGATGAAGCAGTTGCTAGCTTACATGCCTCAATGATCTTTTGTCTAAGAGCAATGACATACTCATATGAGGATTGAGTTTCATCGCTAATATCATCGGCAGTGATGAGATCGTGTAATAAAGACATAGGGCCGCGTGGACGCGCGCCAAAGACAAGTTCGAAGGGAGAAAATCCTGTGTGTTCATTAGGGACTTCTCTATAGGCAAAGAGAGCCGCGGGTAAAACCCTGTCCCAATCTTGAGGATGATCTTCAGTTATCTTACCAAGCAAAGTCTTGAGCGTTCTATTCAGACGCTCAACTAACCCATTAGACATAGGATGGTAGATACTACTGAGAGATCGTTCAATATGTAAGGTAGACATTACCTGTGACATAGTGTCAGATATGAGTTGAGTGCCATGGTCTGACAATATTTCTCTGGGGAACCCCAAGCGAGAAAATATCAACCAAAGAGCATCTGCGATATCTGTAGTAGATATGCTCTTAAGAGGAATAGCCTCTGGCCAACGTGTGCACATATCGACACATGTAAGGATAAACTGATGTCCTCTGGCCGACTTGACCTTAAAAGGGCCAATAATATCTATGGCCATTTTCTGAAACGGCCGAATAGGAATGTCAGCAGCCTGGATAGGCGCAGCATGTCGTGGTCCTCTAGATTTGACCTCCTGACATACCTTGCATGATCGGCAGTAAATACGAATGTCCTTATTGACAAAAGGCCAAAAGAAAGCCGCAAGGACTCTCGACTTCGTACGGGAAAAACCCATATGTCCAGCACATTGCGAGTCATGAGCATGTTGTAATATTTGGACTCTCATGCTCTTGGGAACAAGAATTTGCGAATGTGCCGACGTAGTCGAATCTTGTACCATACGTACAAGTACGCCGTTTCTCATTGCAATCCAAGATTTTCTATTTGTATCCTGATTCGGATCACCTTCCTTCGCAAGAACGAAGAATTTTTTTAAAGAAGGATCTTCTTCTTGCAATTTTATGAAAGAGTCACGAGTAATTACTAAGTGACTATCTTGGCTATCAACTTCATTATCACTATTCAGTGAAGTTTCGGGTGTTTGTAGAGCTTGTGCTCTTGTAACCACTGCATTTGTAGCTTGCATGTTATTATCTTCCCAAGCAGCAATCTGCTGTGGGGTACACTCCCTAACTCCGTGAATACGACCAATAATAAGGTCCGCAATAGGATTAGGTAAGAGACAAGCATGCACATCTCCAGTAAAGAAAGGAGTGGCAATGCGAATTACAGCAGTAGGATATTTTTCTAGAGTGCCGCCAAATGTGTCACATTTAATAACCCTTCCTGTAGCACAAGATGGATCTACAAGCGATTGTCTAACACCAATAGTGGTGCATCCGGAATCGAAAAGTAGTGAGACCGGAGTATCATTAACAAGACCCTTATGTAGGATTAAAGAACCCCTCCCGTCATGCGCAACAGCAGCAGGAAGAGCGGGAAGTGGGTGACCACAACTCAAAGTAGTTATGGTACCCGGTTCGAATAAAGTACTGCATTGGGGGCATTTGTTTGCTCTCTCAAAGTCAAAGCAGAACCAGTGACAGCGTCAAAGTTTTTATTATCAACACCATGATTACAGGCTCCCTCAGTTTCCTGTTGTACAGCATTAGCCTGCTGATATCTCTTTTTTTTGTGTTGAGATCTACCCCGACTATTATTACCTCTGAAGTTATCAAAGTTATTATTATCTCTGCAGTTATTATTGTCTCTATTGTAATTGTTATCCTGGTTCGAATTCCAGTTTCCACGATTACTATCATGTTCACATTGATGCGAACATCTATTTGTTTGGTTCTGAGGTCTTCGGCAGGAATAACCTCTATTACCATATCCTCTTTTGAAATGCTTATAATTATTAGGGTGATAGTAACGTGTACTATCAGGCTGTCTCCAATTCTTCGAAGAAGAATCACCATGAAATTGATTTCCATGATTTTGACAGAAATTACCGCTACCCTTTCTATCAAAATTTTGTTGGGATCTACGAGCAAAGTTTTGGCCATACGGAGCTGCCGAAGCAACTGGTAAACCTTCTTTCACCTTAGAGTTACCCATGGTTATGTGTGGGTGCGCAGTTACGTATTGGCAACAGAAATCTTCCATTTCTTTTATTGTTTTAGGTTTACGTTCATGAAGGAAAGCAAGGAAAGACTCATTGACAGACGACATGACTTTGTCTCTAAGTATTAAGTCCATAAGTCCTTCATAAGTTTTTTCCGTCTTAGATAGTTCAACCCATCGTGAGAAAGTAATGCGTATTCTTGCAATAAACTCGGAGAATTCAACTCCATTTTCAGGTAACATGTTTTTAAATTGTAGACGATAGCCGTCTTCGTTAAGCTGATATTTCTTTAACAAAGCGGCCCTGACAACCTCATAATTGTTCTTGTCAGGTTCATCCACCATATTTAATATACTTAGAGCTTTACCTGTCAGTATCCCTGATAACTGATAAACATATTTTGCTTTGTCTATGTTATGAGCTGTACATGCTTGTTCAAATCTGTCCAGATAGAACATTATGTCATCACTGGAAGGACTAAATGTTGGTAACTTAATCTTAAAAGTATCATTATTAGCCTTACCAGAAGATGAACCCTTGTTTGAATCATTACCATTACTCATGCTTGTCAATTTCAATTTTTCCAACTCTAAAGCTAAGACCTTTTCTTCATGTTCCATTTTTGCTTTCTCTTTCCTCTCATCAGACTCTCTCTGTAATCTTCTTTCCTCAGCCTGAGCCTCTTTTTGAAGTCTTTCATTTTCAGCTTCTTTTTCAAGTCTTTTATTTTCAGCCTCTTTTTCAAGTCTTTTATTCTCAGCCTCTTTTTCAAGTCTTTTATTCTCAGCCTCTTTTTCAAGTCTTTTATTCTCAGCTTCTAGCTGTAGCTGGAGTTTTCTTTCCTCAGCTTCTGATTCCCTTTTTTGTTTTTCCATTTCCATTTGGAATCTTTTTTCATCCACCTGCATCTGCAGTTTCTTTTGTTCAGCTTCCATATGCAGTTTCTTTTGTTCAGCTTCCATTGCTTTATCATATCGAGCAGTTGCAAATTCTTCTAACTTATCACCAGTCTTGCCAAGCAATTTACCCTGCTCAATAAAGTGCTCAAATGTAGACATGTTGTCTAACATATGAGTCCAAAACCTGAAATAATTAACTAATTTATTTCAAACCTAAGTGTAACAAGTCTTAATTAAACACTTGTATATTCACATCACCTTATATTATCCCAGTCTCTGTGGGAAACAAGTCTCCAATCAAAGACTTGTATATGAAATATCAGCACTCAATTCTTGATCATAAGTGCACTTCTCATTCAATAGTGCACGACACTATTCATCATTCATTTATCATCAGTGTAGTAGTAACAGTGCATTAGCATAGCCCATTAACTAATTACTATAACTGTAAACAATGACTATGTAAACACATGCAGAATGTAAACATTGAAAATGTAAACAATACAAACAATGTAAACAATAACAATGTAAACAATAACAAAGATCAGCAACAATACAAAAACTTTCGCAGAAATCAACTAAAAATAAAGCAGAAATTAATGAAATATCACAAAAAATGTGACGATATCTGCGCTATAATTAAACAAAATACATGACACCACAGTGTATAAACAAAAATGTTGTATGAAACTAAATTATAGACAAGAGTAGGCTAACAAATACAAACAAATCAAAACAAAACTAAAGAATGCGAAATAATAACGAAAACAATATTAAAACATGTCATCACAGCTAACATAAATAGCAACAGAAGTCGCTTAGCAAATTCCAGTATCGGAAATTTGCAAACCCTACAGAAAACGCTCACAATAGACGACCTCTATGACGTGGCATAATCTAACGGAGACACCACCCAACCGAGAACCCGCTGAAATATAAACATATAAATATACAAATAACATATAGACATATAACATATAGAATGAGATGATACACAGAAGACTCAGCAGAAGTATAAGGGCACAGTTTACATACAAACAGGCCACTTAACTTATAGGCTTCCAATCGTCGAACAGCAGAAAAACGGATGTCAATCAACGTCCTAAAGAGCGAAGCTCCAACGATGATGGCACATCTGAACTGCTTCCACTGCTAACACGATGGTACAAGAGCTTCTGAAAGTACTGTGTGTTGAGTTGTTTCGGCACTTGACCTTCTAATCCAAAAGTAAGTTGATGGAAATCGGTACTTGGCCTTCTTCAGAAAACAACCCGTTTCAACCGGCACTTGACCTTCACAAAAACGACAGCACTGGAACCTTGACAGCAGCAACTTGCTTGACTTGCGTAAAAGATAACAGCAGTCCGAGTTATCCGGCAACATGTAACAACGCCGGGTACTGTCAAATTCTTGTTTCCGTCAAAAAATTGAAATTTTGACTTTTACCGGGCAACGCCGAGTACTTTGAAAATTTTGAAGATGTTGACTGTATTGAAGAATGTTAATTTCTTGAAGGATGCTGATGAATTCTTGTTGAAAATGAAGTGGGTAAGGGACCCCGTGTTTGCTAGTACCAGAATCAAACCAGCTTATGGCCACCAAATGATGCGTGATGCCATATGATGATGGATGGTATCCGCATGTCTGGTTTTGTGTAGTGTGTAGATGTGTTCAGTCAAAACAATGTTCATACAACAATAACAGGGCAATCCACATAGGACGTCAGTAAACTCACGACGTATAAAGTCAATGAGTCTTGAAACAGCCGTTGACGTTTTTCTTCATTATTTATTGTGGACGCCACAGTGACAAAATGGTTACGCAAATGTGTAGGCACATCAAACAGTCATTATCACAGCAACATTCAATACAGCAATAGACGGTAGACAGCATTACAATGATGAGTCAGATGCATGTTATATTTCATAGTGCTGTAAATGTAGTCAGGTGGAAAACTCCATCCTTTTCTATAACAGCCAGGAGGTAACCAGATGTATGAGATCAGTTCACTCTCCTTAGTTTGACTTCAGCAAGACAGACACGTCTGCCGAAGTATAAATAATGTCCACAAAAATATCCTCTAGATAATAAAGGTTTTCCAAACCTAATTCATTTAACAAAGTAGCAAGTAATGGTCCTTGGTACATGCATCAACCGATGCAGTACAATGCAGCGACATGTGAGCTGGGAAAAAAACATCTCGTGGCGACGACTTTCGGAGACAGGCTATGAATCGAAATCGCTCACGACCCAAAATCGATAGAGTTAATGAAAAAGTCAATTTACCTTGCTTTCATGAAATACACAGAAATATCACGCCTCCCGACATGTGGGAAAACACTAGAGGTATTATCTCGAATAAACGAAATATCCATTAAGAGGACTACACATCCCTGACAGAACAAAAAATAGCGGAGATCCCCTCTTCAACGAGGCATCTCTTTCGCCATTCCAAATCGCTCACTCCACTAGTCGTGGGCGGAAACCGATCGACCAAACAACAAGACAAGTCATGCGCAGTCCAGCGCAAAAATGACCACAGCTCAAACTTAACTGCATTCGATACCAACGCGAGAAGACAAATGCTTACCGAGAAAAGTGACTATAAATTCCAAGCAGTTGTTGCCCTTGCGTTATAAAACAGACATTGAAACAAAACGATGTTGCGAGAATTTATCACGCAACAATTGGCCTGCCCTATCACCAGACATGTCCCTCATAGAACATCTGTGGGACGAGCTTTGACGCAGAGTCTACAGGCAAGGTTCTCCAGCTAATCTGCAACAGCTCGAAGCTGCTGTTACACGTGAATGGGACTTGATTCCACGGAATTTCCTTCAGAGACTTGTGCGTTCCATGCGGAGCCACTGCCAAGCTTGTTTGCAAGCACACAGTGGACATACCAGATACTGAGGATAGTGTGAATGAATTTCTTTATTGGTTGCATTTTTGGTTTTCTCCCTTGCCTGCACAGAATGCAATGAATTTCATAACAATCAAATGTACAAATTAATGACGAGCATGGGTTCATAGGAAAATGAATAAAGATTCCAAATATGTAAACTTGTAAACACTTATATATATATATATATATATATATATATATATATATATATATATATATATATATATATATATATATATATATATATATATATATATATAATAATAATAAAATAAATTCTTTAAGCACCAAACACGGCGCATAAGGCAGAAACCAGTGCTCTCCAGGTTGTTCGTTGTGACGCCACTCCTCTTAGCTCTTGCACATTGTTTAATCCCAACGTTCTTCCTTCTCTTATTATTGTTCTTCTGAGTGTTTCTTTTGGTCTTCCTTTTTTCCTCTTACCCTCAGGAACCCAAGTGAGCGCCTGTAGTGGTATTCTGTTGTTTTGCATTCGTAGGACATGACCGATATATGACCATCGTCTTTTCCTTATATAGTCGGAGACATATTTCTGCCTAGAGTCTTCTCTTATTTGTCGATTAGTCTTGAATTCTTTCCAACTGATGTTCATGAGTTTTCTAAGACATTTGTTCTCGAATGTATTCAGCTTGTTCTCCAATGATTTTGTTATTTTCCAACTCTCACAGCCATATGTTAACACTGAGATAACATTTGAATTAAACAGACGAAGCTTGGTATGTATATTCAATGATCGTAATTTCCAAATGTTAGATAATCTATTGAAGGCGCTAGCTGCCAAAGCAATTCTAGTATGGATTTCTCTTGTTGTGTCACCATCCTGAGTCATTTTACTGCCTAAATAATTGAAACTTTCAACTTTCTGTAGTTTTTCCCTGTTCAAGATGATATCAAAGGTCTCGTTAGAAAAGTTCATAGCTTTAGTTTTAGAGGCATTTATTTGGAGACCTATTTTAACCGAGAGATGACACAAATTATTTATTGCTTCTTGGGATATATATATATATATATATTAACCTCTAAACCTCTAAACCTTTATAAGAGGAAATTCGCTGAATTAACTCAGCGGGGGGCTTGAACGGGCTAAAAACCATTGATTAAATCCTTCACAAAAGGCGACGGACAGATACAAGTTAACAAATGTTCAGCGCTAAGCAACATTGTTCTTGACTTCTGAATTATCTTGTGAACTCTCCCGTAAGGTAGAAGCGTCATTACCCTTCTATCTACATTTCTGCCAAGAGTAATCTTGTGCGAAGGTAGACACATTTGACGACCCATTTAGATACTCTTGAGTTTTGGCCACTGTTGGACCACTACTGCAAAGCAAGAGAGGCAATCCGTGACAACAATGTCCTCCTTTCTGTCTTACGAATGCCTGATATTTATCTTTATTTGTTTATTTATGTGATTAAGATATGCTAGTTAAGTTAGTAGCTGCCAACGACCAGAAACGGGATTACACCGTCACCACAGCACGCCACACACAGATGACGGTAGTTATGTTATTAACACTTACTACTCAGCAACCAGTGCTAGATTTAAGTCTTTTTAGGAGTGTAAGGACGGAAAATATCTTGGAGCTCCCCCCCCCCTCTTTTTTTTCTACAAACTGTAAAACACACACACAAAATATTAAGATAGAAAATGTTTTTATTATTCGAATTTAAATAACAATCATATTAAATATTTGATTTATAATAGCTTCTCTCCATTCCCTGATTGTGGAGTCCATGATTAGGTTGAGTTATTGGAATAAAGCATGCAAACTTCAGTACAAAGTAGAACAATTAAGTCAATCGTAACTGAGAAAAAGAAATTTCTTCTAGGCAGTTAGTAATCATTAATTTAAAGAAAGTACTAAGAGCAGTCTCTACATTTCGAAATAAACTATATCTGTTCGATTTTGTCATGAAGATCAGTGTAAATGAATTTCTTGTTTCCCCCTGTATTATTGTAATCTGCACGTATATAACAGTAAAACTGCCGTAATTCTCCATAACGAGTCATATTGAAGTCAACTGGGTAGGATTTCAGCTTTTTTTTTTGAGAATCTTATGAACGGAGTTAAAACACCCGCCAAATATCGCGGGATATATATATATATATATATATATATATATATATATATATATATATATATATATATATATATATATATATATATATATATATATATATATATATATATATATATATATATATATATATATATATATATATATATGTTGTGATCTACTGCGTGTTCTGATGACGGCACTAATCCATTCACCTGTGGTCATTTCATTCATTTCCATTTTGCTTCAGAAGTACGGAAACAGTGGCACAAAAGCATAGAAGCTTCACCTATGATGAATAATGAAGCTTCACTGGCTAAATATATAAGATCGAGACGCTTATTCATACTTATTTAAGCTGTTATTTCCATGTGCTATGTAAGCTGACGAAGGTGCGTCACGGAAACGTTATTAGCTTTTGCTTTTTGTGTGTGTGTAAAATGTATGTCATTCTAAATGTAACAGAAGACACTGACACTCAATAGAACTGGCACTGAGAAAACCAGGATAGCTTTACGAGGCTCTCTAATCTACAGGGTAAGATAAATTGAGGCAGATCCCCTCCAACCTCCTTCCCCCCCCTCCCCCCCCCCCCCAAACACACACACACATGGAGTAGAGAATTCGAGACAGACGTGAAGGAGATAAAAATAGACATGGAAAGACCTTGAACTGATGGCGCAGGACAGAAGGCGTGTTCGTAGTAGGCTTGTGTTCAACAAGGTGTTGAATTGTAATGATGATGATGGTGATGATATAATGATGTAGTATCTTTTACCTGTAATATTCTATATTCATTTCCCCATGTAGCCCTTGGGAGGGGGAAAAGGGGGGGGGGGTCTCTGATGGGTCAAAGAAAGCAGAGAACTATTGCCCCCCTCAGGCATATCGTCCAGGGCAACTAATATAAGGTTGTACATTAGGCTGGCAACTTCACGTAACACGAATTGCTACAGAAACCACCGCTACAAGAGTATGTGAATATTTGGTGCAGGCTTCCTGCAATAGAACCAGCTGTAGTAGTCCACTCCATGCTCCATAAGGAGTGACAAGGACATTGATGACGAATGATGATGTTCTACATTCATTGATGCATTGCTTCTGCAGTAAGATATAATATGACAGTTTCTAACCCTCTACTGCATTACTAGAGGCATCTAAAGCAACATTTAGGAAAGAGAAACAGACCGACATAACACATGTACACATATACAGGCCAAAGGTTAATCCGTCCTAGACCTTTACACATAACACTCGTTATTTTGGCGCTAAATTGCATCTCCCCGCCGTCTGCGAAGCAAGGAAACAGATGGGGGAGGACATGTTTTCTTTTCCCGCTATATTTGTGCTCCTTTATGTGTGCTCTTAATTTATAATTTTGAAATGTTAGAAATCTCCAGCACACCGATTTCTTAAGCTTCTTTGTTTGAAGGACAACACTTTCTTTTCTTGTCTGCCATTCATAACCGTTTTATTTTTCTTCGTTTCACGTAATTCAGATCCATTTTTATTTTGTCAGTTCTTTTAGTGTCTATTTTTTATTCCCAAAACGTTTCGCACGTTTGTTCTGCAAAGTAATGAATATACAGTTTCTTTTGAATTTGTAACAGATACTGCATGTCTAGTCTTTTTGGCGAGATGGATTTTGGATAGAAAATAATAGATACAATTGCCAGAAATGGAGAAGAGAACAGGTGAACTATCGGTAGGAATGATACAGGACAAGTCAGGTGGTTAACTGCACAGTTCTAGATGGTAGATGTAGAAGAGAGCTGTGAAGTAAGTCACCTTCTCGCTAGACCTATCATATGCTCCAAGGGTGTCCCTGTTAATAGTTGGTGTGAAATGCAGCTCTTTAATTATCCCTACCAATTTAAAATATTAAATAATTCTCTTAATGTCCACAGAATAACAAAATTCCGAACAGAAATTAGAATTTAACAAAATCAGTCAACTGCGATTTATAAAATATATCTGTACACTTTAATAATTAAAAACGAAATTTGGTAAACGTTGCCGATATGAATTTACACAAATCCCAAATTGGAAAATTATAAGGTGTCAATATCTTTGTTCATCATTTCGGGCAATTGGTAACTTCTGGATCTTGTTTCTTCAAAGTAATGAGCACGTATCTAATTCAGATCCTTTCACTAGCCTGCAGACACTTCTCGTCATACATTAAGTGTTGATCAAGATGCTTAATTCACCTAGACAGGTAGCCACAATGCTACAATCCGGTGCATGCAGAAGTGGTCCTTGAATCACACACTGCAATCTGTTTTGCTTCTTATCCGACGCTTTTTTTATGACTCTCTCGGATAAGAACCTGAAACATATGGACAGATTATGGTATCTGTTTCCTACCACCAAGACGATCCTCATTTAGACAACATAGTCCACGAGGTCACGGTCATGTCAATCAAAGAAGTACGTCATGCTCCAAAAAGAACGAAGAAATGTGATGATGCTGATGATGATGATGATGATGATGACAGACTCTTCTATCTGTTTCCTACCACCAAGACGATCCTCATTTAGACAACATTGTCCACGAGGTCACGGTCATGTCAATCAAAGAAGTACGTCATGCTCCAAAAAGAACGAAGAAATGTGATGATGCTGCTGATGATGATGATGGATGGTCTCTCGACAGGTCCAGGTGCCTGGTCATTCGACAATATTTAGAGCCGTGTCGTAAAATCGCGTTGTTTTAGTTCAATGTGCCGCCATGTCAAAGGATGGAACTTTGGAACAACATCCAACAATTTTTCTCAGATTTCTACTATGTACTGTAGTTTTTTTTTTTTTCATTATCATCATCACTATACATCACCATGTCATCCACTACTCTTTATACATCGTTCATTCCATGCCGCTAGAATGCTTAATAATTTCCATAAAAAATTGACACTAAAAATTAATCTGTTTTTATAAGCAACTGCAGTCAATAATGACGATGAAGCCTTCTGAAAATTCTACAAAGACCCGTATTATTCAAAATACATACTTGCCGCCGTAAGTACTTGGTCGGTCGGTCGGTCGGTCAGTCACATTTTTGCACACCGTCATTTGCGCACTTTTTTTTTATTTTCGAGAGAGTGCATTAACTTTCAACCACAGCTAAGGGGGTGCAACTGTGGTTGAAAGTTAGACAATAATTGTATTGTTTCCCCTTATATGCACTCTCGCGAAAATAGAAAAAGAGTGCGCAAATGAAGGTGTGCTTGAACAGTTTGATTATGGAAAGAAGCCAACAACATGATTGATAAACAGTACATGAACTGGAGTTTCGTCAATCTTCAAACGTTGTTCTCAGAGGCAGTAAGTCGACCAAGGCATCTCAGAGGCGGTAAATCGACCAGGGCAATATTTTAAAAGATGCGCGAACAATTACGAGACATGTTGTCATAAAAGATATGTTAGTTATTTAGTCAATTTACGGCCCATTAGACCATTATCACTGCTCTACTTGTCACTTAGGTTGGGTTACTCCATGTCTTCATATTTAATACATCTATATAATTTTTACCAACAAAGAATGAGAAGTCAGTGATCGACTATGCCATTGTTAGGAGGAGCTAATTCAAATATGTCCGGGATGCTAGAGTCTGGAGTGGGCCAGAGATTGGAAGTGATCACTACCTGCTTACAATCAAAAGAACAACTGAAAGAGTTGCTCAGCCTAGGAACTGCCCAACATCACGCAAGAAACCAAGTAAACGAACGGGAGAAATGAGCATTAAGACCTACAAGCTAAGAGAGCCCGAAATTAAGACCAGATATCAGGGGCTTATTGCTACAGCGGTGAAAAACACAGAAGAACAACCTGATGACTTGGAAACCCTCTGGCCTAAATTCAAGGACATCATAAAGACTGCTGCTGCAGAAGCATGTGGTGAAGTCCGACTTGGGAACAAGAGACAGAGGACACCTTGGTGGACAGAGGAAGTCAAAGAGAAAATAAGAGAGAAGAAATGGGTTGGCATGGAAACAATACTTAGGAACTAAAAACACAACAGGACAAATGGAGAAATATAGAGAATATGTGACACTCAGAACAGAAGCAAAGAACAAGGTGCTAGCAGCAAAACAGAAGTCCTGGGAAGAATTTGGAGAAAAGCTAGAAAAAGGTGCGCAAGAAAACCAGAAATTGTTCTATAAGACCCTAAAGAACACGAGGAAGGAAAAACAATGCCCTCTCAAATTTATAAAGGACAAGCAAGGCGAATTGCTTACTGTCCCGAAGGAAGTAATGGAAAGATGGAAAGAATATTTCTCAGAACTCCTGGATGGTGAGCAAGGTCAAGCATCAGAAATGATAACCACTAGCACAGAAGAGAAAACCAATGGTGGTGAAGATGACATAAAGATGGACGAACTGAAGGCAGCACTGGAGAAAATCAAGATGGGCAAAGCAGCAGGGCATGATGGTATAACACCAGAAATGGTTAAGTACATGGGAGCATCAGGCGACCTATTATTCTTAAGACCATACCAAAGGATTGGGAGATTGCCATTATAACACAAATTTTCAAAATTGTGACAATCGACAATGTGGAAACCATTGTGGCATATCCCTTCTCAGTGTCCCTGGTAAAATCTACTCTAGAATCCTAGAACAGAGACTCCGACGCCTAGCTGAGCCACAATTGGATGAGGTCCAGTGCGGATTCCAAGCAAACCGAAGTAATCAAGACCTAATCTTCACACTCAGACAGCTGATTGAAAAGGCCCTTGAGTATAAGAGTGAGATCCATCTTTGTTTCATAAATCTGGAAAAGGCGTTTGACAGGGTCCCCTGGAGCAAACTTTGGGACTTTTTGGCAAGGAAGAACATTCCAGCACCTCTGATTCATGCTATACAGAGCTTCTACAAGTCTTGCAGAAATTATGTGAGGACAGCAAACCATAAGTCAGAAGAGTTCAGGACCACTACTGGTGATATCCTGTCACCTTGTCTTTTCATACTCCTCATGGACAATGTCATCAAGGCAAGTAAGGAGAGAACAAGAAAGTATTCAGTGGGGTACTGAAAGATGAGACAGGTCTGTATTTCAGAGCTGGCATTTGCTGATGATGTTGCCCTGATTGCTAAATCAAAGGCACATCTCCAATCCAACCTACAAGTCTGGAAGGAAGAGCTGGAGAAGAGAGGGATGGTCATAAGCAGCTCTAAAACAAAATCCATTGTGATATCACGAGAAGAAAGAAGACATCAGATTAAGCTGGGAGAACAGGCCCTGGAGCAGGTCGACCACTTTAAATACCTCGGAGCTATTATAGACCGAAAGGGAGGCATCAAAGAAGAGTTGGCCACTCGAAAAGCAGCAGCTGGGAGACTTTTTCAGGCAATAAATAGAGGATTCCTCAGCAAGAGAGAGGTTGGTAAGAAAACGAAGATGGCTGTATACCGCTTCACCTATGTCCCAGTCTTGACATATGGATGCGAGTCATGGGCAATGACTACAACCTACAAAAGCCAGATCCAAACCTCAGAAATAAGGTATCTGAGGACGGTGGTTGAAGTAAAAAGAAGAGACATCGCCCGCAACCAAACGATACGTCAAGGCCTAAAATCCCACCCCCTGCAGACCCAAGTAGAACAGTCCCAACTAAGATGGTTTGGCCATGTCTGCAGAATGGGAGAAGATCGGCTACCACGACAAGCATGGGAAACAAAGAGCCAGGGATCCAGACCCCCAGGACGATCCAGAGTCCGCTGGGAGGACAACATTAGAAAATCTTTGAAGGACCGAGGACTAGAATGGAACCAGGCCAGGAGGAAGACAGCCGATAGGATAGTCTGGCGCTCTCTCTTCCAAATCTCTACACCTCACGGTAGAAGGGGAACGACTAAGTAAGTATATAATTTTCACTACAAATATATAAAGACGGTCGTCTGCAATGATGACCACAGTAGTGATAGTACCGTCTGTAATACCTGTAACAGAAACAACACACTATAATTAAAAACCTGCCAATTGTGGCGGGTTGTTGCTAGTTATTATATATATATATTGTTTATTACATTAACTTACACCCCCCCCCCCATTAATTGTTTCTACGACTTAAAGAGCGTGTAATTGACAGAGTGGATAGAGAGCTAAATCTCGCTGACGATGTGCCGGGTTTGATTCACGGTATCAAACGCTCCAGTCTCCCTAGTTGTAAATGGGTACCTGACTTTGCTCTTGCGTTAGGGAAGGAAAACGCAGAGAAGACAGGAACTGGTTACCCCCACTTCATGATGCTGGACCTAGTATGGTGAAGTCTCAAACACTTCACTCCCCTATCGCAATATCTGTTTTGGGACTACCTTTACATTTTTACTATTTTAAAATTAAAATTAGAATATGACCTAGAATAAAAACGAAGAAATGCCAATGGTATCGCCAGAGGTTCAAATAAGATAGCGGTTCTCAACCTTTTTAGGGCCGTCTCCTAAATACTAACTGTCTGAGTGAAATGTCATGACTGTACCGCACAATAAATACGAGAAAAATACGGAAAATCCGAGCATTGTACTATGGAAGCTAAATTGAACACACAGTAAAAGAGCACGTAAGCCTTTCTAAAGTACGTTGACCATTGACTATAAGTTATGATAAGTTTCACAACAAAGATCCAAGTGAAATTGAACTGTAATGAAACAAAAATAAAACAAACAAAAAACCACATGAGAATTAGTGCTTTGCCAGAACAGGCGGCAGAACGATCACGACATAATTATCCCTCTCCTTCCCCCCGCCATGATTTGCAGGGTTACTTACTCGAATACAGGGCCGGCTCTAGGGCGATGTGAATGGTGCGCGCCAGCCTGTGGCAGGCGCCGAAATTTATAAAAGAAAAACAAAAATTACAATTTTAAAAGAACAGACAAGTAAAATAGAACACTTTAAAGTAAGAAATTATTTGCTAATACAAAACGGATCGTTTTCCTACGTGTCTCAGGAAATAAGCAGCTGAGGTCTGTCACCTCAGTGGCGCATTCCCGTAGTCAGTAATCAATGAATGGGGCTATTATTATTACTATATTATTCATGTTTTTTTAAGAATAGAGCATTGAACGCTCATGTGCACTTCAGTATGAATGGAGAAAAAAAAATTACCCACAACAAAATAATAAAAATTAATAAATGTATTTTTTGTTTTTGTTTTTAATGCTATAGAGAACATCACTTGCGAGAATTACAGATCTATCTCAATAGCATGAACCTGAGTCCCGTAAGGAAAAGGTGTGGGGGGGGGGGGGGGGGGGGGGGGGAGGGTCAGAAGGGGGGTGTCACGAAACTTTGCACCACTTTCAAAAATCATTTGGGCCGGCTCTGCTCTTATAAATATGTAAGTTGTACGGGGCACGACAACAAACAAGTCACACGTGGTTACTCAAATTTCTTTTACCCATTTATTTTTCAGCAGTGTGTAAAATGCACTCTCATTTCAGGTTGATACCTCCTAAAGATCTTTTTTGACAATCACTTTCGTCAGAGGCAGATCTGCGTCGCTAAGTTTAACGAAGGATATTGGTTTCACTATCTGCTGCTTTCAGTTACCCTACGATACACGTCACTGTTTTAACAGGGCGAAATGTGACGTCACAGAAGTGACCTTGAACTAGACCGCAGTCTAAAACCTGATAGCAGATTTTTCCATTCAGACTACAGGCTAATTCATCACCGTCAGGCTAATTTATCACCTTATACCTCTTCGGCCTTGCGATTGTAAGCCCTCCTAGTTCAGAGTGAAGGCAGACATATCATGCAGTCATAGGATGCGGTGGATACAGATAGAATGAGACTAGGAAAGGGGAGGGTAAGGGAGGACAGCGTGTGATACTATGTACGTGTGAGAGCTAGAAAGAGGGAAACAGCAGGGGCGTACTTAAAGTAGTTAGTACGGGGGGAGGGGGGGGGTGGGTGGAGATCCCTCCTTTGAGTGAAGGAAATGTCGAAACAGTCCACCTTCCACACAATCTGCCTAAGGAAAATTCTCCGAATCTTTTGGCCAAACACCATCAGCAACCAAGAACTACTTATTCGGAGTAACCAGGAGGACATGCACACCATCATAGCTGGCAGACGCTGGAGTTGGGTTGGCCACGTCCTCAGAAGGGACCCTGATACCATCAGAAGAACAGCTATGCTATGGACCCCCGAGGGAAAGCGAAAGAGAGGCCGACCAAAAACATCTTGGCGCAGAACTGTGGAAGCCGAGATGAAAAGAATGAACCAGAGTTGGGGCACTGTACGAAGGATGGCCGCCGACCGAGCAAGGTGGAATCAATTTGTTGCTGCCCTACAGGACGCCACCAGGCGTGATGGCCGCTGACTGCTTTGACGGTTGGCGGTTATGGATCAAAGAAGAAGACGGGGGGTGGGGTGGTGGTCCCTCCTTTGGCACCACCCATAAACAATATTTTAAGCATACAAGTAGATTTTAAACAGTGTAGGATTGTAAAAATACTATCCGATGGCATACCTCTACTAGCTGTCACCCGGGACAGACCGCTCCCTCGATCCCCCGGCCTTAGTACGCCACTGGGAAATAGAAATAGTTAATGACACCGAGGGAAAGAGGGAGAGACAGGAAGAACATAGAGGGCGGAAGTCAGCATTATGAGGTGGAGTGGGCAGTTCCCTTCCTCGCTGCCTTTGCCTTCCTTAATTCAAGAGCAGAGTCAGATACCCATTTGCAGCTGGGTGGACTGTACCCCTATGTCCCAGTGTAGTTCACGAGGGTCTCTGAAGAGACAAATAAAGAATAAGATTACTCCACCCTCAAGCATGTCGTACAAGGCAACTAATATGAGATTGTGCACGGGGCTAGCAACTTCATCATGTCAAACAAATGACCACATAAACCATCACTGATAGATCATGTGACTGCTTGGTGCAGGCTTCCCGGGTAAGGGCACGCGCTACAGTGTCGGCTCCATGCGCTAAAAAAAGCGAAAGAGAGAGAGGGGGAGACTGTACCCCTCTGCCTATAAAACTATAAAACAGTATATCTAATCACACAAACCCTAATACAACTAACGACTATTGCACACGCCACTGTCAATCCTTCCTTCCAGTTATGAGAATTCGCGCTCGCCTATGAAGGCCTTCTTTCTTTGTCTACCAATAAATGTTTTTAGCCGATTACATTTGTGCACCAGGCAGGCCACGCCGCAGGAAGCAGGCGGGGGCGAGAAAAATTCTTCCCACAAAGACACAAAAAAAAAAACTGGCTTGGGACACGCCGTGCCAGCATCACCTAATCAACGACGTTGTTTGTCTGTCATTTCCACCTGCACTCGATTTTTTTTATAGGTCAAGTTCAAGTACAGTTACGCCAGGACAAACTGACAAAAGGTGCGCTTTTATAAGCACTGCAAGATCTGTCTATGCAGAAATGCACGAAGGCAACTATGACTACTTCTTTACCCTGATGACTTCGATCTTTCGTTTGTTTTGGTTCGTTCGTTCTATCTGTCTGTCTATCTGCCAGTCATTCTGCCTGTCTGCCTGGTGTATTCTCAGCTGGTGTATTTATATCATCTGTCATCAGCCCAAGTGCCGCTGGATAAGAAAAAAAAAAAAAAAAAAAAAATCATCTGTCATCAATAAATAATAACTTAATGAATATCCTTTTGAGCCTCTTACGAAGCAGGAGGACACCACTCCATGTGGCCTCCATGAAAGAAGTCTACGCCAAAGCGCGTTATGTGCTTGTGCAGTGTTGGCTTTTGTAGAAACGTTTGTTTTGCATGCTACGTGGCTGCTAGCCACATACAACCTTATCTTAGTTGCCTCTTTCGATATACCTGGCTGGCAGGCCCCTCGAGATCTCAGACGAGGCTCGGGCCATTTCACACCGAGAGGCTTTATCATTGTTTGGGAAGAAAGGTTAAATAAGTGGATTATAATGCATCCTTGGTTGAAGTGAGTGTCCCCTCCCCCTGTTATTGAGTTGAGGCCCGGGTCAAATGGCCCTGCTGGTCCCTACTCTAGCTGGACTTGCTGGCGAGAGTAGTGGTTCTATTATTTCTTTGCTGTCTTAGGATTCACTGCTTGAGTAATATTCTAACACACATAGCGCAAACAATCTAAAAATAATTGCATTCTTTGCAATACTTACGTTACAAATAACAATGTTCACCACGCACGGGTCAGGGGGGAGACTAACAAGGAATAATCTCACTGCTTTCGCCAGGCATTTCATAATGGTAATCAAAGTGATGTTGTGTATATAGAGCTGGCATTATCATCATGTATAACTAAATGCTACATAAACAGCCGAAATAGACAAGTAAAGTGCTTTAGTGAGACTTCTATTGCAGTCGACTGCAGATGAAGATCCAAAGTTCTTAAGGAGTTGAAATGAACGTCTTCTCCGCAGAGTTCATGTTGTTTTATTTTGTTCAACCACAGTTCCCTTACAAGGGCCCTAAGTAAGTGCTGCCTTTCGTGGTTAACTCTCTCTCTCTTTTAGACATCACTTAATCTTCATCATCAACATCATTATCATAAACATCATCATCACGTTTAAACTCCCAAAGGAGCATAGGCTTTCAACAAACATATGTCAAGTCTTCCTGTCCTGCGCCATCTTCATCCCTTTCATGTCTGTCTTCAGTTCTCTTCTCCGTGTGTTCTTTCGTCTGTCATTAGCTCTCTTTAGCTCTCTTTAGCTCTCTTAACCTGGATAAGAACAGAACAAGAACTTGCCTGGTGATGCTATCGGCAGATTTCTTCATTGTGTGTCTTATCCATCTCCAGCTTCTTCTATCTCTTGTTCCACTGGCACTTGTCTGGTTATTGTCATCTCTTGTTCCACTAGCACTTGTCTGGTTCTTCTCATCTCTTGTTCCACTGGCACTTGTCTGGTTCTTGTCATCTTTTGTTCCACTAACACTTGTCTGGTTCTTCTCATCTCTTGTTCCACTGGACTTATCTGGTTCTTGTCATCTCTTGTTCCACTAGCACTTGTCTGGTTCTTGTCATCTCTTGTTCCACTGGCACTTGTCTGGTTCTTGTCATCTCTTGTTCCACTGGCACTTGTCTGGTTCTTGTCATCTCTTGTTCCACTGGCACTTGTCTGGTTCTTGTCATCTCTTGTTCCACTGGCACTTGTCTGGTTCTTCTCATCTCTTGTTCCACTGGACTTGTCTGGTTCTTGTCATCTCTTGTTCCACTGGCACTTGTCTGGTTCTTGTCATCTCTTGTTCCACTGGCACTTGTCTGGTTCTTCTCATCTCTTGTTCCACTGGACTTGTCTGGTTCTTGTCATCTCTTGTTCCACTGGACTTGTCTGGTTATTGTCATCTCTTGTTCCACTGGACTTGTCTGGTTCTTCTCATCTCTTGTTCAACTGGACTTGTCTGGTTATTGTCATCAGTTCCACTTTAGTGATCTTGTCATAGCACTTGAATCCCTCAATTCTATGCAAGCCCCCATTTATGAAAATATGCAGCTTTCTGGTTGGTATTTGGTGTTCTCAATGTTTCAATGCAATACAATAGGACTGACTAGATATTAGAGTTGAAAATTCTAATTTTTGTGTGTGCTTGACTTGATCTCTCTTGATCCTAAATATGTTTCCCAGTGAAATAAAAGCTCTTGTCTTTTGTGTTCCAATTTTGATATATTGTATTTTATTTTATCTTAGTAAATTACTAGCCACAATTGATCACTTATTTTATATTTCATTTTTTCTGAGTTAATTGTATATCTTTGTCACTACATTTACGTTTGTCATCTTCTGAGTTAGTTGTATATCTTTATGACTTGTGTCTGTTTATATCCTGTAAGACACGTTGCAGCCTTGATAGATATGTTGATTTTGGTTAGGGTTAGAAATTAAATGTGACTTAAAACATTGTCAGAATATGTCGGGCTTACAGGTAGCCGACTACAGTGTCAATACGCGAATCGTAGTGTGTAGAGTTCGAACACTGGGACCAAGGTTAATACAAGTCCAAAACGTCCAACGACACAACAGGGTCCTTGACCAACTTGGTAATATAATATACTTGACCCATTGGCTGGTAAGTTAGTTAAATTGAATATGTTTATTTTGACGACGACGAAGACGATAAACTTGCAGAGTAGACATACTCTTACATTGACGGTTGCCCATATTAGTCAAACAAGTATGGCATGAATATCATATCATTATTCCATTTCCCACAAACTGAGGAAGGAACAAGCAGGATTTAGAAAGAATAGAAGATGTGTAGATCATATATTCACTCTCAGGAACATTATAGAGCAGTGCTCAGAATGGCAAAGACAGCTTTACATTAATTTCGTTGATTTTGAAAAGGCTTTTGACAGCATACATAGGGACAGTTTATGGAAAATACTGAGAGCTTATGGAATTCCAAGTTGCATAGTGTCAATCATAAAAAGCCTCTATGCCAACTTTACGTGTAGTGTTGGGCAGAGCAACCTAACCTTTGAGGTGAAGACAGGAGTACGACAGGGATGCCCCTTGTCAACCACTCTATTTTTAACAGTCATAGACTGGGTGATGCGCCAGACAACAGAGGGCAGTCCAAGAGGAATAAGATGGACAACATTTTCTACACTGGAAGATCTGGAATATGCAGATGACATTGCACTACTAGCACATTCACATCAACACATCCAGGAAAAAACGGATAGACTTAACAAGTTTAGCCAGCAGGTGGGCTTGAACATCAACTTAAAGAAGTCTGAGGTCATGACGCTCAATGTGAGCAACCCTGAGCCCATATCAGTAAGGAATCAGCAATTGGTACAGACAGATACCTTCACATACCTAGGAAGCATAGTAACACCAGACGGCGGGGCAGGCAGAGACATTAATGTCAGAATGAATAAGGCAAGAACAGCCTTCTTTAGCCTAAACAACATCTGGAAGTCCTCCCAATACAGCACAAGCACAAAATTAAGATTATATCAGAGCTGTGTACTTTCTGTGCTTCTCTATGGTGCGGAATGCTGGAGAGTTACAGAGAAGGAAATGTCGAAATTGTCCTCCTTTCACACAACATGCCTAAGAAAAATTCACCGAATCTTTTGGCCGAATACCATCACTAACCAAGATCTGCTTACTCGTAGCAAGCAAGAGGACATGCACACCATCATAGCTGGCAGACGCTGGAGCTGGGTTGGTCATGTCCTCAGAAGAGACCCCGATGCCATCACAAGAACAGCTATGCTTTGGACCCCTGAAGGAAAACGAAAGAGAGGCCGACCAAAAACAACCTGGCGGAGGACTGTGGAGGCTGAGATGCAGGGAATGAACCAGAGCTGGGGCACTGTACGAAGGATGGCCACCGACCGAGCAAAGTGGAATCAATTTGTTGTTGCCCTACAAGACGCCACTAGGCGTGATGGCCACTGACTGCTTTGACGGTCTGCGGCTAAGGATCAAAGAAGAAGAAGATTCCATTTATACATATATAAACGACGATGACACTTCCTCCTGGAAGGTAGCAAAACCTATAATCAATTAACTATTCCTGTAATATGGGACACTTAGATCAGACCAACGTCTGTCTTCTTAAGCCGTCATTTTGTCTCTCTCTGACGCGAAAGCGTACTCTGGCAACAATCAAATACATCGCACCAATTTGTGCTCTTTAGTGCAGAATTAATTTAAACTATTATTACTTACACAGAAACGTACCTATAGTACATCTAACAAAGTTAGACTTTGGCATCTGGTAAACTGTTAAGTCTCGCACCCTTAATACGTATGTGAAAAAGGACGTAACAATGACTATATTTACGTTTGTTATCTTCTGAGTTAATTGTATATCTTTATGACTATATTTACGTTTGTCATCTTCTGAGTTAATTGTATATCTTTATGACTATATTTACGTTTGTAATCTTCTGAGTAAATTGTAAGTCTCGGCTAGTCCACTACAATTATAAGATGATCCCCACTAGAATCAAGGTACATCCAACTCCTGGCGTTGTATCACCCCGCCAGTTAGTAGGTCTGGTATGTTTTATCTATGCTGAGTATGCAGAGTTGGGGAATCCCTCTGGGGTTGGAAGAAAGCCCTGGAATAAAGAATGCAGTCAGCGACCCATAGCTTGACTGCTTGCGTCAGGGTCAGCGAACCAGAGCTGACCAAGACCCTACTCCACCTCCAGGTGATGGTCCTGGAAACAGGCTGCATCACTGCAGTCTGGCTGAGAGAGTAGGGATCGAAGAGGGAAGGCAAACCCGGTCCCCAAAAATGCCGTACTGAAGTCGGATGTGTCGGCCGAAAGGCGCAGATATCGCAGCTCCGGCGTAAACAGACACAACGCAACCAACGTCCTTTTCAGGACGAACGAGGAAGAAGACGAACCCACCTCAAATACAAAAGGGTAAAGATTGAAAACTCAAATCCCACAAGATCAGGAAAAAAAGAAACATAATCGTTTCTTTCTGAGTAAATTACTAATCTCGGTTGGTCACCAAACGATTTCTTTTCTCTCCTTTACCAAGATTAAGGCGATTCATCCCTAAAACATTTTCAGTGATAAATTCCGGAATATTTGAACTTCATCTTGCCGGGAAAGGAAATTCGTTTTAGTGGTCCAAGGGACATAACTTATTTAATAGTAGCCTACTTCAGTCATAACTGACTATGTTGATGATGCGCCCTTGAAGTGATAACCTTCAACTACCTTTTGCCTGATGTTCCTTCCGACTTGTTCTGTTCTCTTCTGCTTGTTCTAAGAGTTTTTTTTTTTTTCGCCCAACCTAAGGCGAGGCCGTAGGGAGCATCTCCAAGTGGTGCGATCGGCAGCTTCGCCCTCCCAGGACGCAGGATTTATGACCAGTGCTTTGATTTCTCTCTTGCACCCATCTTTAAACCTCAGCTGCAGTCGCCCGGCTATACTATTGCCATCTTTCCGTTGTCTGTAGAAAACATCTTTCTTGTGTGGCGACACCACAGAGTGAAGCTGGAGTGTCCTATTCAGGCACAAGCTTGGGCACAGTTATGCTGCTCGTATGGCAATCACAGGTACCAATTCAGGACATACTCTGTTTTGGATATCAGCAGTCAGAGGTTGACTACTGCTTTTATTCAAGTGGACCTGTTTTTTTTTTTTTTTTTTTTTTTTTTTTTAAATTAGGAGTTTCGCCTTGTTTTATGTGGCCCACCATGTTCTCTGAAACAAATTTTCTTGTGACGCTTTTGTTTCTGTCTATGAACATACTGATAAATTTCTTGTTGAAATCCCATGTTGGTTTTTTGTGTGTCAGAATGGTATGGTTTTTTTTTTTTTACCCCTCAAAGTTAATCCCCTCAAAAACCCTTATATATTTTCAGTAATGGGTTTTACCTGTAATGTCATGCCATATTTTTAATTCCAAAAGCCTATAGACCCATTTAAGGGACATAATTTGTATTTCTTAAGTTCTAAAAAAACGTAGTGCATGAGTTCCCCTTTGGAAATGGCTTTAACTTTAGTCTGGATTAGCTCTGTTTAAGAAGCGTTAGTTTCTTTTTTTTTTTTTTTTTAAATTAACGGCACTTGGGCTTTCAGCCCTTCGGCCCAATGACATGTCATTGCGAGGCTGGGGAGCCTGTGGACTTTCCTTCCAACCCGGTCAGGAGCTTCGCTCCTTCCCATCCACAGAGGGTTTATCTCAGGAGCCGTTCAGGTGTCAATTTGCAAACTCTAACTTCAACATTCATTCATTTCCCTGTTCACTTCCCCCAGAGTATGGAGCCACTGAGTTTGCTCCCTTCCTAAATGTCAGCACCAAAACTTTCATATATGCTCTTACAGTACAAGTGGTTTCTGTAGCAATGTATTTTACTTGTTGAGGTAGCCATGCACAACCTCACCATAGTCGCCTTTCATGACATGCTTGAGAGAGCACTGTCCTCTATTCTTTCTTTGTCACCCTTTGAAATAACACAATTCACCTTCACCATTATCTGAACATTAATCAAAGAACAAGAACCAAAAAATCGCCACTTAAGGAAAAAGATGTCTTATATACGCAACTAATAAGAAATGAGAAGACCTAATAAGGAACTAAAAGGTCAGTGACATCATAGGAAGACAAGGTCACTAATGTGGAACTTATGACAAGAACCAGACAAGTGCCAGTGGAACAAGAAATGGCAATAATATGCTGGAGATGGATGAATTGAAGAAATATGTTGATAACATTACAAGGTAATCCTTGTACTGAGATCCCCGGGATAAGGGAGATAGAGGGAGACCAAAGAACACAAGGAGAAGATAGCTGGAGACAGACATTAAGGGGGTTAAGTTTGGTTTGGTTTGGTTTTGTTTTTAAGGACTATGTTCATTGCACACGGACTATTCCATCAGCACTCCGATCTCCTCCCTTAGATCACACAAGGAGGATCTCAACACAGTGCACGAACTCCGTAGCACCAGCGAGAATCTCAATGTGCGTATATAGAAATCACACATTCTATAAATATATTTGTGTTGGGTAAGTTTCTAATTTTTTTTTTTTTAATTTTGCCAGGGCAGCGACCTGATAGGCCGGTATGATTTAGCTCGTTCAAGCCGCCAGCTGATTTAATTAAGTGTACTTATGATGACTGAGACATACGGGTGCGCACATTCAAAATGATTCTTCTTCTTCTTCTTTGATCCTTAGCCGCCGACTGTCAAAGCAGTCAGTGGCCATCACGCATGGTGGTGTCTTGTAGGGCGGCAACAAACTGTTTCCACTCTGCTCGGTCGGCAGCCATCCTTCGTGCAGTGCCCCAGCTCTGATTCACTCTTTGCATCTCAGCCGCCACAGTTCTCCGCCAAATTATTTTTGGTCGGCCTCTCTTTCGTTTTCCTTCCGGGGTCCATAGCATAGCTGTTCTTGTGATGGCATCGGGGTCTCTTCTGAGGACGTGGCCAACCTAACTCCAGCGTCTCCCAGCTATGATGGTGTGCATGTCCCCTTGGTTGCTCCGAGTAAGCAGTTCTTGGTTGGTGATGGTATTCGGCCAAAAGATTCGGAGAATATTTCTTAGGCAGATTGTGTGGAAAGAGGACAATTTCAACATTTCCTTCTCTCTTACTCTCCAGCATTCCACACAATAGAGAAGCACAGAAAGTACACAGCTGTCAAATAATCTTAATTTTGTGTTTGTGCTGTACTGAGAGGACTTCCAGATGTTGTATAGACTAATGAAGTATGTTATTGGTTTGCTCATTCTGTTATTGATATCTTTGCTCGCTCCACCGTCTGGTGTTTCTATGCATCCAAGGTATGTGAAGGTGTCTGTCTGTTCCAGTTTCTGATTCCTTACTGTTATGGGCTCTGTAGCGTGAGGTTTTTATTGTATATAGGATCATTATAGTACTGACAATACAGAAATAGAATTTCTGCAGGAAAATGGTGAAGTTCCGGTGTATGAGAAAACCACTGGTATCACAACTTAGTTACGGCTGTGAATGATCTGATCTCGAAATATTCATAAAGTGGAGACAGTCATAAAATGCCACCTCGCTGGGTAACTAACTGTGATATTAAAACAAGGAAACAGATTACACTTAACAATTACAAACTTGACAAGTCGTTCAAATACAATTTATTATTTATTAAGTAAAAACACTATCTACTCTTGTGCTAAACGGTGGATGTGGAAAGATGGAATGCAACGGGTTTGTACGTTTACAGATGATATATATATATGTATATGTATTACAACACGTCCTTCTTCCAATTATAGGAAAATAATTATATCAGTTGTTAATCAATTATAGAAAAATTATATCAGCTGTGCTGTTAATCAATTATAGACAAATTATATCAGCAGTGCTGTTAATCTTGTCTCTGACTACGCTAAATCACTTTGTCTTCTGTCGCAGAGAGATTTATGATTAATAAATTTCTATATCTTTTCTCTATTCTACCCGTGTCTTCTACTTTATTATCGCTCTTTTATCCTTTTTTTTCGCAGTCGTTTGATTGTGAAAATATAACTCTCCCATTCAAACCTTCGCCTGTCTCTTTTCTTATGTAGCAACGCATTTTTATTGCTGTTAAGCTAAGTTCTTGAGTAGACCGAATAGTGTGAAATTCGTTCTCGACAGACATATGATGGCAGACAATCGTCTAACATTTTAATCTGACACGAAGCTTCTACGGTTAAGTTTCTCGGTGATGGGTGTGTGAGGCGCCAACATGCATTGCTCGGGAATGACCAGAGGTAGCGGCAGGTGTTAGAACGAGCACTGGCAGTTTTATTGCCGGCGCCTGAGTTAATGTGAAGACGCTAATTTCGGGTTTTCGAGAATAGCGTGCATCCTTTGTCTGTTTTCAGATATTATACAAGAAGTAGTTTAGACTTCATTCATTCAGTCCTCCTAAGTTGCAGTAGACGGATCGCTTCGTGCTAGAGAATAAGCTTGTATAGCGAAGTTCTTAGTTTTTCTCGACAATTTTGCCGAGCTTCTAGAATACCGATATAAGTGTATAATTCTAGTTTCGTGGTGATCGCCTGTAGTTCTGTTTGGAGGTAATATTATATATATAGTAATGTTGAGTGATTTAAGTGGTAAATCGCTTATTTTATTGCACTAGTTAATTTCTGTGTAGAGAGATTAAATGATAATTCAGTTGTATTCTCTAAAGTTACTGCGTTACAGTGGAGAGCAAATAAATTATATTTCTAGCTAAACTCATTCGGCTATTAATAAATTTGATTAAACTGCTTATAACCAGTCAGAGAATAGTTTAACCATCTAAGTGAATGCACTGATGACTCATGAGTATTGACGAAATATATTTATATGTATTTCTAATTCATGATGATGGGTTTTTTTCTAATGACTATAATTTATTTCACGGAAGTTCATAATTTAAGTTGTAACCGAAATGGATAACTGATAAACGCCTTTTTTTCCTTGTGGTAATAATGATAAAGGCTGTTATTCTTGGATGCTGTATACTGTGTTTTATCAGTGTACGTTGTAAAGATGTACTGGGACTGAATAGTCAACTCAAACAACCGAGCACAGTGTCAGGTATACATGTCACCTTGTCCTGGGACACAATGAGGCCCTGACAAGAATACAGTGTTGACAATGAGTGTTGTAATGAATGTCAATACGCGAATGTGTGACTGTTCTGTGGAGTTGACTGAAGGTTCAAACACTCATTCATGCGTATCTAGAAGTTACTTATGCAGACCACTGTAGACGTTTCAATAGTTTAATTTGACGCATACACTTGACAGAATGGGTACAGTTACATGAACACAGGTCGACATCAATAACATATTGTTGACCCACGGTGTACAATTATAAATTGGCATTCATGTTGAGGACAATCACAATGGAACATCAGTATACCAACGTTCAGAGTTCCATATCTCATCTAAATATCCATCAGGCCTTACTGACTGATCATGTCAGTTAATATATAATGTTTAACAAATCTTCATCAGAGCTTACTGACTAGTCATGTCAGTTAATCAATAATGTTTACGGTGACTCCTGGACAGAACCTCCTTTAGCATAAGTGTAGCTTGTACCCTAGCGGAGATTTCTTTAAATAGCATTCAGCAAATATCTTCTGAGCGAATGTTAAATCACCCAAGAATAGATTTTCCTTTCATAAGTGTGATCTCTTGATCATCATCGGATAATAAGGGCATCCCTGTTCTCTGGTAAATGATCAACAATAAATAGCATTCCGAAAATGGCTTCTCGTCTTGTAAACATCGCTCACCCTAACGATGTACGACAAAGCTTCAATAAAGATTCAATTCTTGAATATCAAAGTTTTCCACAAGCATCAGCATAATCTGTCCTCATAATTGCTGTATAGAAACATAACCAGTGCTGCTGGATAATATGTCGTTCTGACATACTGACATAGGTAGATTCATGTAAACGTCTGCCCATCTTAAGCATAGGAATGAACGAAGTCAGCAAAAGTACGTTTACCTTGACATAGGAATACACTAGCAAGCACAAACGCTCTTCTCCTGGCGTTATGGAATGAACACTAGGGAACTCATGGATTTAACAATCCCAGAAGAAACTATCTTCGTTCCCATAATCAAAAAGAGATCACAAACTTTGGGCAGGTCTACGACATGACTCCCGCCATAGGCTTCATCACCGAAGAACTCTCTAACGTATCTTCATCCGCCGAAAAGCACCTCCCCAAAGGTACAGTACAAGAAAAATAGTTCGACATAAACATACAAAGATATCAAGCTATAGGACATACTCGTCCTACATAGACAAGAACTACACATAGATTCGGGCCATAGACATTCTGAAGCAAGAACAATCTATTCCTAACCAAACACAGAATAGATCAAAGTAAATCTAAATTCCTCCGCTGAGTTCGATTTTCAGGAACGAACAAGGAGCGATAACTCACAGAATGAATACCCATCGCCTAATCTGAGTTCTGTCCCTCAAGACCGAAAAACATGCATTCAAAGATAAATATATTTTTATCAGACAAATAAATACATTTTACCTATGTATGCGTAATCCGTGCCACCAAAAAATATGTGCGCAACAGATTACCACACCCCCCGGGAAAAAATGAAAATCATTTTTTTTTCATCTGAGAGCAACATACAATAGGCTCCCAACGCATAAATACTGCGCAGATGAGAAATATCTGGAATTATTTAAGCCAGATTAATGCAAAGTCGAAATATAGATCGCCAGATGAGAATACATCTCAATCTCTCAGAGAAAGCATTTCTCTTAAGCATAAATGTTTCCAGGGAGGTGTCACCAACGCATACTACTATACTTGCAATGACACAATGCCTATAACAATTTCAGTTTAAGCATTCTAAGTACATGATTGACAAAAAGAAAAAATCATCAACGAGTACCGGTGAATATATATATCAATGAACGTAGTATCATTACGAATTACAATGTGTATCTATCTTGATATAGAAAAGAAAAATCTGTTGTCGAGTTGGAAGTGTTAAGAAATCCAAGACTCAACAGTTAAGTGGAATCATGTGGGCATCTAGACAGAATGTCTGCCATCACATTATCTGATCCACGAATAGCTCGTACCGAAAAATGAAAAGGTTGAAGAGCAATCGCATATCGAGTAGACCTCGAACTCTTCAAATTTTTACTCTGTATAGCCGTAAGAGCTTTCTGATCGGTTTCTACTATGAAATGTGCGCCTAGAAGGAATCTTTGTAATTTGAGAATTGACCACACCATAGCCAATAGTTCACGGTCTAAGACCGAATAATTCCTTTCTGCAGCATTAAGCTTTCTGGAAATATACATTACAGGATGCAGAGTTCCAGAGTACTCTTGCATTAGTGCCGCTCCAATCCCAGTGGATGAAGCGTCACTACGAAGAACAAATGTCTTATCTTTAGTAGGTAACACTAAAATAGGTGCAGTAGAAAACATAGTTTTGATCTTATCCAAAGAGGATTGACATTCTTGAGTCCAATGGACTATATTAGGAGACCCTTTCTTTAGCAAGGAAGAAAGAGGTGCCATGATCGAGGACAGATTCGGAATGAATCGTCCATAAAATTGTATGAGACCTAAGAGACTTCGCACTTGCTTTTTAGTCTTTGGAATAGAAATGTTAAGTATTTTACTTGTATTATGGTCCTCTGTCTTTAGGAAACCATGACCGACACGGTGACCTAAGAAAGCAATTTCGCTAAAACCAATACAGGCTTTAGAGGGTTTCGCTGTCAGGTTATACTCGCGTAGAGTAGATAGCAATTCAACTAACCCCGAACAGTGATCTTCCCAAGTATCGCTGAACAGACAGATGTCGTCTAGGTACGCGATGACATCTGACCGATAAGATAGAATTCGACGCATCATGCATACGAATGTAGCTGGTGCGTTCATAAGGCCGAAAGGCATGAAATTCCATTGAAAAAGGCCTCTAGGTGTAGAAAAAGCCGTAAAAGGCTTGGCGCGTTCAGATAGAGGAACTTGCCAATATCCTTTGGACAAATCTAGTTTAGTGAAAAAATGAGATTTAGAAAGCCTAGTAAGTAGCTCTTCTAGTAAAGGCATAGGTTCAGCATCGAACTTCGTAACATGATTCAATTTGCGATAGTCAACGCAAAGACGTATGTTATTGTCTTTTTTCCGAACAATAACCATCGGCGAAGAATACGCAGAAGTGGATGGTTCAATAACACTGACAAACAACATTTTTCTTTCTTATATAAGAATAAGTGTTCTTAGGTCAGTTTCTTGCGCTGATTTCAAATTTGAAATCCGTTTATCTCTATCACGTCGGGTTCTTAAGATATTTGTGAATAATTATATTTTTGGGAAACCGTTATTTGCTCCGTTTCATTTTTACTATATAACTTTTTAAAAATTAATAAAATGCAAAATAATTATACTTTTTATACTGCTAAAAGATGCATGACATATGTTACTTATATTTCAAATAGTTACTGTATTTTGAAATAATTCTGAGTGAAATATGGCTTCTAGAAGTTGTAGAAATTCGGCTGATCTGTTCTGTTACGTGTGCGGATATTTTACCGATCGTGTTCACCAGAAAAACTTTACAACATTGCTAAAGAAAGCATATGAACTTTATTTCGATTCGAAAGTTGATGATGCAAATAAATCTTGGATGCCAAATGCAGTTTGTTCGACTTGTGCAAATACATTGGCAGGTTGGTTACGAAAATCGCCGAAGCATAAGTCGATGCCTTTTGGAGTGCCAGTAATATGGCGTGAACCGACAAATCACACTACTGATTGTTACTTCTGCTTGACAAATATCTATGGTTTCACTTTTAAAACTAGAAAGTCTGTGGTTTATCCAAATATTGAATCGGTTTCGAAACCAGTGCCTCATGATCCAATCACGTGTCCGATCCCAGTTCCACCAGAACAATATCCGTTGGACGTGAATGAACCATCAGAAAGTGATAGTTTACCTGCTTTAGAAACTAATTCTGACTCGGATTATATACCGGTGAATGATGGTGTTCACTTAATTAACCATTCAGAACTTTCAGATCTAATACGTGATCTCGCTCTCACCAAAGGACAAGCGGAGTTACTCGGTTCGCAACTCAAAGAATGGAATCTTTTAGCGCCCAATACTCCGATATCTAAATTTCGTCATAGACACAGAGAACTTGTTCAATACTTTGAGATGGATGATGACATTTGCTATTGCAAAGATGTAAAAGGTCTAATGGTGCACCTCGGTCATGAGCACATAGTCAACGAATGGCGACTTTTCATCGACTCTTGCAAGACTAGTCTAAAAGCCGTGTTATTGCATAATGGAAATTTATTTTCATCAATTCCAGTCGCCTACTTTGTTCATATGAAAGAAACTTATGACAATATGGCTATACTTTTGGCAAAAATAAAGTACAATGACTACCAATGGCGGATTTGTGGAGACCTAAAGGTCATTGCAATTCTCACGGGCATGCAGACTGGCTATACTAAATTTTGTTGCTTCCTATGTGAATGGGACAGCCGCAACAGACAGGAACATTATGCAAGAAAGGTGTGGCCTATCAGGGATCGTATGCAGCTCGGGCATAAAAATGTAATACACGAGCCATTAGTTAACAAAGACAGCATCATTTTACCATCGTTACATATAAAGTTGGGGCTCATGAAGAATTTATTAAAAGCGTTAGATAAAACGAGCAAAGCTTTCACTTATCTTCGAGAAAAGTTTCCGCAAATTAGCGATGCAAAGATAAAGGAAGGTATCTTTGTAGGACCTCAGATTAGGAAAGTTATTGCAGACAAACAATTCGAGAACTTGTTACATGGTAGTGAACTTCGCGCATGGATGGCATTCAAATCGATCGTCGATAACTTTCTGGGAAATCACAAATCTGTCGACTATGTGCATATTGTTAAGCAGTGCATAGATGCATACAGAATTATGGGCTGTAACATGTCCCTCAAAATCCATTTGCTCGATTCGCATCTTGAATTTTTCCCTGACAACCTTGGCGAAGTCAGCGATGAACATGGAGAACGATTCCATCAAGATATCGCCGTAATGGAGTCACGTTATCAAGGACGGTGGAGTGTGACCATGCTTGCCGATTATTGTTGGATGCTTCATCGCGATGTACCACATGCCATTCACCGACGAAAGTCGACTGCAAAGAAATTCAAACCTACATAACTGTTATACTTCTTGTACAAATGATGTTGTAATACTGTATGTGTTGTTAAAAAACTTCACTTGCGTATTTCTAGAGATCCCGACCTGATAGAGAAAAACGGTTTGCAGATTTAAAAACAGCGCATTAAAATTGACCAGAAAAACATAGACATGTTAGAGAAAGAAAAAAAAATTTTTTTTGTTAGCCAGTGTAATTTTTAAATCTATCATCTCATCCAACTCCTTCTCAACCTGTGCTTGAAAATGTATAGGAATAGGATAAGGTCTGACTCTAATAGGATTATGGTCAGTTAGAATAATGGCATGTTCAATGACATGAGTTTGTCCAGGAATGTCAGTAAGGACATCCTGAAATGTTTGTAACATAGCCGAAACTTGTCGCTGTTCTCCTAGAGATAAATCCGGAGAAACAGTAACGTTTTTCTATGATTCACTAGAATGAAGTGGAATCATCGGAAGCGGAAGATTAACATCCGAAAAACTTGTTTCCTCATCCTGTATTACAGACAGTGATGAGTAATGACCATGTTGGACTGGTGAATCGTCCGTTGCCTGGCAAATAGGCTGTAAATAATCCGGACGTTCGTGAAATTCCGTAAGCATATTGATGTGGAAGGTTTTATGCTTCCCATCAATATCGACAATGTAGTCAACATCGGAAATTTTCGAGATTATATCTTACGGACCTTTCCAAGAAATAAGAAGTCTGTTTTCCCTACAAGGCAGCAAAACAAATGCTTTGTCACCAGGACAAAGTTGTCGTAAGGTTCTTTTCTTATTGGCAAATTGTCTTGCTTTTTGTTTAGCAAATTCAGAAGAAGAAGTTGCCAATTTGCATGCTTCGATAATCTTTTCCCTCAGCGCGATGACATATTCATAAGAAGATTTCGTGTCATCGGTAATATTATCGGCGGTTATGAGATCATGAAGCAAAGACATAGGGCCGCGCGGTCGCGCGCCTAAGACAAGTTCAAAGGGAGAAAATCCTGTATGTTCATTGGGGACCTCTCTGTAAGCGAAGAGGGCCACGGGTAAAACCCTATCCCAATCTTGAGGATGATCTTCAGTTATCTTCCCTAGTAAGTTTTTGAGTGTTCTATTTAGCCGTTCGACCATCCCATTGGACATAGGATGATAGATACTACTCAAAGATCTCTCTATCTGCAGAGTCGACATCACTTGAGACATGGTATCCGATATTAGTTGGGTGCCATGGTCTGATAATATTTCTCCGGGGAATCCCAGACGAGAAAATATAAGCCAAAGAGCATCTGCAATGTCAGCAGTAGTAATGCTCTTCAGAGGGATAGCCTCTGGCCAACGTGTGCACATGTCCATACACGTTAAGATAAACTGATGTCCTCTAGCAGATTTGATCTTAAATGGACCAATGATGTCTATCGCCATTTTCTGAAATGGTCGAATAGGAATGTCTGCAGACTGAATAGGTGCAGCATGGCGTGGACCTTTGGATTTGACTTCTTGACATACTATACAAGATTGACAATAAATCCGTATGTCTTTGTTCACGAAAGGCCAAAAGAAAGCCGCAAGAACTCTTGACTTTGTACGTGAAAAACCCATATGTCCAGCACACTGAGAGTCGTGTGCGTGTTGTAAGATTTTAACTCTCAAATTCTTGGGCACAAGAATCTGAGAATGACTTGACTTGTCGGAGTCTTGCACCATACGTACACGTACGCCATTCTTCATTGTAACCCAAGATTTACGCTTTGTATCTTTATTCGGATCACCTTTCATTGCAAGAGTGAAGAATTTCTTTAGAGTCGGATCCTCTTTGTAGCGGGAGGTTATTTAAAATTATTTATTATGTAAGAGTATGCCAGTAAAGAGTTCTGA